>JASFAT010002986.1:0-600000 GCA_031353405.1 Baronia brevicornis | reverse complement strand
TATTTCGAACTACTAAGTTGATAATGTGTAAATAAAATAAAAAATCTGAATCGAGTCTTATTTATTATATCATCTATAATAGTGAAAAATCTGTATCATTATAATATAACGCACCTGAGAGTAGTGTTACTCTGCGGAGATGTGGGCGCAGAGGGTGCGAACACTGCCCGACACAGCTCGTCCACGCCCACGCCCAACAGTCGGGCTGCGCGTGCTCCGCAACCTGTGCTACCTAACTGGTACTTCACGCCGGAGCCCGCATTAGCTGCTAATTAAATAATAATATTGTAGTTAAAAATCCAGGACCCGAAAAAACGCTGAGATAAAAGATCTAGTCGATCAGCCAAAAGATCATTATGGGCGAGATCAAAGGGCATCGACTCCGTTTGCGCGGTCACATTGAGCGAATGGGCGAGGATGAAAATGTGAAGAGGGCGTATTTGTATCGACCAAGTGGTCGAAAGTCAGCTGATCAACCCAGATATCGCTGGAGAGATCATATGGATGCTGACCTGCCCGAACTTCAAGAAATTGGCAATAATTAGCGCAGGATAGAGAAAGATGGAAGACTCTCGTTTCGGAGGCCAAGATCCACTGAGTCACTGAGCTAGCGGAGTCAGTCAGTTGAAAATCATATGATCGTTATTTTTTCACAGCCCACATATGTCCCACTGCTGAGCACAGGCATCTCCATTTCTGGAGGAACGGACTATAATCCACTACGCTTATCCTGTGCAGATTGGCGGGGTTATATCCTATGCGGATTGAGGGGGCGGGGGGAATAATGAACAAAGATGATCGAAATTCCATTACAGTAGGTCCGAAGAAAAAATGTAACAAATCAAAAATACCATTTTACTAAACACATTCAAAACGCTCGATCCAAAGCGGCCTTCGTCTTAGGTCGTCTTCACCCTTTAATTAACGCCCACTGCAAACTGTTCCTCAGACACAAGCTGCTTCTTTACAAAACATGCGTCCGGCCAATAATTTCCAACGCAAGTGTCGCCTTCGCGCACGGGCATAAAAGAAAAATAAATAAACTTCAAGTGATACAAAATCGCTTCATTCGTCGAGCCAGTGCTCACTGGTTCCAGCGCAATATCGACCTCCACTGCGACCTTAATTTGCCGAGCGTCAAACAACACTTTAAAACACTCTCCAAGAAACATTTTGAGAGATCTGAATCCCATCCGAATCCTCTGGTGGTATAATCGGTAAATTATTCACCCGATTTAAACGCGCGCCCGAAAAGACGACACCCGCGTAACGTGTTACACGATCCGGACCACGAAACAGCGTCTTTCGGATCCACCCATGACACCAACACTCACACACACCCCGGCTCTAGCCGAGCACGTAGAGTAGGGAACACTACTAGACCGGCCGCTTACACGTACCCGGTCGGTTCTCACCCCCTAGACCTTAGGGCCTATGGGACTAATAGGGACTTTAGTTACTTAAGTTCAATCCTCCCCTACAAGTTTAACGTAGAATCATGACAAATTTAAAATCAGCACACAAACATGTGTACCTCCGACACGGCGTCGAGCCGATGGAGTCTGCGATTTGCGCAGATTCCCAATTATATTTTACTTGCCCAGAATTCGATACAGCTGTTAAAGGCAATAGGCTACTAGCATTAACATCTTCGAATCAAATCAAAGATACCAATCAATTAGTTCAGCTGTAACAATCTAATGGTGGTTAATAGTTTCCTTTAAATGAGGGATGTTGTAATGTTATCGTTTTACTGATATTTGCCTTTACAGTCACCTCATACAACACTAACGGAAAGAAATAACGTGGCTGAAATCTGTGCCGACAAACACACCACAAATATGAATAACCACACACACAGCAAATCAAATGTAATAAGAGAAATATCCATATTTCGCGAAGTTACCTTTTCTTTGTCAGACTAATATATCTTCGTTTAACTCATATATCACTTGGCGATGTTAAGCACCAAAAATGGCATATGTTGACTTGAAAATTTACACGTATTTTTACTTCGTTTTATTATGTATGTGTTTTTTTGTGTTCAATTTCGTTACGAACTAAATTTAAATCAAGTGAAGCTTATTTTTCATATCCTATAGTTTTAAAGTAATCAATCACCTTTCGTGACTCCAGCCCACCCCAAATGGCAAATAGCAGCGAGTACTTTCCAAATGACCATTTGCTCGGGTTCAGTGACGGACAGCGCTTGAAGCGCTTCCTTGAGCGCCGAGAATTCTGCTGGCGCTTCCGCTTTGTCGCTGGAGCTGATGAAAGGGTTGGGAGCGTTTACTGGAGCCTGGTCCAATAGAAGCTCGCGTCGGAGTCGGCCGTCGCAACCATGAAAGAGACTGTAAAAACATATTTTACATATATTAACATATTTTACATATATTAACATAATTATATTATAGTCGGGCTATTTGATAAAATTTATAAAATTCTTATTATAAACATGTTGGAAAATTGGCTATAATCAAAAGTAAAACACTACTGTATAATAAAACCATGCTAGTAATTTTATGGACTGTATTTTATATTATTAATAGTTGACTACTACAATTATTATTGCACGATTATCCTCGTAGCAGAGAAAAAGCACTGCCAACATAGTGAAAACTACAACAGTGTTGCCACTTATGTAAAATACTACATCACAACTTTTATGTTTAATTTATTTATTGAACAACTACGATAGGTACAGCAATAGGATAATAGGTACAGATATAAATCATTTAGTGGGTTCTTTGTGGGAGCGTCCGGCGTGGATGACGTCTGACACTCGCTCCTTTGATGATGATCTTTTGTTTGCATTAAATTTTACATATCGCCGTAAAAAAAATACATTTTAATTTAAACCATATTTCGGATGAACATTAAGTTCATAAAATAATGAAGATATGGCAACATTTTTATTCATGTACATACATACTCAATCAAATGATATATAGGTCGCTCTAAACTCAAACTAAAAAATGTCCCACACATCAATCGAGTCCGTGGGTCGTTCAAATCTCACATGTCAGTACCGTTTATCATTTTTACATTTTGAGTACTCGGAGGAATAATTTAGAATAATTCCTGGCGCTAGTGCTAGTGAATTTGATTCACAAAAAAAGTTAATCTTACCTTAGAATGAATGGCGATTCTGTACAGTGTGATTTTCTCAAAATTTCTCACTAAGCACCACAACAAGTATTTGAACCAGCTACCTTCAGCGGTATATCCGAAACGATACTACAATGGACCCTTCAAAAAATAAGCCTACACATTGTTGACAACGCTTCTGCAATGCTTGTGGTTTTGTAGTCTATTGGCGCCAATGATCGCTTTTCATCAGGTGACACGATAGCCCATTTATCTTTTTATCCCATAAAAAAGGTTCGCTCAATCTATTCTGATAATAGTATAAATCAACGCATACTTATGATGCTGGATCGTTTGGTTTAATATTAATTTAACCGATACGACATTGGCACCCCCAAACCACAACCCTACACATACCTTAAAGGCCGGCAATGTTTCCGTGATTACCGTGGTCTCGCGGATGTCTATGATCGCAGACGGCGTTGATTGCTTTCCATCAGGCGACACGCAAAAAAAACTATTTTCAAAGTTGACTTACATATGAAGTGCCCGGAGTGGCGATTGGCCAGGCTTGAAGTCGGGCAACAACGTCTGTACTGATGCAGATACGAGAGCGCCACCGCCATCGAAATCCAAAGACGTCAGGGAAACGAAGCGAGATGCGTGCGGGTTTGAACTGGTCCTGAAAATCAATAAATATAAGTGAATAAGTAAAACGCGAAAATATCGGTTGTCCGGTGGCACAATTCGGATTTAAAAATACCTTCAAACTAGGAACATTCATGTTGTGGATGTTTATGGACCGGGGTGATCATTTACCAGCAGGGGAGCCGCATGCTCGTTTGCCTGCACTATAGTAAACGAATTAAAAATATAACCTTATATTATTAATACGATCAAATATTACTCCATTATCTTTGACTTAACTGGGAAAATATCACACCCTTGGAGAATAATGGCAATGTTTGTCAGCATTTTTCTGTTTTATCATGTTTCATACAGTGAGTGCATGCATCGAGTTGAGATTTTATCCTTTTATTTATAAGAAACTGCCCTCTTTGCCCGAGATTAGAGAAGCGGCGTTCTCCCGAGCTCTTGTAATCGGGAAACCCCCAAGGCCAATTCCTGCAACCTTTTCAAACACGGTGTAGACGACATTCGTAGACGTAGCAACAGGTCTCAGGAGTTTAAGAAACTTATTTATTAAAGTAATCATTAGTTGCATCATTTCAAAGTCTTCATCTACTCACCGACTTGAGCCGAAGGCGTGGAGCACGTCCATTGCTGAATCCAAACGCTCCGGTGTCAATTTTGACCCCTGTGCAGGGTAAGCACTTGCCAAGTACCAGACTGAATGGCGCATAGCAGAAGTTTTGCCGGAACCCGATCTGTAATTAAAAGGTAAAATAAAAGCGAAATCTGTTTAATTAAACAATGTGTCAAGAGCTAAACGTGTTGCCATTGGGAATGGGAATTTTGATGGCTCATTTCCAAACTTTTATAGGAGTAATATCACATACTATAATAATCAAACAGTCTGTGTTGTAGATAATGTGAAAAAAAATTATCACAAAACAGGGTCTGTTTCGAAAGTCTGATCAACGTAAAATAATTTTCTGCTTCTGTTATATTAGAGTGAACAAAGAACAAAGTAAAAGTTTCAGTGGTGAATAGTCACAATCACCCGCGAGCATATGCAATACCAAAGCCAATTAAATAGCGCTACTAACTTATCACAGACAAAGACGAAAGTTTTTGGGCACATAGGGCAATAGTTCGGGATCTCACAACTGAACAATTTGTAAACGAAAATTGTAACTAAATCAAATGATTTTAGAGACCCAACCATATAAATATTATATAATACTTATTATCACTGTTGAGACACTTAGTCTTTTAATAAGTAGTATTTCCATTTTTTAAAAGTTTTGCTTCCCTATTTTCATCCTATTAATCACATCTTGCTCTAAAGAAGAATAACCTCTGCCTTTGTTGTCCCTCAGTGTTGTAGATATCAATGGGATCCTTGATTACTGACTTATTCTGTTTCAGAATTAAAAATGACTACTTAAGTAACTACGGATGAAGAGATTACCTTCCAAGGAAGACAATGGCTCGATCCCGCCTGGAGGCGAGCATACATCGGTGCGCAGACTGCGCTGCAGCGAACACATGTGGAGGCATGTCGTCGGCACGGCAGCCGCGGAACATCGCAGCCACCTGTGGAACATTTTATGCCAACGTTTAATGACTCATTTTGATCAACTGTACGTAATCCATCCATCTATCCATAACTTAGGTGTGTTGTACTTGTCGATGCAGCAACATCCATTTTCTTCTATCCAATGTCCAGATGTGCTTGTGTTTTATAATATCATTGCTGAGTCTACATTTCTCGCCGGATTTAACCAAACTATAACCTGTACAAGTAAGCTTGATCTTTTTGACAGATGTAAATTTTTCTGATCGACATAACTTTGCAATGACGAACATATCATTTTCTTAATTTAATGATTTTAAAAATTGTAAAAATATTAAAAAAATACATATAACACAAAAGTCCCTAAAGATTCAAGCATTATCCGAAAATTTTAAGACTTTTTATTGCTTCAAAGTAAAATTTAAATGAAGGAATTTAAATGAGGAACACTGAAAATAATAGACGCTTGTACAATGTTATATCGCTCGGACGGAAGGTTCGTGTCCCCATCGTGTTATATGTATTTTTCTTAATATTTTTACAATTTTTAAAATCATTAAATTAAGAAAATGATATGTTCGTCATTGCAAAGTTATGTCGATCAGAAAAATTTACATCTGTCAAAAAGATCAAGTTAACTTGTACAGGGTATAGTATAATTTATAGAAATATTTTCGTTGTAATGATCCTTCAAGAAAGAACATGTTTATGCTCCCGTAAACAGAAAGCACACAAACTGCCCTTAAACTACTTACAACTCATGCATCACCTATTTTAAAACGGTTGTACCAATTAAGAATTTTGCTGAGCATACCGAGACACATTTCACTAATCTTTCATCGCAATCGGAACAGTTTAGGATCCTAGACGATAGAAACAAATGAACAAACTTCATTTATAAATATAAAATAAATAAAAGAAGTTTTTTCACATTCATTGATAAAGATACGACCTTAATAGCAGAAGCGAAAACCACCATATCGTGATTGTGAATGCATTATCAAAACATGTTTGTATTGTAGTTAATAAGCAAGATCGATCACAAACATGATCACGAAATATGTTCTTGACACCCACGATCGATCAAAAGGGGAAAAGTTTACGTTTTACTGTACTATATTTTAATAATGTACGTTGCAAAAACTTAACTAAAACCATTAAATATTTTACAACAATAACTATATTAGAATACTCTTATGCGGCTGATCATCTTAATCACAATCCAATAAAACAGCAACAGAAGAGACCCGTAGAAAAACCTATTTTTTTTACGTGGGGAATTCCATCCGTAGAAAGACCTAGGAGATAGCGGAAAGGTCGTATCATGGTACATCTTCCGAATATAGATGTAAAGAAAGATAAAAATGTAGCAAAAGGAGGCCAAAGATAAAACGTTATACAGGTAAAAAATAGGGTATTATAGAGGAAAAGTAGAAAAAAATCCAACAAAAAAAGATAAAGGGCGTTATATTTAATCGTCTCATATAACGTCGAAATACCAATCAGGAACTACAACTATTAACAAAATGGAAATTCTGTTATTTATTCGTAACTAAGTAACGTATATAATGTATTAGTAACTTAGTAACTTATAATTGATTGGTGCCACGCGGTGAACTGATCTGCGATTCCAAAATTCTGAATATTTCTTATCCGTGTTTTTAAGACTATCAATAAGCTGTTTTGCAATAATACTTAAAATAAAATGCTTGTGGAAGGAAATGGTTCAATGAAGGATATGAAGTCAAGACTTCAGATAAGCCTTCCGAATCCTTAAAAATTACGTAAGTTGCACAAATCAAACCTTTTCTGTATAGATAGGTGCTGTCTTCCTTGGTGGTCCGAGTACCAGGAACGCATGACCGGCGCGAGCGTGTGGTAAACCAGCGGCATAGCGAGAGCGAAGCACGTTGAGAGCGCCACATTCGTTGAGGCAACGCAGTGACGCTATATCTTCGCAGCGCTCCAGTTGTGGTGGGTTGGCCTAAAATTATATAGAAACTATAAAATATGAATTCCCCACAAAGCCTTCTCGTGCGTTCAAAAGTATTTTTGTTTCTACAGAATGTTTTCCTTTACCATAGTGTGCACGATACAATTAAACATAACATTTCAGAGGTTTGGTGTCCAAAAACAATTGAATATAATTCTAATATACATTCGACATAACGGAGCGTAATCCTAATTATCACCTCTCATGTCAACTTCAGCTACAAGCGTATCATATAAGCGAGACAATGACGACCTAAGATTTTTATACAAGCCGAGACAATTAAGAACATTTTTGTGTTTTTAATCATCTACCTTTCTAATTTACACTAAGAAGATTTACGAGTGATAAAAGAATACACGATTTTTTCGTTCAACTATACAACATTTTCATTAACAGCCATCCATTTTTCCTAAGTTCGAGTCGCTCCCGATTACCTTTTATGCCCGTGTTCGGGTACCTATCAAACGTTAGAGCTAGCCATCTGGTAGGTAATAATAAGTGTTTATCACTAGCCTTGTTTTTATGATACTCATACTGCCATTAGTAGATTGTTAAAGGCCAGCCTATCTTGTATGATTGTTTAGTACAGCACCTGTTTCCGATGTAGTTGACAGTTGATAATTTCGCTCTTTCTATTCAAATAAGTTATAGAAGATTAAGAAATTCATTTAAAAGGGTGAAATTCCACGATCGATTTGAGGGTCAATAGATTAATAAATGCGTGAAGCCTTCAAAAGTATGTTGCGCTATTGGGTATATGGAAAGAGGAATATAAAATCACTATTATGCAAACCCTTAATTCACTTATAAGATAAGAGATCACAAGTGACGCAATCGATACATTAGAAACTTAAAAAATTTCCAGTGTCAATAAGTTTGTAAGGATGGGCATGATGTAAGGGCAATACAATAAAGATATACACGCAACAGTCTTTTCTTAACTTAAACTTTTTTTAATATATCTTTTTGAAATTACAAATATCATAAGCGTATTGTGGTGAAGGTTAAATATATAGGATACCCTAAATTCAACAGTGGACTAAAGCGTAATATGTAATATATTTCGCAAAGGATGCTCTGTAAGGTTGCAGCAATATTGTATATTGTCGGCTTAATTATCATAATTCGTTCATTCATTCATTTGAATTAATGGCTTTCAATAGTGCCAAAATAGCACGGATGATTTCGCCAATGTCACGTAGAAGGGAGAAGACACGATGGAGATTAATCAGTGCGGTTGAGATAAGGAAGGAATAGAATGCATAGGACACTTATGAGATTGAACGTTGCAGTCGGGAATAGAATGGAAAGGACACGAACGATAATTCGTAACTGCGAGAAAACATAACGTCAAAAGCAAAAATGCACTTTGGATACCATCTAAAGGATAATCTAAAAGCGTATTGATGGAATACTTCGTATTTACCACAGAAAATACCTCTTTTAATATCTAAAGTAAGAATTTTTTTATATATATTCATATATATTTTTTTTTTATATATATTTTTTATATATATTTTTTTTTTTTTTTATATATTCACACCTATCCCCCGCAGGGGTTGGCAGAGACCACAAAGCTCCATCCGCTACCAGTCATCGCAGCGAAAGGGCTCTCCATTGGTCGCTTCTCGCCGTCGTGAGATTCAGGACTTGACGGGTGGAGAACCACGTCGCCGTCATTTTTCAACAAATTAGGTATATTAAAATCGTCTTAGTGAAGCCCACGAGCCACAAGGGAGGATGGAGGTCAGCCCCAGCAGAGCCCTGCATGCTGAGATAAGGTACCATAGTACTCGGGGGAGCCTATTTATTCCGATGCGGGAATCGAACCCGCGACCATTGACTCCGTGGGCGGGGGGCCCCGCCACTGAGCCAACCGGTCGTCGCCAAAAATAAGAATTATTATATAAAAATCAGTTTTTTATTGTTCCTGCTAAATTTACTCATATGGACTTAATAATTCTGATATTTAGGATTACGACATGTTGATCAATAGCAAGCAAAATTAGCACGTCCCCATATAACTTATGTATTTATTTGCATTGGTTATGTTAAACGCATTGCTACTCGTGTTTAGAGCATAATTATCATTAAAAGGCTATACAATATTACACGTATTTAAATTTGACGTAAAATTAAACAGGTATATTAAATGAGGCAACAAGCGCGTTGGGATCATTTCTAAGAAAATTTTACTTATCAACCGGTCGCATTAGATAGTTACAAAAACGAATTATGCAAAGTGTATAACGATCGGTGTCGCCTTTTCGTAACGCCGCTAATGATTTATTGATGTTTACTTTCAACCTATATATTTAGTCAACATTTGTCAATATTTATTCTCGGATGAAGCAAGACTTAAAAAAATTTACTCTAAGGAATTTAATTCAAAGGGTATTTATTACAAGACTTGGGACGGCATTTTTTTATCATTACTAGGTTATATCTTACGATTCTGATATCACGCTCATTATTTCACACTGAGAAAAGCGTGAAAATAAGTGAGCTTTATGAAATTACACGAGAATTATTGGGCTAAGACAAAATCAACAATTATGGAAAAAGCGCCAAAAAGCATGTAAAATTTACCTTTTCCAGATCATCGTCGTCAACAACCAGGGACTCCCCAGTCTGAAGCACCTTGACCTTGGCCCTGCCGGTGTCGGCATCGCCTTCCCGCACCACCGCCGTAAAGCCTCCGCGGTGCGCTAACCACATGTGGCCCGCTTGCAGCCATTCTTTCTCGCATGCTAACTGCTCCTCAGATTTGGCCTGTGAAAGAAAATTTTATGAAAATATGAGTATGGTAATAATAATATCGGTTACGGATAAAATGGACGCCATTTTTGAAAAAGTAGAGCAAGATCGGCTTTTTAGTAGTTATGACGTAGTTGAAGAACTGTAAATAGACCACAAAAAAGTTATGACCCATTTGAAAATTGCTGGGTATACAAAAAAGATCGATATTCGGGTGCCACACGAGCTCACCGAAAGAAACCTAATGAACCGTGTACTCATATGCGATTCTTCATTGAGACCTAATGAACCGAACCGTTTTTAAAGAGATTAATAACTGATGAAGAAAAGTGGATCATGTAAGACAAGAATGTGCGAAAATGATCGTGGTCAAAGGTCTATTCGGCTCCACAGACTGTGGCAAAACCAGGTTTAACTCGCAATAAGGGCCGGGTAGAACTATCGATTCGGATCTTTAATGGCAACAAATGATGAGATTAAAGCAAGAAATTGAGAGAAAGAGGTCGGAAATAATCAATAAAAAGGAACATCTTCATCCACCCAGCATAAATTAAGAGAGTTTGACTGGGAGGTGTTAATGCATCCACCATACAGCCCTAATCTTCCACCTTCACATTTCCACCTATTTCAGTCTTTGCAGAATTCTTTAGGCGGTGTCAGATTAACATCAAGAAAGGACTGCCAAAACTACTTTTTTTTATCAGAAGTCCCAAAATCGCTACAGCAACGGTATCATGTCACCTACAAGATGGCACAAAGTCATCTTACAAAATGGCACATATATTATAATTAAATGTAAATAAACTTTTAAAAAAAAAGTCTTGATTTTTCATATAAAATGCGAAGTTGTTTATACTGTCTATACTTCTTTTTTATTTCAGGCAAAAAATAAATAGCATTTAGTAAGTAAAAATTTTAAAGTTGTAGAAATTTGAAAGCATGTGAAAAATCTCTCCGTACTTGTGTCTTAATAATAGTAAGTTCTACAGACCAGTGGTTCTCAAAAGTTTTCAGGCTCACACGATTTCATTGGAGAGAGTGGAGTGCTAAAGTTTACTTTTTTAACTGTACAATATAAATTTGTTATGCTATAAAAATAGTATAAATTAGTTAATTCACTGTATGAATTTGTTACTGGTATAGAGTGCTGGAACCGCGTCTTGTCAAACGTAGTTTGGAAGGTACTTCGATCAGATGGAGTAACGACGGACGGCTGAAACAGGATGCGTGAAGCCAATGATCGGATAAGGTAACTCGTCTTGGGGATGGCCTATGTCTAACATTGGAAAACCGTAGTGTTGTTGATGATGATACAATAAACAATATGTATAGATAAGTAAGTAAAATGTGAGCAGAGACAGTACATTTGAAATGTTTGAGAACCATTGCTTTAAACAATCTTGCAATGCATGGCGACGAGACATGAAGAATCAATTATAAATTTGCTAACAACAGCTTTTACGGCAAATTACCTCAAAGGTCGGCAAATTCGTTTACGTTCACGAACAGCGGAACGTGGGAGTACGGGGATGAAGAAACGAGCCGATTGAAATAGGCAATTTACGAACGTTTAAAGGTAAAACGCGATATATCAGGTAATTTCATCCGATATTTTAATCGATTTAAGATTTTCTCTAATAACATTTTAATGCGACGACCAAATTTGAAAAAAAAATTTTTCGAACAAATATTACATATTGGGGTAGGACTAGAACTTGGGTTCTTTGCTATACTTAGACATAAAAAACTGAGCGATGCGAGAATTTTTGAGTAAACAAACGTTATAATCAGTTTCCTTGAGTTGTAGGTGCCATTTACATCCATATATGTACAATCCCACTGCCAGTACGGAGCTCCACATTTCTGAAGAAACAGACATTTACTCTCCACGCTCTCTGCAATGCGGGAATTGAATCCGGTACTACTGACTCTGTAAGCGGCAGTCTGGCCACTAAGCTTAGTCGTATCGTCATTATTACACACAAATCACTCATTCTGCAGTTGGTTGTATAAATTTTAAAAAAGGTTGTTAATGTATGAAGGTCGTTTGTTGCTAGGCAACGCTTTGTTATTAAACATTCTTTTGCGAATTTGATTAGGATATAGGTGTAATACCACATCTTAGAATTGTAAATGTCCATGGGCGGCGGGCCATACAAAGGGCATTACTAGAGACAGATTCGGACGATGGCATAATTGTTTACCATCAGGTGATTCGTCTGCTCATTCACCTACCTATTACATAAAAAAATAACTCCACCATTAGTCACATCTTACACAATCGCCTTTAAAGATCTCCCAAACATACAAATCAATACAGATCGCCTCGAATACAAAAGAGAACTGTGTATTCGGTTAATGATTACATTAATTGCATTCGTAGAATATCAATAGCTAGTTAGTATTTGCTCCGACCACCTGCAAAGAGGCGTCTTTTATTGCGAATGACTCATAGTTTGTACTTGTGATTTACATTATGCAACATCCTGATTTAATTGTAGTCGATTCGGCTACAATTAATTTTTTACGCATGAAGTATTTCCGTGTTAATATATAATTATGTACATAAACACACAAGGTACGCTTTCATCGAGATCCATCTTTATTTTGTATTATTTTATAGTGTGGCGAGGTATAGGATAGTATTGTATTGACATCTGTGGTCTCTGCCAACCCTTACGGGAGATAGGTGTGACGATATGATGATATAATATGATATAAAAAAGAATTTCAAAATTAAATTGGAATGTTACACGCGTACACAATTTATCTTGGATTACGTATCGAAATAACTCAGTCCCACATATTGAGCCCACCATAGTAAGGAAGTAGTATTGAGATTGTTTCTTATTTGATATTCCTACGCAGGTTTCAAGCTGATTCAATATACAATTTAAGTTTTATTTAATTATCTTATACCGCTTCATATTTCCGTAAAATAACGCATATTGATAGGGCAGGTAAATTCAATATAAACGTAGAATTTTTTTGCTTGTTTTAAGTCTGTGGTAAATACCAATATCAATATGCGTATAACAGCATTTTATTTTCATAAACATTAAATTTTTTTCATAAACATTTCATACTTCACCAAACTCATGATTCATAAACATACGTATGATGCTTCACTATTAAGATAGGCAGAACACTTAAAATAGTTGTGTGTCTAGTGTTCGAACTAATGTAAAAAAATTGAAAACTGCTGAATTTATTTTAAAAAGATCAAAAACCAATTGGATTTATTCCTATCTAATAGTTTTCAAAAATATAAAAAATACGTCTTTTATTTTTCTCAAAAATTGAATTCGAAACACATACTACACCATCTAAAAATACAATATAATAATACCCCGTACAATGTTAAGAGAAATAATGTCGACGCGAATGGATCTATTGTAGAACAATTTCAAGGCTTTGTAAATCTCATTATACGGATAGGCTAATAACACGGAGAAACTGTAGACAGTATTGTCCTTATCAGAAAACAAGACAAGTGTGCTACGAGTGTTTGTTGAGCTAGGGGCTGTCGTTAGCAGTAATTTTGCAATTCTAGAATTACAGCGTCATAGCCAAAGACACCGACATAGTCTTTCGAATTAGTAAATTATGTGACAATGAGCTGGTCACGTTTGTCGGAGATCCAACAATTGTTGGAGCAGACGAGTGCTGAAGTGAAAGCCGCATCTTGGCACGCCTGCTCGTTTTCCTTCTTATCTCATAAAAAAAAGGTATGGATGGAATCGATTCCTTCATCGGAACAATAATGTATATGGCTTATACGGTAGGTTATGAAATTAAAAGAATCGAATTAAATATTAAAAAGTGAGTCATGCAGTCACAAGTAATCAATAAAATAAGAACGAATAGCATATGTTACGGAGAACTATATTTCCAATGTCACGAATTATTTTGTCGTGACACTCGTAGCATCAATTTACATATCGTGCGTCCATAGGAACAAATATGTTTAGTAGGTCACAACTCGGCCACCATTCGTGTCTCGAAGACACCTGCTAAGTAATAAAATGAAGCCGTAAATGCATGCCTCTATGTACCACTGGACCTATAAGGGTTAAAACACATCATTGTTCTTTGTACGAACAATTTTGTAGATCATTGCGTGACCAGAAAATCCATATAAAAATGTATGCCTTACTAATCAATAAAAAATGTTTTTACAGTGTCGTTGCAGTTTCGTTATTAAGTGAGTAATTCATACATATCGTTAACAGTTAAATGTAATATAAGAAAATATATAAACTATATATTATATTAATCCTTATTACTTTTATAGTCAACATCGAAATAAAGATTTTATGGGGTATTTCCAGCCGCATGTGAATTTCTCTCAAAAACTTTTGTCCAAACTTTTCGGTGTGAAAATATTTAGCTAAATTTTTGTCGGTATAAATGGGTCGGATCGTCCGAACAAGTGCTAACTGCTTCCTCGCAGACTACCGAGTTTTTAGTAGTAATTAGCGTTGTGAGTTAGAAGAAAAACTTCTATCTCTTTCTTTGACTTCGCTTATTCCATTCAATTATTCTAGATAGGAAAATCATCTGCAAAACTTGAAAATGTGCATGGATGGCGATAATTTTTATGCTTATCATCACGTGACTCGTTTCTTAGTTTGCCTACCTATTCCAAAAATATTTATTCGAGATAACTACAAAATAAATTCTATGCTTATAAACAAATCACACTAGTCTGATACAGCCCTAAACGAGCATTATATCGTAACCCGAATGCGTTTAAAATTTCCGGAGGCTAAATATAACAAAATTTACAGCACTCGTATTAACTGCAGCTATAAAGCTTTTCCGTTTCAGCAAAAGACGTTACATGCGATGTGCAATGAATAATTTATATCTGAAAGTATTTATATGTGAATTCAATATTAATTTTTTATTAAACTGTTTAAGGCCTTTTTTTAGGAGGTAACGGATTCCTGACCAAATTCGTAGTTCTATTAAAATAAAAAGTTTTAACATGAAAAAATTATGAGGTAGAAAGGTATCTAAATATATAAATCTTTTTGGTAATTCTATTATTATAGAATCATTGAAGATAAAGAGAAATGAAGATTGTCATACATCCAGTTTTCATTTGGACATAATGGTATACTATATCAGTTTCAAGTTAAAATAGGAAGTAAAAGTAAATATTCTGTGTTATTAAATAACGAAGTAATACGCTTTAAGGCCTATGTCCCCAGCAGTGGATAGCTGTCTGATGATATGAGAACGGAGCTAGATATAGGTAAAATTTGCGCGTCGTTTTAACATGATACCATTGTAAATTGCTTTTACTTTAAAAGCAAATAAGCACAATTTCCAACACACTATTTAGGGCACTACTTAATTTTTCAGTTACAAAAACTCGCCAGCAATATTACTACCTAATGATATTGAAATGATAATAAACATCAGGTACGTAACTTTTCCCGCCAACTTAAATCAGTGACGTTATGTTTTTATTTAATTTTCATAATCTTATGTTATTATCAGTTACATTGTTTATTTGTGGTGGCTTATTATACAATATATCATAGTTCGATTAAGGCGAATAAGTGGAGTGATATAAAATAAATACATGTATCGTGGTTTTGGTAGAATAGCCAATAAAGAGGTAACGTGATAGGCTGACTAGTAAGTACATTTTAAGATACTTGATATTAATGTATTTTACTTGATACTGGCATAATAGTTATAACTAATTGCCAACAAAGAAAAGAACATCGGGTACAGAAATCCTGATTTAATTCTCTTTTAATTTAATAGGTATATTAGGATACAATATATTTATATCACGGAAAACATAAATAGAGTAAACTTGTTCCATTTAATGCCATTCGAAGTGTTTAAGCGCCTCTTAAATGATGATGCCTATTAAAATGGAATCGGATTAAACACTTTTGATAGCAAAAAATTTGTGAATTAATTTTAAGATTCCTTATTCTAAAAGAAAAAACGGGTTACTTGAGAGAGCGCTCACATGTTTTTGTATTATTTTAAACAATTACCATAAACTTAACTATAAACTGAATATTGAATTTGTCACGCTCATGAAATAATATTATAGATTAGATATTTATTATTAAAGAAAAAACAGCAGCAATTGCTAAGTCGGTAAGTCTCGGCCTTACGATCTCGTCATGAGTTCGTGTTTTGCACTGGACTATTGATATGAATTTTAGAAAAAAGAATTCTTGTGATGTAAAAAATATTGCTAATCTTTATTTTCAAGAAAAAGGAAACAGTAAATTATATAAAACAACGCGCTTACACGATTTAATTCGATATTAAAGATTATGTATTCGTATTAATTACTCGTCTTTATTTTCTTATATCTTGGGCACCATTCTGTTGCATCTATAGCCCATTTTTCAGTTGTGTTTCTAATTAGATGATGAGGGAAGCGAGCTGAAGAGCAAGACGATCGAACCGATGTCTAGAGATTGCATTTACAACTAAGCTATAAGCACATATAGCAAATAAGTTACGAGTTGTAAATAAAGGCTACTTTTATTTTATTTATTAATTATTTAAGTTAAAAATCGATACAATTTGAAAACATAAACATTTAAGAGCAAAACCTAAAACGATATCTGACATAAAGTAACATTTTTTAAGTTTTATATCATAGTCCAAACTAAGATTATAAGTGTCCCATGTATTATGGTACAATGGTAAAATAATTTACGATTGTAGTCATACATTATACTAATATTTATCTTGATGTAGCACTCAAACCCACAATTTCAAACTTTGCCTCAAAATGCGAGCACTTCTCCAATGCGGCTTTTTTTTATATAGCATGCTTGCTTTGCTTTCCAACAAGCATGTGGGTTCCCCAGGTGATAAATTATCACCGCCGCCCATAGACATTCGCAACGCCGTTTGGTCTATACTACCTTAGTTCTCAATCGAGGCTATAAAAGTTATTTTAAGCTCTAAATAACTATCTTACAAATGTCTGAAATATATCTAAATACATATAATAGATTTAATCTTCGGCCTATTTCGGTGTTGAATTACAATGCTTTGGGACTGGTGACTGTAATAATTTATGTAAGACAACCGGATTTGTCGGCGGGGGACCAGATAGCGTACTCTGGACGGTAACCATGGCTGGTGTGGCAATATATTGTTAATGTTTTTCACTCGCGTATTCTATTGCGATAGGCTTAGTGACTGCACGGTAGAGCGCCGCCTGCTGCCTCTGGTAACGATTGTATCATTTGTTTGAATTCACATTACGATGTCTGAGACCTTATCATTTACCATTCACGTCAAAGTAATATTTAAAACTGTTTAGTATGGATTATGTAAAATCAATAGTTCCAGACTAGCGCTTGGCTCGAAGATTTGAATACTAGCTATTAGTAATTGAGCTTATGTTACTGGGTTGAAATACAGGCCAGAAATAAAAAATTATATTAAAAGCAATAAGTTTGCGGGTCTCCGGATTCATTTTCCCTAATATGTCTGGACCTGACTGGCGACGATATCGCTTTCGGAGTCTATTGAGTCGTGGTTTTATTCCCACATCTGTATAAATCCCGCAAATCTAGCTTAAAGAAGTGTAGTGGATCGTAAAGTTCTCCAGAAATGGAGAGAATCTATGTGAAGAGAGTGTGAGAATCAGCAGTGGAAGATATATGGGCTTTATAAAAAATATGTTTCAAGAATATTCAGAATTCTTATCGTATCGCATAGAAAGAAAATCGTTTTATTGAATAAACGATTCGTCGTCGTCGTTCGTCGTTTTATTGAATAAACCAACGTCGAAAGAATGCCTTCTGTGTTTGTACACTAGAAATTTTATTACATTTCAAAATGAAAAATTCGGAGAGATTCTGTTTTTCCGCACACACCTATGTGACTGAATACCTTTGGATTACTACGATTAACCTAACAATAAGACACGTCATCGAACACAGCACCATATTATATGAAATTCTCGACTATTTAAATTCTATCATTATCATTATACCAGAGTAAAATTAACGACTTACCAATTTTCTGTAGAAATGACAAAGTAAGCTTCGTTTAAGTATGATGTTTAATCCGTCAAGTTCTGCCTACTACGTTACAAAAGACGGCTGGAGATCTACGCTTTGGAATGTGAACTTATGTATAAACTAGTTATGAACTTATAACAAAAATTAAAATAGAGTCATTTAAATTCTATACTGTATTTAAATATATTTTTTTATAATATATGTTCAATATATGTCCAAGTATATACATACAACTGTCGAGTCCATTTCAAAATGTTAATATATTTTACTTTATTACAAATACATTTCTTATGTTATATTCAGAGTCTAACATTAAACAAAAATGTTTTTGCGTTTAAAGAAGAAAAAAATTTTAGAATAGTAAAAATAACGCCCGATTTTGATTTATATTTTATTTTAAAAGACTACGAAAAGTATCACACGTATGTATACGTAGTAGATATGAAGACAATTATAGTACTTCATTCTGAAAAATAATTTTATATAACACATAAACCTGCGGGTTGCCGATAAATATAACCCCTACTGGGTTATATTTGTATTTTATACCTGGAATAAACTAACGTGGGTTTTAAAAAGATAGAAATAAGTCAGTTATTGATTAAACAAATACATACAATTCCAATACGATAAAATTAATAACTATATAAATAGATTTATTTCAATCGTTATCAACAATGAACAGCCGATGGCACCTTTGCATGGGTATCATGCAAAGGTGCCATCATCATGGCATGTAGAGGAGGCGTTCAGCTTAACATGACATAAAAAGCGACGGGTGATAAACTTGAACGATAGTTTAAGTAACCCACGTGCCATTACATCTCGAACGCTTCGAGTCAATTAAAGAAGCATATGTTTGAATTTGTATAATTTTATTAGTTTTTCGATAAGGTTAATATATTACATATTATATATTTATGTAAAGGATTGGCTTCTGAGCGAAGATGTTTGTTTACTTGGCCGTCATTTCAAAGGAAGTCTAATTCAATATATATATCATATAACACAAAGGTCCCTAAAGATTCAAGCGTTATCCGAAAATTCTAAAACTTTTTATTGCTTCAAAGTAAAATTTAAATAGGAACACTGAAAATAATAGACGCTTGTACAATGTTACATCGGTCGGACGGATGGGACACGAATAACAGCCAGTATACAGTATAGGCAATGCAAATGCCCTTAATAAATCTATAATGGACTTTTTCATCAATACACTACTTTGCATTAGCCATCCTTAACATTGAGGGATTTCGCCGTAATTCCCACGTAAGAGGAGCGAATTGGGGATAGCAGATTCGTTTTTACAATTAAAGAAATCGCCAGTGCCCATCGAATGGTAATTGTTCCTATAGTCGCCTCGTAAGATACTCAAGAAAAGAAATAGGGTGGTGCTATTCTATACTACGTGGTTAAAACAGCAAGTGGCGAGAAAACCAAAGCAATGCGTCACAAGCCGGTTGTATTTATCAGCGTGCCAGAGTAAATTACCTAGTTACGGGGTTGCCATTCCCCCTGTCTAGTAAGACAACGACTATAGGCAAATCTGAAGAGCTTGGAGAAGCCAAGAAGTGGACTGATATAGGCTTTTAAAGAAAGATAAAAAAGGGGAGAACCATCATGAAACTATTCAAAACAAAAAAAATACCTTTAACGTATAAAAATGTTATCTTAATTTTACAAATTTGTGGACATAGAACATATGTGGCATAATGTGAGCAGTATTTTTTAGGTTTCTATGCAAATAAATATAAAGATGGTACGTAAAAATCAATTTTCTTGATAATTTTAACCAATGCAACACTTTTTCATGCGAGTGTAAAAGATATCTTTGAAAGACACGACAGTTAAAAGTTTATTTGTTGTTAAAAAAAAATAACTTTGTTTCAACTGTGTTTTAAGATAAAAAAATTTAGATTTTCTAATAAATATTTAGAAGTTCAACCCGGAGTAAGTTCAAGTCTTTGTCACAGAAGTCAAGGATTTGTGAAGTTTAAGCAATCCGCTTTACATATTAAACATTTTTAATTTTAAAAACATTTTTAACATAAAAAACCTATATGAACATTAGAAGCAATATAAAATGTAAATTTTCATATTATTACATTTTTATGTATTCACGAAACAGTTAAATTAATATGTATCTAGATCTTATTTATTAAAGAATAGCTATTAAGAGTATTGACAGAATAACTTAATGTTTGAAATTAAATTATACCTTACCGCTTAAATTATTTAAGGGTTTTCTATCGAAAGTTATGGAATAAAACTTTTGTGACCATACTGTACTCATTTTGAAATACATAAGAAGATAAAAAGATGACGACTTCAAGTTCAGTGGCGGGACTATCGCTTACGGAGTAAGCGGTTGCGAATTGGATTCTCATATCGGTATAAATATGTATTGCTTATAAATATTTATTCCAAGACTGGTTACCGCGCAAATTTGGCGTGGACAAGCGTGATCGGTTAATGTCTGTCCTTACAGTAATGGGGAGACCCGTGCTCAGCAGTGGGCTATATACGGGCTATGGTAAAACTAAGATAGAGAGTTGAAATTTACACTCAATTCGAGGTTTTGATAGCTTGAGGATTCAAGTATCAGACTGAGGTTTACTGGTTTTTCTACCGCTTCTTTTTTATGAAATAGGAAGGCAAACGAGCAAACTTGTCGCCTGATGGAAAGCAATCAACGCTGCCTTATATTAGAAATCTGTAACACCATAGGCATTGCAGAAGCTTTGCCGGTTTTTGAGAAATATGTAGACTTGTTTTTTGAAGGTTCCAATTACGTATCAATTGGGAAATACCGCTAAAGGCGCGTGGAAAGAATTAAGTTCTATTTTAAAAGTACTTAAATATACAAATACTTCTAGGATATTCTAAAGACGTTGACTGAAACATAAATGGCTTGAATAACATCGTTAATATCGTATTTAAAAAATGGCACGACTATTAATAAAGCAACAATAATATAAAAACTGTAAAAAAGACGTCTTAGCGCCATGAACAAAGTTGTGCGAATCATTCATAAACTATACGACGGCGCGCAGTATGTTTTATAAATCAATGTTAAACGCAAGCGACGTTGAAATAAGTCAGCTAACAATGATATTAGTTATTCATAGCCTCCTACACGCAGAGAGGTCGGATGAGAACACATAACATAATGTGTTATGTCTTGGCTAGATAAATAATATCTGAAGGGTTGACCAGACAGATATTCTGTCATTATTTTGGTATAACTGTATTAAACGACTACCGCTCATTGCTAGAAGCTCAGTAATTAAAGTACCTGACTTGTGGGTTCAAATCCACAAAAATCAAATGTTTTACACACAACTATTAGTTTTTAATATTTGTTGTTTTCAACGACACTGCATCCACTTTTTCCTAATCGTATAGATTTATTTTTTCATTGCGTAAAGAAAATTTGAACACACTTGAGGCACTTTAATATTACTTACCAGCTGCTACCTCCGGTTTTGTTTGTCTATTCCGTCGTGTACATTGTTGTGTATATATTATAGTACCTACTTTTCAATAAACGTTACCTACACTTTTATTATGTGCCAACTTAAAACTGGAATTAAACGTTATGATCTAGTAGTGTATTCAAGCAATTTGTGTTCAAAATTCAAATCATGGTTATGTTATAATTTAATTTTATTTTTTGGAAACATATTATTATTATCGTAAACAAACTAGATATTTTGTGAAGATGAACGAAGAAATAAGTTTAGTAAATTCATAAATCCTTAAATTGATAAATAGGCGAACAATGTTTATATAATAGAGACACGTCGGGTTACATCGTGTAGTTAAAAAAATTATTTTCGCTATTTTTATTATATTTCAAAAAGTTCCGTCCACTCATATTTGTCTTAAAATAGAGAAGTGGGCCTTATACTATAGCGGAATGATTCCTTATTCTATAGGCGTGAGAATCACGGCAATACCCCTCAATTTTGAGGGAGACCAATGTTCATCTGTGGATTTATACGATTATACGGGTGAGGATGTTTATGGTTTTAAGGTCAAAAACCTTACAATATAACTTCTCACACAAAAACGTTTATGGGGTAAATTAAATGTTAACATTAAAATAAAACAATAGAGCAACCGTAGTGGAAAAAATAAGACATGTTTTAAAATGTCTTATTTATATCACACGTGTTAAACACAAACTTATTTTTAATGTTGCACCGGTAACTTTACCTTATCTTACAAACACATTAAAATGACTCAAGCGTTTAAACTATAAGAAGCACTGTTAGCACCCATACGATAAAATGTTAAATGGTATTATTTGAATATTCAGACTTAAGTGAGGCTCCAATTGATGTTATGGGATAGGAAGGCATACGAGCAACCATGTTACCTAATGGAAAACAATCAACGCCGCCAAAAAACAGCTATAACACTAGAGACATGGTGAAACGTTGCCTGCCTTTGAACTGTGTAGGCTAGGCTTCTAGAAGCTTTTAACATCGTTCTTCTTTATCGTCATACTCTTGACAAAACAGTCATGGTCATTACGTTGGTTCACCAGACGCTGCCATTCTTTCCTCAAGGCTGCCTTCTTCGTGCACTCATGTAGGGGGCTATTCAGAATGGTCTTCACTTGATTCGTCTACCGCATCGTCGATCTGCTGCGCGGGTTGGCTTTAAGATCGTATCGGTTCGTAAATACAGTCCAAGGAAGCTGGTGGTGATGGTTAAACGTTTCTGGCATAGCGCACGGCATTGATCGTCAAGATGGTAGGAATGAAAATTCTTCATTTCTTCAAGAGTAAGGCATGGCTATCAAGGTTAAATCAGACGCGTATTTCAGACGACTAAATTAACCGTACCTACTAAAGTTAATAAAACTGATAATTTACGACCAATTATTTTATTGATATACGCATGCATACATTTTCATAATGTGGGTCTCGGCTGTGATTCTAAAACTTGAAATATTTATATGTTTATCGTCCTAATTTAAATAAATTTTTGCACCCCTTAAACGGGCAATCTTAGTACAAAACTATGAGTAGTGAAAATCATTTTATCACTGTTACTTTTTTATGTATTCTTATACATGTATGTATAGCCTTATACATGTATGTATAGCCAAATTCTAAAAATTATTCAATTTTTTCAAGCATAACCGTTTATTGAAAATGTAACCACCAAGTTATCGTAACGGTTCTACAAGTTCAAATATTAGAACTAAATTATTAACACCTTACATGTCGTGGACCTCTGTACGTTGGAACTATCGATGCACCGTGTACGGCTAAATTTGTATCGTTAGCGTATCTAATACGGCCTCTTTCGGATAACAAGCTGGTTGACAACTCCATACTGATATGTAAGTATTGAAAACATACAATAATAACAGGGAATACTACGCAAACAGGTTACGATTCAACAAGGTATTCTAATAATATGACATTAACTGTGAAAATGTCTAGGAAGTAATGATATTTTAAAAGATATGGCTCGGTCGACAAGTTCTAAGAATTGGGACCTTTTCAGAAGCGTCAACACATATATTTAAATGCTAAAGGGTGTGCGCAAATAAATAAAATGTATCTCTTTCAAACTCTTCATTATCCAATGGAACGTTTTATTAGATGTTTCTAGGAGGAGGATTTAGATTGTCTTTGTAATATAAATAACATTCAGAGATGCGAATACTAAATGTTCCTAACTTAATTTCTTCGAACCATTGTACCAAGTACATACATACATACATATCTTCACGCCTGTCTCCCGTAAGGGTAGGTAGAGACCACAGATCTCCATCTGCTACGATCTCGGCATACTTCCCTTGCTTCCTCCATCCTCATGCAAGCCCGCCGGTTGTACCAAGTAGTCTTAATTATAACAAAAGACGACCTTTTGTAATCGAAACATAGAACGAACTGTTTTTTGGAGACTGAATTAGCACCCAAAATTGTAATTGCTTTTCAGTTATGGTGTGAGAACTCCAAGGTTTTCCGAGGTAAAAACAGCGATAATCATTGACTTTAAAGTATTTTATACAGTTAGAAACAGACAGAGGGAAGAAGTTTTAAAAACGAGGAATATCCATAAATATATCTGACATAGTCCACTATTAGACTCAGCAACCCTGAAACTCAGCTAATTGAGAAGCATCGTCGTAATCCTCACGCTTAGCGAATGAATTGTGAATAGCAATTTTGTTTTTATTAGTCAGGTAAGATTGTAAGCTGCTACCCATCTCCTAGTACTTGCTTCCTTAGTTGCCTTGTATATAGGCACCATATTTATGGCTATATTTTAACCACAGATTTTTCCCGCAATTAACTTTAAATTTAGTGTTTTTTGTAAATAACAGATGTAAAAAAGTAACTACAATCTACAAACAATTAACTAAAAGTGTGGGAAGTTGAAAATAACAGTGTGAGCAATAAGAAACAAAGCGAACCCCAATCGGTCGTCCACGGGTCGTTAAAACAATTTGCCAGCTGGCCAGAGCTGCGGCGACGTTCCAAATTGTGTTCCCATTCCGCTAAGTAGAAAAGTGGTGACGCATTATGCAATAACCGAGGCTTGAGTTTCGCTCCATATAACTCCACCGTGGTCGCGTTCACGACATCTTTCATCTATCTTCTTTAGGCGCTCTTGATACTTTTATTTTACTTCCTTTAACTATTACATACATATCATCACGTGTGTTTCCTGTAGGGGTAGGCAGAGGCTACCTATCTTCATCTGATACGATCTCGGCACACTTTCTTTTCTGCCTCCACACTTATCACTCTTTTTATATAAGCTCGCCGGTTAAGGGTACGCTTAACTGACTTTTCATAAAAACTTCGGCAATTTGATAAAGGTATGTTTCCTTTGTCTTTCCCAATTAATTTCTATTACAAGTCATCTTTCATCCATCCTCTCTATGTGCCCAAACCATCTAAGCATTCCTTACTCAACTTTTGTCACGACACCTTTTACTCCACAACACTGGACTTATAACTTCATTTGTTATTCTATCATTCAAAGTTACCCCACATATACTTCTTAATGCTCTCATTTGCACCGCATTCTGTCTGCTTTTATGACTCTTCTGCCAAAACCAACTTTCACTACTGTACATCAGAGTTGGAACAAGCGCTTGCTGATGAACCGCCAGTCGGGCCTTTTTTAATATTAAACGGTGTTCCCGTCCACGAAAGACCGGCAACGCATTTATGAGACTAACGACATTACAGATGCCTGTGGGCTGTGATCACTTACCATCAAGTGACCAGTAAGCCCAGACCAGTATTCTATGACAAAGAATAACGAACCGAAAGAAGTTCGCCGCTGAGTTCTCTGATTTCGGCAATAGTTATTAAAACTATTGCTGAACTCAGAGAACTCAGCGGCGGAGTTACCGCTTTCGTTTACAATGATCGCGGGTTAGATTCCCACATCGGGATAAATTTATGTGTGGCCTTGAGTTATTAGTTCCGAGTGTGGATATCTGGCCAATCCGCCTTGGCCTAACGTACTGGGTTAGTGTCCATTCCTGCAGCAATAAGGAAACACTGTTATATGTCCCATTGTTCCCAACAGTGGGACATATAACAGCTATAAAAATCAAACGAACATGTCTAAGGACGTAATAATAGGTGTTATTTGTCATTTCAATGTACTGTAAGTTCAATCTTCCTGAGATTGCACTTAACTTAAAACTTGAAGCATTAAAAGTTAGATATTGGCTTACTCGATGTAAAAAGTAGGGGGGAGACAAAATAGAGGATAATTAAACATAAATTATAGATTAAATAGAGAATATTAAAACATAAATTAGGCATATCAAAAATGTTATTGTTACATTACAATTAAAACTGTGACTTTTTACCTTCACATTATACTCGTTATTGCAAACCATTATTACAAAAACTTAAGAAGCAATTAATTTTCTAAATAACGTACCTACTGAAGAATAATTAGAGATAAGAATCTTGTACACCCATATATATCACAGCAGGAAATTAACATGTTTACGTTAATGGTTGACATAGACAATTAACTGTTATTACATATTAAACATGGTATGGCGCACCCTCCAAACAAGCACTTATTGTTTCGTTATTGTATGAATGGTTTTCATCCGTATGTTTCAATATGTACACATTAAACTGACGTGTCCTTCTGAATAAATGAATATGAAAATAAACTCATGTGCCTATTATCATCATTACACCTACCACACACTTATCACCTGTGGTGTTCTCAATTCGATATGATATAAGGGCGTTCAAGGGACGAGTGTTCGCAAAAGGCCATCAATGCATTTGAGATGCGTCTGGCGTTGTTAGGTCGATGGGCGGTGGTGTTTAATTTCACTACCACCAGGTGACCTGCATGCTCCGGCTCCGGCTCAGCTATAAAAAAACTGAAAACATCATTTTTATATTTTTGACGTGTGTTTTTGGAGCTAATTCGGAAAACAGTTAAACCGGTTTTGAAGGTACTTTCACAATAACATACATATTTATAGTACATTATAACGAATGACTTTCACAACCTTTTTCAAAATGATTTCTTCGACTGCACACCTCTATTACATGTAGTTTACCTCCCTGTACACTGTCAATCCAAAAGCTAGGAGACCTCTCGAAATACGTAGTTACAAAGTCGTAGTCTCCACTCTAGAACTCAACTGCTTTATCGGGTATAATTTCTCTGATAAGTATTAAAAAAAACATAGCAGCATTGTTTTTTTTAAATATAACTAGAATATTTGTTAACCGTTATAAACTAAGTTTATAATGTTTGTGCTTGGAGATGGCTCACATTAATAGACCAATGGAGGTTACGAACTCACGTCCACTCAAGTCCGAGCCCTGTCAATTGAGCTACTGCTGCTTAAGACAAGATCAGTTTGTTGTTATTACAGTTGGCTTATTCAAGCAACTATGTAAGTATAATAAATGTTTTTCTGCACTGCATTTCAACATGCCAAAATTGTATTTACTAGAGAGATTCCAAGCATAATTCTACAAACACAATTCGACGAAAAAAAAGCGAAAACGTAAAATGAAAACTTACAATAAGAGCTAAAAAAACTTTTAAGATTTCTGAAAAACTTGCATCTGATCTATAAAAAACAGTCACTTTCAACGCTGTACAAAATTTTCTATTTGTCGTAGAGCTGTGAGACTCAGACCATAACCGCCCAGTATTTTTTCTGATCCGAATATGCAACAAAATTTTTTGACATATGTGTCATTTACGTTTTCGTTTTTATGCGTCGATTTATTATTTTTGTCATACGATAAAATAAGAGTTAATTATACGAGTAACCTCCGATGCCTTATAAGTCCACTATCAAATCACATAAACAGAGAACCAGCTGCAACGTATATATAATAAAAAAATGGGCACCCATAATAAATTATTATTTAACCTCTTTTCCTTAAGTTGGTTAAAATCAATATGAATAGTCAATATCAATTTCACAGCAAGAGCAAGGTCGTTAAGATACATATTAATTTTAGAAATGTCGACTGCTTAGGCACGATGGGGCGATGCGAAAGGAAACTTGCACATTATTAAGAGGCCATTTACCGTAGACGTCACGTGGACTGCTCCATTCGATTTTACTTGCAAATATCACGTGACAACAAAAACAAAGACGATGTAATAAATGCAATGGTTACAATAATCCTCTTGTTCGTACATATAGCATATAAATATTTATTAAAATATACGTTAATCGCTCCTTATATGCTAACCTGTTGAATCAGGATCTTTTTGCGTATTTATTTATATGTATACAAACACGACACTTACAATAACTTGAAGAACTCGAGCGAATTATAGATCTCCTCTGAATGCAGGGATCCATAGATCCAACACCTTTAGTCTTTCTTCCCTTCCATTAAATAGCCGTCTCTTTCCATTATTTTTATCGTTACCCTAGATTAATATATATTTTAATACATATGCAGTGCCATTCGTATTATGGATGTTTATGATCAGCGTTAATTACTTCCTATCAAGCAACTCGTTATCTGGTGTGCGTACCTCTTCCATAACAAAAATTTCATGATATTGGAACACAATTTCGACTTAACACATCGCGGATGCGTTTCGAATACGAAAACGATAAAGGAAGGAAAATGGGAACGTGCTTGCACTTCCACTAACCATATACTTGGTCCAACAACACTATTTTTAAAACACACGTGTGCAAGTAGGACACAATCCAAAGCTCTAACCAACTCAATCCGGTCGGTTATACTTCGGAAATGGACCCCGGATATCTGCTATTCACGTCGAATACTTAATAGCATACACGGTGAAAAACATCACGCTCCTCATTAAAACGAAGTTATGGCAGTCGTGTTTCACATGCGAAAGTTAAAAACGGTTCTTTTTAAAATCATCAAAAGGCATGGACATGGGCATGGAGCCCAACGTTCAGCAATAGGATATAATGTACTGAGTGATAGATATAACGTAATGATGTGTAATCTCCATTCTTAATTTTCTCGTGTTAGCTGCAACCAGGTCTTATTAGCGACTTTAGCCATCAGCTCACCTAAAAGAAGAACATCCATGTCTCTAATCTTTTCACAGGTTATCCTTACGCCTAGCAATGTGTCCCGCTAATTTCCACTTTAGTCCGTTTAAAAATATCTTTTATTCGTCCCCGGATTTCTATTTCTTATTCGGTCCACAAGTGAAAATTCTAACTCAGTGTAATACTTAATCACGGTTACTTGTTAAAAAGTTTCAAAAGTTTTGTGCATATAAGAGTATGTTTAATTTGATTAAATATTGATTCAATTAAATATTGAATCTTTATTATTTATTTGTACCGTGGATTTACGTGAAATTAGCATTAGCCCAGTGATCGATATTCTGATCTAAAATTTTTAATTTTATCTAATCTATGTACATGTAAACTTTACGCCTAATCTCATACTTCTCCGTGCGTGCAATGTGCTTACAAAGAGGTACAAAGAATTTTCTTCACGTATTAATATATAGCTTTTAAGATCAACAAATAAAAAAATATCGTGATGTAAACAAATACCTCTTGAATATGACCGTAAGTAATATCAATTTAGAAAGCGTACATATGTGAATCATTCGGAGCACCAAGTCTCTATATAAACATTTTAGTACACATTATATTTTTAGCCTCTCTCTTATCCTACGCATTTAAACGTACTCTAACAAAGAGAAAAATGCAATAAATAAAATACGAAAAATATTATTTTTGTATTTTATTTATTGCATTTTTTTATGGGGTAGAAATAAAATCGAGCTAACTTATCGCCAGATGGAAAATCATGTGAAACATTATAGGCATTGCAGAAGCGTAACCGGCCTTTGAGAAAGATATAGGCTTCTTTTTCGAAGGTTTCCATATCAAATGTCATTTGAAATGCCGAAAAAGCTACGTTTATCTATATCATATATTCTTTGAAAAAAGTGAATGGTGGTGAATGGAAATAAGTTTTGTAGCGAATTTGTAGCGAAATGTGTGGTAGTTTCACTATAGGTTACGACAATGATAGATATCAGCGATAGAAATTATTTTGTATAATTTCTTGGAAGACTCGCCAAGACATATGCAATAAAAGATGCTGAGAAATGAAACCGCAACGCCTTATCTTACATTGACACAGATGGTACTAATTATCATAATTCACAAGACAAAACCAATAAATCATTAAATATTTCATATGATATGAAATAAATATTAATTAAGATCAATAAAAGAAGTTAAATAAACTATTACAGTCAGTGAGTCATCAGTCGTTTTGAAATATCGAGAACCTTACAAGATTCACTTCATACTCATGCATCAAACCGTTTTGGGAACGCAGATGCTTCTTGTAAAACAGAAATATCTAAAGTGTGTGCAGTAATCGAGAACAAGCGTAATATTGGTGACTTAAATGCTAAGTAAAAAACATATTCAATAGTCACAAAAACAAGTTTAATATCTACGAACGAAAACTTTATTTTTCAGACTGTTGATGAGAAAAAAATGAAAACTTCACTAAAAATTCAATAGTTTCTTTTTTATTAACTTATCCCACATTAAAAAGTTTTCCTTTCAAAAATCGAATCGTAGCTGAAAATAAGGTATAGACGTGAAGAACTTCGAGAAATATTTTTTACCATTGATTCATTTATGGAAGTTCCCGCTGTAACCCACATGATACAAAAGACGCACGTAAATATGAATATGTAAATATTGATACAGAAGAGCTGCTACTATATTGGACATAACCCTGTTTATCACATTCATAAAGAAATATCCTAAATTAAAATTACTTATATACATATTTAGCATCATTTTCGCAAATATTATAAAGATGCAATGTGAACAGTGAAAATCGTCAAAATTAAAATCGTTACCTTGTATGAATTGTGCCAATAACTCTATTACATAAATGCGATGTATACTGAAGCAATAATTACCTGAAAAAAAAGAATAACTAGATAAAAAGCGTGTTTCGATTACATGAAAAAACATATATAGCAATGATTATGAAATAATAGAGAAATATATAATAATATATTTATGATCTATAGAATAGTCTTTGGTATAACAGTAAAAAAATAATAAAAAAAAAAACAAAAATCTACAAAAGAAGAATTTAAGAAAACAAAATATATATAACCAACAAACTAGTAAGTTTATTCTTATTATCATCATATCCTAGCTAATTTGACATGCTAAGTATGCGGGACCGTGTACAGATGAGGGCACGATAATACGGTTTCGTTCCTTTACGACTAATTTAGCTAAACGAGAATAACGAATGAGAGAGTTTCTTGAGCCGTTTCCTCTCTCTCAGAATGTCACTTAGTTAATAGCTTTTTCCCATTGTATTAAGTTAGTATTTACGTAAAAAAAAGTTGTGACAAAAGTTGAGAAAGAGATGCTTAGATGGTTTGGGCACATAGAAAGGATGGATGAAAGACGACACATAAAAGAAATTTATGTTACGTATCTTAAGACGAAGGAAAATACCTTGACCAAATTGCCAAATTTCTTAAGAAAGGCCAGGTCAAAAGTACCCTTAACAGGCGAGCTTGTATGAAGAGAGTGATGAGTGTGGATGAAGCAAAAAAAGTGTGCCGAGATCGTAGCAGATGGAGATGTGTGGTCTCTGCCTACCCTTACGGGAAATAAGCGTGATGATTTTTAAAAAGTTAAAATAGTAGTTATAACACATATTTTAAAAAGTTAAAAATAGCTTAAAATGTTTCAACGGAATTGAAATAATAAAATTATTTTAACCTGCAAACAACAGATCCATATGGTTTCGTAACACTAGTATCTACGTACGCAATTTTGTACACGCACAATCACATCTCTATGCGTATTATTTCGCAATCGGCATTTACCGTGTAGGAGACAAATGACTGGTCCTAACGTCCTTGTATATTTGCATTTCATGTTACCGCCCTGCTAATTGCCGTAGGAGCATCTCTGCGTTACTTCAACAATATTATTATTATAATTGCTTGTTTTATCCAATTAGTGTCGTCATTGTTCAAAGATACACTCAACTTATGAATTTTCATTAAAATAAATTAATATCAAAAGATAACGTTATTTATAATTTCTTATTTATTGAGGAATTTATAATTTTTAATTCCTTATAAGGAATTAATACTTAAAAATCTTGGGTATATTTTGGTACATATGTATGTATTTATTATATTTATTTAAAGAGAGGAGATTATCTCGAATCGTAACAAAAAATTATTCAATAGGATAAAAGAGGGTTCGTACCAAAAAGTGTCTTCTGTGTTGGGTACACACTTAAGGTACCAGGTAAAAGTTTGTCAGAAAAGCTCACCGTAGCGAAATCGGCTACGATTATATTACAAATATGTGATATTTAATATGTTAGGGACACGCTACAGTACAACAAAAAAAAAATAGGAATAATCAAAACAGTATAACGAGGTCTCATAAATATAAATAATGGTTGAAAGGCCTTTGATTGACCTGATGTACATGCTCATCCCTAGTTCAGGGACAACCCCGATATAAAAAAATTATTTCTTATGTTGTAAATTATTGAAACTTTGGCGTAAAATAAATTATTATTACTATTTTTGTAAAGATATCTATTTTACGCAAATATTTGTTCCAATGCTAAAATCGAACTCATGACCTTTGGCTCTAAAAATGATCCATTCTTAAAGTCCTGTTTGGATCATGAATTATATTTTGACACGAGAATTATATAAGAATCTTTTTGTACTTCACATAGTAAACTTAATATGATTTATTCAGTTGCATATGTCTTCTAACAACTTTTAATTAAGTCCTACTAATATTATAAATACAAAAATTTGTGAGTATGTATGTATGTTTGTTACTCTTTCACGAAAAAACTACTGAACGAATTTGGATGAAACTTTACCGTAAAATAGGTTATACATCGAAATAACATATAGGCTACAATTTGTAATGATTTTATGTAATTTTGGTCGTAATATAACGATACATGTCAATTAAGTCGGAAAAAAATCTGGCCTCTGAGAGCTATCTTGGCGTACGCTGCCATTGGAGTTACACAAAGATGATGTACCATAGGATTGTTTGTCTTGAATAGTTCTAAGCAAAAGTCCGCGACAGTATATATCTACCTTTTATGTGGAAGCCACTATGACCAAATTTGTGAACCATAAATTTGATTAAATTAGATACTATTTTACAATGCATATTTTAGTATATTTATGAAATTTTTCGCTTTAAGTATTTCATGTAGATAAACTTTGTCTTTCACACTAAGTAATTTGGCCAAATAGTTTAAAAGTTATCACGTATCACGATATGATTGACTTGAATGGAGCACCATTGAGCGCCTAATTAAAATGATCTGTCACTAAACTTAATGTGGCGGACTAAATTCCACGCGAGCGAAGCCGCAGGCAGAAGCTAGTACTACATAAATCTCTAGTAAATAATTAAAATATTGACAATCAAAACATCGCCACAGTATTTGTGACCGTGTGGGTGTCAAATTATACAGCATATTAGACTCGGCAGTGAAGGTGTCGCAACACTCCATTGTTCGCTGATACAAATACCGTACGGCTACTCACTGAAATAATTCTTAATAACTTTCGCACGCCTCTCATCAAATGTTGTTGTTTGTCTGAAGTCTCGTTCGTATCGTTTGAAAAAATAGTCCCAAGACAAGGACTTTACATCAAATAAACTTAAGCTATTTACTAGGGACGCATCGATACACATTTCTGCCGAATCGTTTCGGACACCGATGTTAATAATTATTATCAAGGATATCAATTAGGATAATAAAATATTTATACGGACAATAACGATTTAAAAATGTGTAACATATTTCTGCCGAAACGTTTCGGACACCGATATTAATAATAATTATCAAGGATATCAATTAGGATAACAAAATATTTATACGGACAATAACGATTTAAAAAGGTGTAACACATTTCTGCTGAAACGTTTCGGATACCGATATTAATAATAATTATCAAGGATATGAATTAGGATAACAAAATATTTATACGGACAATAACGATTTAAAAAGGTGTAACACATTTCTGCCGAAACGTTTCGGACACCGATATTAATAATAATTATCAAGGATATCAATTAGGATAACAAAATATTTATACGGACAATAACGATTTAAAAAGGTGTAACACATTTCTGCCGAAACGTTTCGGACACCGATATTAATAATAATTATCAAGGATATCAATTAGGATAACAAAATATTTATACGGACAATAACGTAAAAAAAAGGTGTAAAAAATTGTAGTTTCAGATCAGAAATACATAAGGAAATTTTAAAAATTGTACAGATTATAAATTAATAATAAGTAATCACATTTATAAGATGTTACATAATTATAATATACTATATATTACATAATACAATACTTATTCGGTGAAAACCGATTTTGTAAGTGATGGAACACTTAAGAATCTACCGTTGTTAACCGCCGTTCAGATGTGACAGAACTCATTTGGACACTAAAATAATTTTGTGCCTTTTTTTAAATGGAAGTTACGTTAAAATAAAGATTATCTATAGTGCGAAAACGTTTCGCTGTATCGTCTATACCAATAATATCGCCGATACCAATATATTGGAAAACTTACAATATCGCCAATATATCGGTATTGGATACTGATACTTTCCTTACCAAACACGGTTTTGTCTAAATTTTAGAGACCAATATTATAAAATTAAATATATACACGTGCATGTACTCTAGACAAGGAAAAAGTTATCTACAAAAAAATAAAACTACCCTATAAATGAATCTGCAAGCCATCATACAAAATATAATAAAATATCCGAGTAATGTTAAAAGTGCCAAAGTACATTTATTTTATAAAAAAAATGTAATGTAAAAATTTGAAAAAAATTTAAAAAAGAATGTAATGTAAACATGTAAAAATTTTTCGTTTTCTTTTTATGTTTAAGCTTCAAATTGACTATCTGGATTATCGATAATACAATGAACTTGAACGTTATTGTCATCTTATAAGGAGTCAAAGATATTATGTTACTGATGACGATGATGAAATTTGTGAGATTCAGTGAACAAATCTCTGCACTTCTTGGTAATCGGATTGTAAAACTCTCAAATCGTGGGTGGTTCGCATCCATATTATTACACAATTTGCTGCCTAAAGATTATTACTAATACATAATGACATTGAGGCTAATATCAATGTCAGTCCATCTACAATTCTCTTATAATTAGGCTTATTTATATTCGTTAATCTTCTTTGTTGTTAAATCTGTAAAAAGTTCACAATCATCGACAACTAATAACTTTTCAACGCTAGACATATGCTTTAGCCCAAACTAGAATTTGATGAAAAGCGTCGAATTTGTATGAAGTCGAATATATATATATATATATATATATATATATATATATATATATATATATATATATATATATATATATATATATATATATATATATATATATATATATATAAATATATATATATATATATATATATATATATATATATATATTCGACTTCATACAAATTCGACGCTTTTCATCAAATTCTAGTTTGGGCTAAAGCATATGTCTAGAAGAAAGGCGTTTGTTGAAAAAGGCTCTTGTTCAAATTTTCAATCGTTACTAAAATACATTTTTTTTAAACTTGTAGTGGATAATACTTGATGTTAATATAATTATATCCAATATTAATTCATAAATAAAATTTAATTATTGTAATTAATTGTAGTTTTATATGAGAGAAACAAATTTCCCTTATATAACATATTTCGCAGGATATAAATTTAGGAATAAATACCGTCAGTGGTAAGTTTGGCGTGTAGGTCACTGGAAAAAAGTAGGAATTGACTTTAATTTTTTTTTATATTACTTGTTTTAAGACGTTGTATAAAATTCCCATTAGCATTCGAAGTCCGACTCCATGTTATGTAAGTAAACCTTGTAACAATACCACATCGGCGATCTGTAGCCTCCGTCACTTTATATGCAAATACTAGCAAAATTTTAGATATATTAAAATCACGTTCAAGGCTGAACAGAGGAAAGAATGTAACAGCATTTGTGTTATCCTCATTCAAGATACGAGTACGCTTGTTACTGGGAATGAAGGAAATGAAAACAAGATTGATTTAAAAAAAAATTGTTTCAAAAAGGAAATTTATCTATTTAAAGGTCAAACGTCAACGACAAAAAATTATAACCAAAATAATAAGGCAAAGCAAGAGTAAAATAAATTTACATTAGCACTTTTAACATTACTTGGATATTTTATTATATTTTGTATGATGGCCTGCAGATTCATTTTTAGGGTAGTTTTATATTTTTGTAGTATTTTTTTTTCTATAACAAACTTAAAATATGTACCCAAATACTTATCTTCAAATTTAAAACACCTAAAAACTTCTTTCAGAAAGTTCCTATGGAGAATACAAGCAAATGAGCCACAGTTCTGAGAGCAAAGAAAAAGTATGGCGCAATAATGATTCAATTACAGATGAAGACGTCTATATTTACATATTAGGCAATCATAATAACAGTGTACTTCAAATCTAATGAGATTAATGTAATTGATGTATGCATGTATGTAGGTATAAAGACACACATACAACGATTTAGCATAATGACTTTTATAATTTATAAGATCGAATAATTATGTTTAATGTAATAAAGACAGAAGAAATAACATACTCATAAAAAAAACTAATAAAACTAAAAGTCCACAAGGATAATAGAGTTATTCTTTCATAAAATAGATACATTAATTTTTTTTTTGTCATAAGTTAACATAACATTAACCTCCCTCACAAATGAGGGGTATTGCCGTAAACCCCAGACGGTTAGGGGATCGCATTGGATTACACTATTCAGGCAGACACTGCTCGCCATCCACGTGTATATATAATAAACCCACAGGAAGAAACAAACAAACATTTGTGGTATGAGGTTTAATCTAAAAAACCACCAACCTATATTTCTTATATTGAAATTATTCCTCTTAAAACATTACACACTACATGAGCATGGTAAGCAGAAAAACAATAGAGTGTGTAGATTTTTTACCGTTTCCAGTCTGTTTTCGTTAGGAGAATGTGAGCACATCAACATTTTGAACAGACTATCATAGAGAAATAATTAAAAACCTCAGAAACATATAACACAAATACGAAAATGCACTAATTTATCCAGACACTCAACAGTATATTATATAAATAATAAATTTGTAAGTAACATAACACAAGCAAAAGTTAAAATGAGATCATTGAATAACCTTTAAAACCTAGTACTGTTAAATACTTTAGATAGCAAACAGAAAAAGAAAAATAACAATGTGAAAAAAATAAAAGGATACACTTAATTTACATCAGTTACAATGTTTTACGTTAAGATAAGGTTAAACTAATTATATCCATACAGTGGGAAGTGATAATGGTAATGGTGAGAGTCAATGAGTTCGTAACACTATATTTGATCTACTTTCTGGATGTTTTACTCGTCTACACCAGAATTCCCTACCACACGTAACGAATATACAACGATATAAAAGAATACAAAATAAAGCAAATATTAATAGGTATATGACGTTTGATCTTCTCGTACAAGATTTAGTCTGAATTATGACAAACATAGAAAGTACTATCTAGTCCATATCCTTCTTAAACCCATGGACCATTTTATTTGATACGACTTGATGACAATTCAGGTACAATGTCTCAATATATCTAATTAAATACATTGGATATATCATCAGCAGCCTGCGGCAGTCCACTGCTGGACATAGGCCTCCCCCATGGAGCGCCACCTAGCCCGATCTTCGGCTACACGCATCCAGTTTCTGCCAGCCGCCCTGCGCAGATCGTCGCACCATCTAGCCGGGGGACGTCCCACACTACGTTTACCGAGACGCGGTCTCCACTCCAGCACTCGTCTGTTCCAACGATCGTCGGATCTCCGACAGACGTGACCAGCCCATTGCCACTTAAGTTTGTTAATTCGAAAGGCTATGTCGGTGACTTTAGTTCTCTGGCGGATTTGTTCATTCCGAAACTCCGAGCATAGCTCTCTGAGCGACTCTGAGCTTATGAAGCAGACAGACTGTCAGCGTCCACGTTTCGGCGCCGTAGGAGAGTACGGGTAGGACACACACATTGGATATATATGCAGATTTATACAACAACCTAAATTTTGATTGTTAAATTGTTTAGCAAAGAGTAATCTTTGCTAAACAATCTAATATAAATAATATATATTCCTATATATGTAGATATTAATAATAATTTTCACATCGGTGTCTTGTTTACTAATGCTTAGGATTCGCTACAATGTGAGGACCATTGTAAATCAAAAAGCACGTGGATATAGAGAATATTGGATCTAATAAGAAAATCGAACCTAATACCTTCATCTTAGACAGCACATCATCTATTGTCAATATTGATTCTACTTTGAATATAGTCTACCTATGGTGGTAGTAAACAAGGGTGGTGTAATAGTTTAGAAACATAATTTTTACGAGATTTAGTTTACAAACATACAATTTTTCAGGTTGGTATTTATGATTTTTATGAAACTGAGACTAGAATCTTTTCAGCGCATACCGTCTTCAATGTGTTAAAATAGAAAGGAAATAATTGCTTTTTTAAACCAATAGAAGATAATAACATGTCATGTCCCTCCGTGTGTAGTACGTGTAAGTTGTAGTTTCTGTCTAAAGAAATTAAGTGGATGTGTTTTGTGATCAAGAAATAAAGTGTTTAAATTCAAATACTGTTTTCATCGAGAAGTCCCAAAAATTCCGTGCTTGAATGTCGTCATTACAGTACTTACTAGACGTTGATAATCTATGGAAAATTCACACAGTTTCAAGAGTTATATTAAAAGAAAAGCTTGTTCGAGGAATATTTATCTTTTAAGAAGTGTTAAATTTAAGTTTATGTCAGCAAATATTAAAAAAGTCCATTTAAGTACATCCATATAGGCTAAAGCTAAACAAAGACGGGTTAGCTTAGTTGAAATTCAGATAAGATTATGATGCCAAACTAAACTCTTTGTTATATAAATCTTTATAAAACAAGGAACGCTAAATGAAATTTAGTGGAAACAAGTGCCATGGTTGGGTGTATGATTGGCAGAACCCCGACCTAGGTAAAACAATGTTTATAACCGTGCAAGCAGTATCGATAAGGAGGAAAACTGGCAGTCAATACCTGCCAAATAAGCGAAAAATCAAAGTGCAGTTGCTGCCTGAGGCGTTTGATTGACGTTTATCTTACTTACCGTGATCAAAGGCGGCCATTCTTGTGAAGACATCTCGCTCCACGGGCGCAGTAATGCACGCTCCGTATCTGCCCCTACGGAAGCAAAGTTTACACCGCACTTTCTCCACAATGAAAACTCGTAAAGCCTTTTCCAAGGTACGCCATCAGGTTTCTTCTTCCTTATACTACCTCTAAGTGAAGGAGATCTTACGAACGGCTCGTTTGGTACCCCATTTTTGTTGCCACATCTCCACGGAGGTTTAATACCATTTGTACTATTCTTTCCGTTCAGAGAAGTTTTTCCAAACGATCCTTTTCTGTGAAGTGCAGATTTGTTTTGCACTTGCGCTTTTTTCTTATCATTGAATTCGTCTTCGTTATGAAGACCGTCGGATCTAACTTCTTCAATGGTCACTACTCCAGATTTTCGTTCCTTATAACTAGATCTCAATGGCGTTTTACTGAATGTTTGCTTCCACTTTTCACCGTCGACTTCATCCTGAAGAGATGCAATGACGTTATCGTCGGCATATCGCATACGAGCTGTCTTCATTAAAGATGCTTTGGTGTTCTGTGAAAATAATCGTTCACAAGGAGTGGTGTTTGAGCTGGGGTCTGGAATATTTCTAGTTATAGTTTCTGAATCAGTGTCGCTGTGACCTTCATACGAGCTTGTACTATTACTGAAGCTCTTAGTAACAGATCCATTGCCTTTAGAGAAGTTATTGTCAGACTTTAGTGCTTCTTGAATTTCTATAATGCACTCTCCACGAATTGATTTTTTAGATTGAATACTCGTATTTGAATCAGATTTGGCGAGGATACTGTGTTTATTATCTAGACAGCCAAGTGCGTGAGCTTTGCCGGTACAATGCTTGTGTATCTTGGCTAACGTAGCCAACGTTTTGTTGCCACTGGGCGAGACATCGTCGCCACAGCGCAGTGATTGTTCAAACGTTCCTTGAATTTGAAACATGCTTCATGCAACGTAGATAACGATATCAGATAGATATGCGTTTCAGTCGTTTGACATTTTATGAGGTCATAGTTTATGTTTTATCGGTCGCGTCAGGTAAAGCTGCAAAGAACGGTCACTTAGTACGAATTCAGTTCATAGTAGTGTTCACGGTGCAGATACATAAGATAAGATTGAAAATAAAATCATAGATATCTAACAAACGTCAGATAAATCGTGATATACGAATATAATTGTACTAAATGGACTCTCTAACAAGAATATTAAGATAACATGACAAGATTTTAAGATAACATAAGAAAACAAGGTAAACTAAATTGAATTTTGAATATGTAAAAAATAAGGGAAAACCTGTAATGCTGTGAATGAAGCTAGAGTAGACTTAAAAACAAAACATTTTTTAAATCTACACAAATATTCCGTTTATTTTATGACATTAAAGATGTCAAAAAATTTGGTTCATTATTAGAAAGGTCTACAATAATGATCTCTATTGCCACATACATAGTTAAAAACCTATAACACATTAACTAAGAGTGATTGCAATATCTAAATCATCATCACTAGTTTACAGAAGTTATACAGATTTGCTGATACTCATCACTCTTAGCTAGATAAGTGATGAAGCCCGCTTAACCAATCATCACTCACACGGATAACGCTACTATTGTAAGAACAGGGTTTATATTAGATCATGATGCATCACAAGCTAATATAAATAAGAACAAATATAATAGTTTTATTATTATTAAAAGTTCTAAGGAAATTTATCATATTTAAACTTTTCATCACTATTTTCGAAAATACTCATATCCCTAGTCTTTACAATGGAGCCCCATTCCCACGATCAGGTGCGCGAGAGAGAGCTGATAATAATCGTACAAATATTGACACTGCGATAAGTGAATTAACGGATACCCAAGTGGGGAGAGGCTTTCCGTGTTAAATAGATTACGAATATCTGCAACACCAACTATAAGACCTAGAATATTGGCGTGACTTATGAGATTTATTTAATGATAACCTTAACACTTTTTGGTACATTGTTTCTAGTTTATAGTAAATATAGATATATATTTTATGGCAATCGAAGGCAAACTAGCAAGTTTTGCGTGATAGAAAGCAATCTTCGTCTACCATAAATATATTTATGGAGAAAAAGGCAGAAGTGTTGCCTACCTTTGAGAAAGTTATAGGCTTTCTTTTTTTATGGAATAGGAAGGCAAACGAGCAGGCGTATCACCTAAAAAAAAGCAATCAACGCCGCCCATAGACATCCGAAACACCATAGGCATTGCAAAAGCAGCGCCGGTTTTTAGGAAAAATGTAGGCTTGTTTCTTGAAGGTTCTATTGTCGTATCGATTCGAAAATTCCGCTTAAGCTAGTTCCGTATTGGGGGAAGGTGAAAAAATGTTTCAAACTTTTCTTTGTGTTGAGGTTGTAGGTTTGTTTTTAAGTATAATTGTCCTATAAGTTCGTAAATACTGAGTAATAAATAACAATGTAAGCGTTATATAACAATAATGTTTCTACCCAATGAATTACATTAAAAACATAACTTTATTCTAAGAAGATTTTGTTTCATTAAAATATTTTTTATAAACTAGATGAATTATTTCCTTTCCAAATATTTATGCAAATTAAGAACAGAATTATTTAAGACAAAATAATGTTCACTCGGTATCGGAATTACTACGAGGAATAAGAGAGTAGGTAGACGGACGTATCTCTGGGTTGACAATCATGAATTCCCCTATTGACTTCGAGACTTACTACAACTGAACGCACTTAGCAAACGCGGTAGATAGTGACCGTGTGTAAATACAACCTAAATACACAATTGGACGCGTTTTTGTTGTGTGGGCCACACTTTTTTATTCAATACTAGGACAAGAAGAAGGTATAATTTGAATATAACAATGTATCTTAATACGCAAACAAACGTTCTTATTTATTCGTCAATAAATACTAACACAGCATACTTAATTGTTTAAGTATTTATACATCTTGATAGTTTTATATCACAAAATTCTTTATTTAAATTTAAGTTGTCTATAAATTCATACGAGGTTTTGGCAATCTTTTATCGACATTGAACCACAGTATTGCCCACGGAAAACATATCTTAACCAAATTGCTGAAGTTTTTAAGAAAGGCCAGGTAAAGAGTACCCTTAACCGGCGGGCTTGCATGAGGAGAATGAGTGTAGAGTGAGTCGAGATCGTAGCAGATGGAGATCTGTGGTCTCTGCCTACCACTCCGGGAGACAGGCGTGACGATATATATGTATGTATGTATGTATGAGCCACAGTAAATGCAGATATTTTTGGTATAGAGGACAATAAGAACTATAATAAAATGTGTGTTTGATTTCTACATATCCATTATTTCATATCAATGAAGCATTTTTATCATTACTAACCAGACGTTTACTGACTGCTCCGAGGAAGATTTATTCAACAAGATCAAAAGAGGCTTATTCTTAACCTCATTGTATTAAAATTTCCTCCATAAAGTGAAAATAGTGCTAATTATTTTTTTATATACATACATATACACACACCACAGACCTCCATCTTCTACGATCTCTAAGTTCTCAAGAAAGGCCAGGTTAAAAGTACTCTTAATCGACGTGCTTGTATGAAGAGAGTAAAGAGTTATTTTTTTCGTAATCACGTCTCTTCAAAAACATTTGACGTGGTCACACCACCCTTGGTCAACACCTTGATGCAAATTCGTCTAGCGGCATAGATCCCACCTATCGATGATATCGAAATTGCCGTTACGCAATACCCCGTCTCCACTGGACCACGACACATGCCTACGTAATGACAGTTCAGACACCAAGTTTATTAACACTTATCATAAAACTAAGCGGTTGCTCGCATGATATCGACATATTGACATGTCCTTCGCACTACCCACAAAGTATTAAATAATACAAAGTTTTCATAATATATTATTTGTAAATTTATTTACAAATAAAAATTAAAGATATAATAGACCAATTACACTACTTGCTGATTACAAAAATCTAAGCTTCATTCATTCATATAAGTAACCAAAAGTAAAACGAACTAATTGGAACACTCAGGGACTTCGATTCCCGCATCAGAATAAATATACAGTTATGGCCTCGTCAATCCGATCCGGCCCGGTTTATGTCCATTCCTCTAGAAATGGAGCGATAACAAAGGGTAGTGAAATAAATTTGCAATCGCAAACCTGGACACAAATACATAGATAGTTTTTAGAATCCAAATATTTATTTCCAGATATTTATGTTACCCATGAGTATAACACGTCAAGTTTAATCATGAAGGCAATTATAAACACTAGAAAATTTTAGAATGAGACTAGATGAATGAGCTGAAAAGAGTAAGCAAAAAGACCAGAAATAAATTTGAATAAACATATAACAAGAATAACCGATGTGAACAATGGAAACGCCTCAATGGTTTACAATTACTTCATAGCCGTCCGGCTCATGCGTGACCAACGACTGGCTCCCCGACGGACGCAGATAAAATCCTGAATCGAATAATTCGTTTCCTAATCGTAATCCGACAACCCGATTATAAATGATGCAACATTTACCTAAGTAGTAACATATTTCATGAGGCACAATTTAATTTATTAGCACCATAAATATACATATAACAGTGGTTCTCAAAGTTAACAAACTCGGTGATACTTCAAGGAGTATCGCGGAAATAATGAAAAAAATTATGATAGAGCATAGACTTTTCTTTTTTTTTTATAATAAAAAGTAACAAACTTTATAAGATTTACAAGAAGATAAAGACCCAATTCTCGTTGTTTTAATCAAAATAATTTACAATAACGGAAAATATAGCGTATGCATATTCCAAACATCCTTCAAAAGTACTTATTAATTTATGCCTTAAAAATAATTTTAATCTATTAATAAGCACGATCAATTAAATCTACTTGTCGAAGAGGTATTTCACACAAAACGTTTAGTAATCAGTTATACTACAATAACCTTTAAGTAAATAGATATTTCAACTAAAGCACTTCGACGTGAAATGAGGTTTCGTTTAAAAAATACGCAACAGAAATATTACACATAAAACGATAACTTCCCGCCTACACATGTAAGGTGAAGGTATTCTTATGGAATTACTTTCACCAATTATTATTTTCTAAGAAAAGCGTGAAAAAACAAACATTTACTGCGAAGGTGCGGGCGAAATGACTCCCACAGGTCATTAGTAAATTATGCTCGGATCGACTAAAACTTGTGATCATAACTATTGTTTTTGACTAATCGCGTCAGGCCATTCATGAATTTATCCCAATGCAAAAATCGGAGCTTCGCCACTAATAGGTACTAAGTACCTACTAATTTATTTCAATATTCCGTACTCAAGTGTCGCCAATCCGCCGTGGATAAGGGTGTTGATTCAGTATTCATTCCTTTGGTAATGTGGAGATCCGTGCCCGGCAGTGGGATATATATGGGGTGTGAAAAAATGTTCAATTTCAATCACAGTGTGGGCTACTGTGATCCATTGCGTTATTGGGATTTTAGTTTATCATTCTTTAATGATTCTCAAGTTTCGATACTCAAAACAAAGCAATTAAAAGTGCAGTAACACTTAAAAGGTAATTTTAAGTTGAGACAACCACAGGCTATTCTGATTGTAAGTTGCTTATAGCGCCATCATTTTTCATTAAAGCTGGGTGATTGAAAGGTGTAAATAAAATTAACTACGTTACCTTTAATAAAAATAACTTTTGTTAAAAAAATACATGATACATTATAAAAAACTTCACTTTCGACACTTCGAGAATTCTTTTTGTTGTTGTTGGAAAAACTTGTATTACTCCCTAAACATGTAAGTATATTTAATAAAACTTCAATAAAAAGAACAAATTGAAAGAAAAGTAGCACATTAAAAGTTCCTGAATTGAATCATATGTGGCGCGTATTTTTTATGTATGTATGTATTGATGTTTGTATGTGTGTGTGTGTGTGTGTTTATTATGTGTGCGCACATATTTGTGTGTTAAAGTAATTTAGTATAATATTTGTTAAGTATTTTGTTAGGTATTTAGTATATTTAACAATATAAGATTGTTATGTATCATAACTTCTGAGAAAACAATGCATTAATCAATGTGTAGATGCATGAGATTCGAGGAATCACAAAAAAGGACTACCTACTAAGCTGTCGGTCGGAATCTCACTGTGCAAGATCAAGGTCGAGAGCGTGGTCGCCTTTAGTAAAATTATATAATAATGTTATCGTAATTATCTCCGACGCGGTTGATTAATTATGCACTAATTCCGACCGAACGTATAATACGTATACGTCTATCGTATTGTCTTGTACCAGCGAAAAGATAATTAACATTAAATTTTTGTATATTAAGAGAAATTATAATCCTTTTTAAACACATTGCGCACACCTCTCGTGTGGGATTTGGTATAGTTGTATGCATTTCATTTGAAGTGCAAAAGATAAAATAATAAAACAAAATAAACTAGCAATTTTGTGAATTACGGTCAAATTCGACCACTGGACGACTGCTAGTTAATAAAGATAGATAATAAAAATCATTTTCTTACTAAGTAAATAGAGTCTACACAATGTTCAATTATGAAACTAGTTTGGATAGAAAAACACGTGGAAACATACACATGAAAAATAAAGAACGCCTTATCACAAATAATAGTGTACAAATAATGAAAACAAAAAATAGTCAACAAATGATTATGAGCATCATCACCATGACAAAATCGTCATAAAAACATCGCCACTAAAGCCTTGAGTATACACGTTCCTGTGTACAAAAAACATTGAATTAAATTAATTTATTCAACGGTCGATGTGGTGACGGCGCCAGATATATGAATGGTTTCTAAGAATATATGATTTAATGCCTACCTCGTAGTATTAAATTACTAGCAACTTGGAACAATATACAAATTCCACTTTAAACTTCTTAATTCTTAAATAAACATCCAAAAATATCATCAGAATCAGACTTAAGTTCCAAGTGAATTCAATGAGTGCACACATGCACATGCAATATTTTTCTACCAATTTTTAAAGTTTATTAATCCAATCAATTTTTTAATTTTTCAAATTGAATCCCGAAGTATTTAAGACTGAAAAAAAGATCTGAATCACGGGATCTACGAAATATACGGATTACCATTAAAGTAAGTGTGAATCCAACTTGACAAACTATTTAATAATTTATTGTAATTTATTGACACATTTGACTTTTCTACGATTACTTCGGTCCAACGAAAACTGAAATTAAATAAGTTTGTAGATATTTTACGATATCCGTTACTAATATCATAAGATAATAATAACGGGTATCGTAGTATTATTCATCGTTATTCATTTTAAAAAATGTTGATAAATTTCACCAGTATTAGTTAAAGAGTCTAGCCTAGCAATTATCATTTTTGAATCATTAGGAAATGAAATATGAATATTAGAGTTATAACTTTACAATAAGATATATGTACATATGACAGTTAAGTTTAATAGAGAAACTGTAGAATTTCAATTGTTTTATGTGAAACCTCTTTATTAAAACGCAAGCCGGACTTTTCCCGCCAACTTGCATCAGTGACGTTTGTGTTTTTATTTCATCTTCATAATCTTATATTATTATCAGTTATATCGTTTAATTGTGGTGGCGTATTATACAATATAGTTCGATTAAGGTGTATAAGTGAAGTGATATGAAATAAATGCGTGTATCGTGACTTTTTAAGTTGACTGAAAAAGTCCATAGAAGGTTTTTGGTAAGATTCCCGCCATTTTATCAAGGCGTAACGTGATGAGCTGACTTGTTACATTTCAAGAGATTGGATATAATTGTTTATTATTTGACATTGGCATAATAGTCGTAACTAATTGCCATCAAAGAAAAGAAAAGAAAAACGCAAGCCAATTCTCTTCTTCTTCTTATTCCTCTATGGTTAAATCTTTCTCCCCCTCCCATAACTCACATCCTGATCCATAGAAAGACAACGCATCTGCAATGCCCTTAACATAGGGATTACTTGTGGATGGAGATGGTTTGTTATCAATAGAAGACTCGCTTGCTTCCTTGCTATCGCTTCTATAAAACAAACGGGGCCTCCTTTCAATCACAATATTCTATGTACGAGCAGCAATCACAGTTCCTTAAATCAATTACGCTAATATTGGTTAAATGTCCAATGTATCCATATCCACGTCAACACTTCGTATCGGAGCCGTACCGCACGACGTAGAGACGGTAAATAAACCATGAGCATGAGTCAATTAACGAGGTAACTCGAGGCACAGGGGATCACAAATAAAAGTGTCGACAGGACGATTTATATCGGGACACACATTCGATTCGCGGATATATTTACATCAGACGGAATGGAAGGACGTTGAGAACCTTTTCCTGTTATTTAGTCTTCTGTTAAGTGGTTGCTAACCTTCGATAACTTTGATGTGTTATCAAGGTAAAAAATATTTATTAGATATTTATTAAGCAATTCTTTGAAACATTGTCGTAGTTATTGTTCATCGTTAGTGATATTTTTAATTGAATTTTTATGATAACTCAAACCCTTTTATTGAAGTTTGAGATAAAATTTTGCATTAAAATCGTAAAAGATCTGTCAGACACTTTAAATTGTGATAAAGTGCGAAAACCAAAGTAATAATGAGGTTATAATGTCCAATTCTGTACTATCATAAATCACCTCTTTATCTATCGATTTTTTAAGACGAATAATACATATTATTTTTTTCTTGGAAAACATAAAATTGGTAAAACGAAAAAGGAAAAAGATTTTATATTTCTAATTGAGTTGTAATCAATTTTGATGGGAAACTCTTCGATACCTCTAACCTACCAAATAGTCACTCTGAATAAAATATTTTTATAACTTTGTATACCTACTACGTTTTATATCATGATAATTAGCTATCATAAAAGTAACGAAACATTTACCACCTCTTTTCGTATATCAAAACAACAAAAAAATACAAGTATTTGCTTATTTGAAAAATATGGATTATAAACATGCCCGCATAAGCCTGCATTTTATGTATAAACTTATTTTTACCATAAAAAATGTAAAAAAAATAACTTCTAAGATATATAACTTTACTTTAAGAGCTACGCACAATAATCTGACTCTAATCAAGAAAGACTAGTAGAAGGAAGGGTTAGTTTCCCTCTCAGATACGAAGGTCAAATAGTAATCAATACACCCTCTAGTAAGTTCAGCAACAAAACAGACGAAGTCTTATATTATTTTAAACGTTTATTATATACTTTTCTGCTTTTCTGCGAAAGAATGCCTAATATATTATATATTTTAATGAAGAAACTCTTGCACTAATTTCTAATGTAAAGACGTAAACTTTAATAATAGGTCAACGCTTTTAAACCGAATGCTAAAAGGATTTGATCAAAATAATTAAAACCTTCTGAAGAAAGTAAAAGTTAAACAGACAATATTGTCAATAACTAATTATTTAGATTTAGTGCAAGCAAAGGAAATTGGATAAATTATAATATTTATCAAAATTATTCTAACTTAGAGAGTGAAAAAACCTTAGACACTTAGGAGAAGTTAATGCGATAATCCAGTCTAAATCTGACAAACCTGTCCCGGATCTAGCTTCTTTTGGACTTGTCATACACAACGCCAAATTAGCTAAACAATAGCGGTCCATACGAATATAATATCTTAATGAAATCAATTGGCTTAAAAAATGCGAAATATTATATTTTATATTGTTCTATACTATGATACATGGATGTAATTTTGGGAAGCTCCATTTTAAATTTTCTACCAAAAAATTGCAAAAGCATCGATTCTTTTCAAATTATAAATTAAAACATAGTTGAGCAGATAAACTCGAAAGCGATTCGAGCTTTATTTCAAATCGATATTTGATCAAATATTGAATGTAATTTCTTCTTAAATAATTAAAGATAAAATTTTATAGAAGTGGGTCGTTATAAGTTATTAAATATCATTAAAAAAATTTATTTGTATACCAGATACTTTAATATTTGGCTTGAGTTTTTAAATGGAAAGAGTTCGTTACATATGAACCAGTTAATAAAATATTTTAAAAGATTTTTTTTTTAATTTTGACTCGGATAATATATTAAAGCATATATATATATATTATATATTAATGCTTTAAAATAACAGCGACGAATCAATATACGATTGTTTCAAACTATCGCAAGCAGTTACCCTTCGCGAACACTTGTATGGAATGTAACTAAAATTAAGATCTTAAATAGCAGGCTTACTTTTAGTTTCATCCCCACCATCTGGATGAGTGGCGATCTACTACGGTGCGTTTCTCTCGAAACTCCTTTCCACGCACCACCACTCTGTGGATCCAGCTACCTTCGGCCGTCTTTCTGTACCGATTCGACATTGGAACCTTAAGAAACCAACCCTACACATACCTAAAAGGCCGGCAAAGCTTCCGCGACTCCTGCGGTGTCGCTGTTGTCTTTGGGCAACGTTGATTGCTTTCCATTAGGCGACACGCTTGCTCGTTTGCCCTTCTATCATCATAAAAAAACGAATTACATATATGATACTTTCGGTATTTGAAAAAACATGTCGTTAAACATATTTTACATAAAAATTCAACCACAATCATTATAGGTTAGAAATTAAATTTAAAAACATTCACTTATGTAAAAACGGTTATACTAAAACCTGTCCAAAATCTTAATTAAAATATACATTTACAATCATGTAAATGTAGGGTATTTATCGAGATCATTTCAAAACTTTGTTAATATCTCGACCGAGAAAGTGTTAATTCTTTAAAGAATAGCGGTTTTAAGTGAAAATATTTTTTTGTTTTGTAGGGTGAAGGCAGTGATCCGAAGGCCTAACCTTTTCTTCTAGTTTCTTTATCTCCTTTCGTAATTTTCTTCTTCTCTTATTATGCTTTCATTATTGCAAACGTCCATAGGCGGCGCCTCGTTTAATTCGCTCTTTCATAAAAGAAGGCAAATCATGAAAAGGTAATATAAAAAAAAATTATAAATAATAAAGCTAATATATATTAAAAAATTCATTTAAATAAATCGAAGAAAAACTATTATATGAACTATTATAAAACTCTTATATAAAACCCTGTGCAACTAGCTACCTGCAGCGGTGTTTCCGCCCGACGTTCGACATTGGAATCTTCAAAAAAACCCACACTTTCCTTGAAGGCCGTCAACTCTTCTGCACTGCCTATGGTACTGCGGACGTCCATGGGCGGCGTTGATTGCTTTCCATCAGGTAACACGCCTGCTCGTTTGCCTTCCTATATCCCATAAAAAAAATTAATCAACAATATTTCATTGTCATTGCCATGACACAATATTAAATACTTTAAGTTCTCGTTCTTGGAAGCAAACGGTTATCGACCAAGTGTAGACGGACCGACATATCAATGCAGCTAGTTAGTATTCCAAACGGCGACGAAGTCGTGATGTTTATGACAATATCCTTAACACCTTAACAGAAAAGCATAGAAACTACAACGCAACACAGCGTTGAAGGAATTGGTGATTTACATTAGAACAGCCTCAGTTCGTGCACATGTTTTGCAAGGTGTATGTGACTAATCGACGACAAAGGCTTATGCCTAGTGCGATTCAATCCTTGACAAGTCACGGAAACATCATGTATTAAAGATACCATTGACATAAAAATCATAGAAACGCCAAAAGTACTTAAAACAAATTCTACCATATTTATATTTCTACATTAAAATCATATTCATTGAATTAGTTGTATTATAAAAAACTGACTATTTTAATGGCTCATTTGCGAAATCAGCGCCTTTCTCGTCTCATGTCGCGGGTTTGATCCTGACTGCATCGCATCGGGATAAACATACGTGTGACCTTTTTTGTATAGGATAGGAAAGCAAACGATCAAGTGTGTCACCTGATGGCAGTGCGGAACCGTTGACGACTTTTAAGGAAAGTGTCATTATGGGAGTAGGAAGGGGAAAGAGAGTGGGAGGGGGAAGGGAGTTGGAAGGGGAAGGGGAGGGTGTTAGGCCTCCGGAACTCAGACCGCTTAGCGTACAAAGCGCGGTAGTTAAGCTACCACTCAGACGCCGCTTTCCTGCGGGAGTGTGGTACTTCCCCTGGCGAACCAGCCCATTCATACTACAGACAAATAATATGCCATTCTTGATAAAGTATTCGTCTATACAACTTGAAGTTAAGACCTGTAAGTATTAACTTCAAGTCTGGATGTCCCATATTTTTATTTTTACATAATTTTTATTTTTGCAAGAAACATGCAAAACTTTCTTGTTTCTAGGAATATTAAAGATATGATCACATGATACAAAAAGTTTATTTTAAATAATGTGTAAAATATAAAAGACGGATACATTTTTCCAGTGATTATTATTAAAGCAAATGTTAAAATTTCAAATCTTGTTCCCAATTTCATTTTCACGTTTTTTTAGTATACATTTAAATGTAATATTTAATAGCATATACAGATGTATATAACGAGATTATATGGAACAAATTCCTAGCTTCAATAATTTACACAGCTGTAAAAATTAGCATAAATTAACAGTTTACTGACTGATTTTGTGGGTCTTAGAATGCTTGAAGGGCTTTTATATCGATACTTATTAAATTTTGTAAACCACTATAAATTGGAAACCCTAACACATTTGATTTCTTTACAATTTTTTTATTAATCCTTCTAATATAAATACACCAATAAAATAAAATGTGAAATCAAAGCCGCCTCCGTACATCGCCTACACTTTCCCCCGGCATTATTCATCATTTTTAACTTTATAACTAAAACTTTAAAACGTTATACAGTTATTCAAAACATGATCGATTAGTATTAAATTGTAACAGAACCACTTTGGCACCAGCTACCTTTAGCAGTGCTTCTGAACCAATACCAATTAATTCGTAACGCGTTATATAGAAACTACTACCACGCTCTATAGAAATCGCGTTATAAGAAACTACTGGCACATTTAAATTTCATATTTAAGAAGTTATTATTAAATATACTTATGATTTGCCAAATGGTTACCAACAAAAGAACAAGAAACATTAAATAAAATTATTAGCCGTCATTAATATATTTAAGGCATAATCTCTTAATTGTCATTTAAATTTGAATCATAAACAAAAGAACAGAACTAAAGCGTTGAATAATGACACATATTAATGATCTTCAAAATAAAATCAAACGAAACAATCGATCAGCCTCATTTTCCATTAAAACTAAAAAATATCCAAATACCGGCGAGCTTCCATCGCGCGTTCAGTGCGTCCACAATGATACGAAAATAGCAGCAGCGCGGGCTGCTTAGGTTAATTCCAATCCCTTTTATAGATACACAGTTACGTTCTGGACATTCCTGGATCGGATCCATCGCTGTTTCAGTGGATTAATTGGCTTTTAGCGTCGGTCTGATCACATAAATACTGGAAACAAGTATACGACTATATCTGAGTACAAAGCAAATTTTCTGCAGTATGAATATATCTGTCATCGATGTACATATATCATCATCATCAGAGGCACTACAGCTGTGTGTGAATACAGCTGGTCCAGGACATCCCTCCAATCTCATCTATTTTTCGCTCTCAGCTTGCAACAATACTACAATAATATTTACAAATACATTTTTGTTCTAATAATGCAATTTGAATTAATAGTACTTGCACTGTTTCAATAAAAAAATTGTCTAGAGGCTTCTTTTTGGCATTGGCAAAATTTTCCTAGAGCAGTGATTGAATATTTCTTAAATCAATGATTGGTAGAATGCCAAACATGAATTGTCACGAACATTGGTGATAACTCTCATTAATGATCATGAAAATATGATTATGGTGAAAAAATGCAACTAACTAGTTTATCGCTTACAAAATACCAATAGATAGATATAATAAAGATACAAACATAAGCTGGTAATACATTTCAATTGTAATAAGCCCCCGTTGCGTGCTATTATTAATCAAGGCACGAAATATACTATGATCAAATTCTATCACGTAGACATGGAACAAATAGACAATAAAACATTCTTCACAGATGAAGCTTAGGCCTATATTACCGTAAATATATTATGACGTGCGAATAACTTTAGCGGAAATTTTTATATTCCTTGCTGTTACCACTGGTATTCTTATTGCATTATTATTTATCATTTAATAGTTGCTACTTAAAAAATACAACTGTATTTATAGTAATTATTAAAATAGCAGTAGCAGTAGACAGTCCAATCCTGGACATTGATCTCCCCCGAAAGAGACTTTAATCCCTCACACTAACAGGGAGGACGAGGGATCATAGATTAATTTTTATTACTCCCTTAGAATTTGTCTTTTATATTTGCTCCTATCGCAGTGCCTCGTACGACAAGGACGGCACTGAATGGGGTGGCTCTATTCTATACCGGAAACCACGCAACTTTTAGACCATTACAAAATCATAATTATATAACAATTACTGTCCTTGAAATTTAAAGCATAGGTGTCATACTATTTTTTTGTGATTTAATTGTTTTAAATTATTAGAGATATTTTTTTTAAAGGTGAAATCGCTGTAAAAAATACGAAGCGTGTTTTCGAAGACCTCACACAAGGTCATTACTAGAAAGCATTTACGCAAACGTTTATTTTTTTTATTGGATGGGAAGGCAAATGAGCAGACGTGTCACCTGATGTAAAGTAACCAACGTCGCCCATAGTCATCCACAGCGCCACGAGAGTGCTTCTGCGTTGTCAGCCTTTAAGGTTCTAGGTTTACATTTCCCTAGATCAATCTTAGCTTTAATCTCTTAAAGTTTCCCAAATAACATGTCATTCAGTCCGTGAGGGGTAATGCAGTCTTATATAATGTGTAATGTAATTGTTTCTTCATATAGTTAATAACACAAGTTATATGAGTACAAAAAATTTCTCACTTTTCTATTATATTTTTCATTAACTATTATCAAAACTTCGTACATAATTTAGAACTTTACGTTTACTGCTTTTAAGTAAGAGTACAACATTTTATTATAGTTACAAAGAGATTAATATTTTAGGGCAGATAACATGAACAAAGAAACGTTCCTACATTAAAGGCCAATGTTATGAAGTTAAGCATGGTAGAAGTTAACTTTTATAAATATTATATCACATATTATCGAGTACACACTACAAAAATATTTGTTACTTTGCTCTGTATACGTTCGTAGGCAATTCGTACGATTATATCAAAACCCCAATACTGCAACGCATGCTGGGTAAGGCTGGAATGAAATAAAGTTGGAAATCATGTTGTGGACAAATCTTCTTTCTGTCTTTACAAAAGTACTATTTTAATAAAATGCTTTCTATTAATCATTATATGTGAATAATTAAGATTTTCTCTGGAGTTCAAGCAGACAAAATTCCATGTATGTAAATCTAAAAACGTTTCATTAGTTACTTTAGACTGTGTACAAAAGCAAAAACATCTTAAGGAAACCATACGCCCAGTCAGATAGTCCATTACTCTACTTCTATCTTCTACTATCTTCACGCTACATGACAAGAGACCGTTACCCAGCAGTTGGAAATATAGAAACTGATACTTTCCTGACAGCTCAGTGTCACATTAGAAAGTGCTTATCCAAAATTCATCGTAACTATATATATAAACAGTTTATGGTTATGCAATGCAGAAATTCACACCGTGACATATGGTGTTTATTTATATCAGACCTAGCTCAATTTATTTCCTGTAAACCTATAATTTTTTTATAGTACGGTAAAGAAGATAGAGATTAAAAAAAATTAAAGTGCGTTCAACTTTAGAAAAATTAAGATTTTATTTATTTTTGTCATATGTTAATGCCAATAATAACGAAAACCTAAAGTCCAACAAATAACGCGTACTGGCACATCCAAATCCTACCTACGTACAGTGATACCTTCAATGAACAAGCCTGCACATTACGCAAAGGCCGGCAATGTTTCAGTCCCTCTGGTGTTGCACATGTGTGGGCAGCTTTGATTCTTTCCAACAGGCCACGCTCTTCCTCCTTTGCCTACCTACCCGATAAATAAAATTGATATGCTTTAGCAGTCAATTTTTAATATAATCATCATCAACTATAAACTATCCACCTGCAGTCATTATTTACTGGACACAGGCTCCCTAGTTAAGAAGGTTTACCATAAACAGCAATAGGTCAGTTGGTAAGAATCGACCTTATGGCGTGTACGCCGTGAGTTCGTATCTTCCATACACACATACGGGGACATCCACACCCACAGGAGTTTGAGATCGAGTATATCTTTCATTAATATGAACCATTTCCTAACACAAGCAGTGAAGTTGTTAAATAATTGTTAATAATTTATTTAACAGTTATTTCAATTCGACATTTTTTTAATTCAGTACTACAGAGCAAAAATCATTCTCCCGCATAATCATAAAGAAGACGATATAAATAATGGAGTAAACTCAACAAAATGTAAATTAAAGCAAGAAACATTTAAATATAAAGAGCTTTGGTGCTTGATACAGAGCGCATTAAGGCATCCCAATGTTTGTTACGGAGCATAAAGCACTGAGAAATTACATTTTAACTGCACTTTATATTCAAAAAATCGTACAAAGACTTACATACATACATTAATTTTATTCTTGTACATTATGTCATGAAACTTGTGATTCAGTGAAATGTGCGTTCGACTTACGATCACACACACACACACACGCACACAGATAATATTTGAAGTTCAACTCGTGGGACTTAAACCCTTAAAATTATGAAACTTTTAAAGATTGTAAAATATTAATATTGTTACAATCCCAGTTCTCATAGCATGTTTGAAGACATCAAGCGTTTGTCATTAAATGTGAAGAAGCCTCTATCTAGCAGAAAACCGGCGTCTTAGTGGTAGCTTAGCTATCGTGCTTCGTCCGGTGAGCGATTGAATTCCAGGGGCCCAACTCCCCTCCCCCTCCCATAATGACACTTTTCTTAAAGGTTGGTAATGCTTCTGTACTGTCTAAGGCATTACCGATGTCTATAGGCGGCGTTGATTGCTTTCCATCAGGTAACACGTCTGCTCATTTGCCTTCCTATCCCATAAAAAGTGTTTAACTGTTACTCTAATTATATTTCTTCATATCTCATTTCACCATAAATTTCATTTATAAATGTTAAGCAAAGAAATTCATTAACATTTTATTTGTTAATTAGTATACAACTCTTCAAAGTAACACGTTAATACACAACACACTAAAAATAATAGAAAAAATGTGTAATAGTGTTTAGTGATAAAAATAAATAAAAGTGATTAAATTAAATTAACCTAACAATAAAACAAATCTTGTCAGAGGTCCAAATAAACAATTTTTTATAGAAACCTTTGCTAATGAATCGAGCTATCGATTTTGCAACCTTATATAAAATCAATTGTATATCGCACCGTGGAACACAACAGAATAGTCGTCACTTCACAAGCACTGAAATAAAACCAAATCCAAAAAAGTTCGAAATTCAAATTCCGCGCGTCACAAGTCACAACGCGCTGCGCGTGCGCAGGGCTCGCAGTACGGAATTCTACTGTACCACGCTAAATATTGTCGATTCGCGTCCAATGCCTTTAGAATCTTATAAACAGTGATCGCTTAGATAAATTATGTGACAGACACGCAATAGTTTAACCTAACTGGTAACCAAATATAAGGTCTAAATTTAAATATAGTAAAGATTAATTATAATTAACTTCAAAAGTACTTTTACAGTTTGAAAAAGTGTTCAAGTGATAGTATAAATAATTTAAATATTATCCCATAAACTGATGACAGTTTTTATTATTAAGCAAAAAAAATTAGACGTAGGTAATTTCTTAAACTCGTAACTCCAAGGAATATACACGTAGGTAATTAAAAAAGTTATGAAGAAAGGATATTTTTAAATATCCTTTCTATAATATTTTTTATTGAAGAGACAGTCACAAGCAGATGGTATGCATTAAGCAATTACTACTGCCCATGATCATCTACAACACGAAGAATAAGGAGGCGGTTATTGATGCCTAAGAGGAGGTTGCTAATAATGAATTAATTGGTAGAACCGTAATTGCCATATTAATGGCCATTACGGGTCTACTAATTACTAAATCAGTACTTCTTCATAAACGTTGAATCGCATTTCGAAAGAATTTCAACTGAGTAAACGAAAAAGTATTCAAGTAGTATTTTTTCATTTTATTAAGAGGGATAACACAACAAAGTTACATATTACAATTATGTTTTGCTTTGCCTTGCCACGATGAACTGCACTAATAAGCGATCGAGTGATTGGCCACCTTTTGTCTTCACCAGTGGTACTCAACTTTTTTTTTTCGTAAGGGCCGCAAACACGTCTAACTCGTGGAGTCGCGGGCCGAAAAAAATAAACAAAAACTAGGTAATGACTTCTTAAGTTTTAACACATTTATGTCATGTAAAATACTAAAATAACGCGTTGCTGTGATACAATAAGACGTCTGCTGTTAAATTAAAAAATAAATGCCATGTATTGTGGCAAATTACCGTATCAATAATAGCACTGCACGCCGCGGCGCGGTAGTATTATTTAGAACCTATTTACTCAGCGCGCTCTCAATTTTCTTGTTCTCCTTATTGGGCACGAAATTCAAAATGGTTTAAAATAAAGTAACACGAGATAGGCCAGCCACAAAAGTCCGGAGGGCCGCAGGTTAAGTATACCTGATTTACACTTTTGGAAACTAATAAGATCATATTTATAATTTCTTAGCTAGATCACATTTGTAGAAGGTTCCAACCATGTAAAGTCTACCTAAAAATTATGCAGGCGAAATTGTTTCTCCGTTTCCAATAACTCTATACAAACAGTTATCAGGTTCAGATATGATTGTCTTTTTAAAATTAAATCAACATATCGGCGGGAAAAAAGCGGAAACGCTGTAAATGACACATGTCAAAACAATTATTGCATATTCGGATCAGAAAAAATACTGCGTCGAATGGTCTGAGTCTCACAGCTTTATGACCAAAAGACAATTTTGTACAGAGTTCAAACTGATTATTTTTTAATAATCAGATGATTTTTTTTAAAAAAATCTCAAAAGTTTTTTCTTTGGCTCTAGTGGTTAGTTTTAATTTTGCGATTTATTATATTTTCGCTTTTTTGCGTCGAATATTGTGAATATGAGTTGTTTTGATCCATAAGAATAGAATTTTTAGCCTGTAGGCTAGTTATTTCCAAATTCTTATTTTTTTTATTTGTAAATAACTAGACTATTTCCTACAAACTCCTATCAAACTCTAGCTTAGGTGTGAACTATCGTATAAAGACAAATAATACAAATAAACAAATAAATTGTGTGAATATGACCCTAATACTTCGAACACTGTTGGATTAACAAATAAATAAAGTCAATCGACACTTTCTACAAAACATTTGTAATAAATAAACCATTTATCAGATACGTGTTACAATCATTTAACAGTTAACATTCGGCCAGTCAGTTAGTCATATTATCTCAGTAAACCTACGTAGGCGAAACCGGAGGCAATCGCATCCAGTTGGCAGCTACATTTCTTGACGTGTAATTCTACCTACGTATGTATAATGCGGTATAAAAATATATGACATATTTAATTTACGTTTAAATGTGACGGCCGCAGTAATGGAGTCAGGCGTTACTTTGCGGAAATCCATCACTATATGGACAGTCAAAAGTTTTACTTAGCTAAGATCCGCGACAAGCAAACCAATAACAGAAAATTAATAATGTGTGTTTTTCTGTCGGGTTAAGTGGATTTATTTGGAACTTAAACCAAAAACTTACCGAAAATCTAAGGAAGACAACCGAAAACTTTTCGGTTGTCTTCCGTAGAGTCTACTATACCTGAAGATGGCTCGTGTTGGGGCGAAACACGTGTCATTTACAAGATGGAAAAGTGATAGTGTGTGTTTGGTGTTGTGTATAGTGGTTGGTGGGTGGAGAATTTATGGCCGATTTTCGGTAAGTTTTAGGTTTAAGTTCCAAATAGATCCACTTAACCCAACAGGAAAACACACATTATTAATTTTCTGTTATTGTTTTGCTTGTCGCGGATCTTAGCTAAGTAAAACTTTTGACTGTCCATATAATGACGGCCGCAGTTGTAGCCTATATATGATTTCTGCGTTAAGGAATCAAGATTTTTGAACAAAATTGGCTTTACAACATAATGTGATAGGGTTTTCAAGTAGACGAAGATCGTGCGAGGTGGCGCCTTGGGGGAAGCCCATGTTCCGTTTGAACTTCTAGAGGCTAATACTAATGGCAGAGCTACATACAAATAGCATTCAAAAAATTAGTAAAAAAGGGAAGTACCAAAACCTCGCAAAGTACCGACTTTTAATAAGTACTAAGTTGTAGTGTGGTGAGCGTTGGTCCAATATTCTTCTTTTCTCCACTTCCTTAGCTTACAGAGCAACTTACAAAAACTGGATACGTGATGCTTCACGTGCAGAATATCGACTGAGGTGGAGAACCTTAAGAGAAACTTATGTCCAACAGTAGACTGCCGCAAGATGATAATTGATAATGTTATAATATGAGCCAGGAGCGTAATTTAATGCCCCCTTACAGACAAACAGTTCAATTTTATTTCTATGTATTTAAGACCACTTGTTACGCAGATATACAATTTTATTTACATCAACCTGTTGCAGTCTGTCTAAATAATATATGTATATTGAAAGGTGGGAGCTAAATAAATGAAGTGGCAACATTTATGACTGATAACTTAATTGCCACTGTCATATCCACTAGAGGCAAGCCTGTTGAGACATTAGCACAAGAGGTTTCATGTTCATAACGTTTATATTAAATTTATACTTTCAAACAATTGAAAATTGACCAATTGGGTCAGTAGTGGTGCTGCCGCCGACGCAATTAATGATCGTGGGTTCGATCTGCATCAGAATATATATATATATATATATATATATATATATATATACATATATATACATATATATATATACATATATATATATATATATATATATATATATATATATATATATATATATATATATATATATATATATATATATATATATATATATATATATGTATATATATATGACCTACAGATATTTACCCGCCAGTCCGCATAGAACAAACGTGGTGGATTAAATGTCCACCATAGGGTTTACAAAAATTTTCGTCAAACTTTAAAATTAAAACAGTCGTCGGTCTTCATTATTCAAAAGTTCATTCATTCCATACCAATCGAGCGATGCGAGCGTCAACTTATTTTTAAGGCGGAAACTACGAATAGGTATAACACGCGGAAGCACAGTTCAGCGGCTGCCACCCCACTGTTCCGGTGTAGTACAGACAGATACGACTTTAATATTACATAGCATATAATAATATTATAGATGTACCTCGAATAGGTATTTTCAATATTTACAAATATTGCATATATGGCATATCGAGCATTTGCTTCTAAAGTAGTTATTGCATTTTTTTTCTCATAGCTCATATATTTATTTAAACTTTTTGCACAATATGTACAACAGCGGACTTAATGTCATAGTGTATTCTCTACCAGTCAACCTGCGGGCGAAAATGAGAAAAGGGGTTTGGAGGTGGTGAAGCTTGTATAAAAGAAAAAATCAAAAACTAATTTTATAAATTGAAATACATACAATACGTATATACTTACATATACATACACATACATACACACACAAATATTTATATATGTGTACGTATAGTATATATGTGTAAATGTCCCACTGTTGAACACGGGACCCCCATTTCTGGAGTAACGGACATTAACCCACCACGCTTTTCTAATGCCGATAAGGGGGTTATCCAGACTCGGAACAAATATCTGTAGGCCACTACATATATTTGTTCACCATGCGGAGTGCTCCAGAACTGCTGCACCTCGCGAAAGAGGAGGAAAGTTGTGCTGAATTGGCTACCAACCTTTGCTCGGTGAAGCACTCTTAGAAGAAGAAGGCAGGCGGAGGACCCACCACTGAACAAATTGGTACTGCAATAATGCGGCTATAATGTAACTAAACTTAGTTACACTAAAATTCTGCGACAACCTGGAAAAGCTCAGTCACTGAAGAGAAACCTAGGGAGCGTAACCCGATAAGGTAGACTAACCAAGTGTCAAAAATTATAAACGTGATGGATTACGCTGAGGATAGAATGGAAGCAGGTTTGTCGCCGTTTACTATAATACACTTACGGGGGAATCACGACGCTCAGCAATAAGCATACGTCCTACTGATAAAATCTGTCGTTAAAGAGTAACTCTTGTAATTACTCAACATAAATAATTAATTATTTATAATTTTAAAATATTTTAATTCATAAATAATTATTCTATACATACATACATACATATCGTCACGCCTGTCTCCCGTAAGGGTAGGCAGAGACCACAGAACTCCATCTGCTACGATCTCGGCATACTTCCCTTGCTTCCTCCACACTCATTATTCTCCTCATGCAAGCCCGCCGGTTGAGGGTACTCTTGACCTGGCCTTTCTTAAAATTTCAGCAATTTGGTCAAGGTACGTTTTTCGTGGTCTTCCTCTTCCGGCCCTTCCATCCACATTCGCAAGGTAAATTTCTTTTGTCAGTCGTCTTTTATCCATCCTCTATATGTCTGTCTCTATATGTCTGACATATAGATGTCCAAACCATCTAAGCATCCCTTTTTCTACTTTTGTCACCTTCTTTTACTCCACATTGCTCTCTTATATCTTCATTTCTTATTCTATCATTCAAGGTTACACCACACATACTTCTTAATGCTCTCATTTCCACCGCATTCAGTCTGCTTTCATGCTTCTTCTGCCAAACCCAACTTATTAACAACAACCCTAATTTTTCTATATATGTACGTAGTTGTCTCGGCAATGCAAATGTAGTTTGACGTAAGTGATGCTTCACGCGGCTATCAATTTAAAATCATTTACGATGTAGGAAGACATAGTAGGTACAAATACATAAAACATTTAGTATGTGGATATTTTGAATACATTTATAAAGTTATAATCACCCGACGATCTCTTCTGAAGGATTCACATCAAAAGATGTGTATTATTAAAAACCCTTTGTCTCCTCTACCCACTTGTTGGTATCGCTCCGCCTGAAGCAAGAGGAGATGTAGATTGTTAAATGGAAAAACAAAGCAAGAGTTCGACCACAGACATCCACTCTGCAATCACACTCTTCCCCCGACTAGGCAAAGAAACGGTTGTGGGGTGGAAAATGAAACATCCCGTCCTCACAACTTCGTATATTAGCAAGAGAAGCTTCCGCCTAGCTATGATTTACAATGGCCTACGTGGAAATTTCTTAATAGACTCCGTACACAGATGAGCCATTGCAGACATAACATGTGCAAATGAGGCTATACCGCACCGCAATGTGAGGGGTGTGATTATGGGGTCACAAGTCAGTCCATGCAGCATCTGCTCGACTGCTCACTGTGTCCTAATACCTGCACGTTTCATGACCTAATCGAAGCGAAAGCGCCTGCCATTATAGTGGCAAATTACTGAGCAGGAAAAATATAGCCGCCCACACAAAAAGAAGAAGTCTTAAGCGGATTGGTGGAGCACACAAACCTGTAACCACAAATATACATATATTTATCCAACCGCCGAACCCGCGACTATTGTTGTCAAGTAGTAACATCTTAATTTGTTCCGGATCTGGATGCTCAACCGATCCGCCGTGGACAAATATGCTGGATTTACATTCACTCATCGAGAAATAGGATAGTCCGTTCCCAACAGTGGAAAATATTATATATAGGCTGTAGAAAAAATACATATTTTATGTATTCAAAACTAAATATTTGTGAAAATATAAAGGACTTTGTCATAAACACACCTAACCGTTATCTACGAAGTGTTGGCTGATAAAGTATCTCCAATGTAAACAAACACCGCCAGGTGTTTAAGCTTTGAAGTTTTAAGTGTGTAAAAAATTTACATAATAACTATAAGTTAAAAAAACGTGCTATTCAAATAACGACGACGAATAATTTTTTTGTTATCTGGACATATGCGAGTAGCGATAAGTCGAAATCGTCAATCAATCAATCGGGGACATCTACACCCTGTAGGGGTGTAGGAGCGAGCCTCGGGGTTGGATCCCACTACTCGGACCTATGCTCGGGAGGCGACCGCCTCCCGGTCTTTGCGCCGCCGTTGCCAGCGGCTTTTAGGCGTCGTGTATCTGGCCAACCCCCTCATCTTCAAACCCAATGAGCAAGGTAGGGCTAAATAAGTTGTACATCGCCGTGTTAAAGTCAACACTGGACTCCATCACGACGACGAGCATATGGAGCAAACCGGTGGGCAAGCTGGCGGCCGCTCCATACTGTGCAATCTGCTCTGCTCCATACTGAGCGAGCGGGGTGGGGTTTCAAAATCGTTTGATACGATTATCTTAACTATTTTGCTTATAGCGCCATCTATTATGTTACTAAACGACTAGGCGCTAATAATATTACAAACTTGAAAAGAGTATAGATGGCGTGGTAAGCAAAACAATTACTAGTCATTCAATAGTCAATAGATTGCTGTACGAGCAGTGGGGTTTATCCCCGAGGCTTAATCCCACATCTCTGTGCGGGTAACACAAATAACATTATTCAACTATGAAGTAAAAAAATCTATTTAAATTATCAAATGTTTTGAATAAATTAAAAGAATTCTTATAAATAGGTTTCTGATATAAAAGTAAATATATTTTATAGGTAATTAAATACCATTTTTGTAATATAATAAGTACATCCTTACTAATTAATTGAATACGATCTCATAAACTATTCCGCTGTACTAATCATTGTATTTAGGAAAAATTCAAATACAGTTTTTATTTCTTAAATGATTATATTCTTACTGTAAATGTTGCTTTTGTTAAAGTACCAATAATTTATTATGTTAAACATAAAATTGAAAAAAGTTTAAATGAAATATGGGATTTTAGATTAAGTAATGGTAACATTGGCACAATCGCGCGTCACTGATTTGTGACGTCGTGCTGTGCAGCGCAGCTATTTTCGTCTGTGATAGGTGGCCGACCGACATCTTGTTGGTTTTCGTGACGCAAGCGAAAACGGGAACTTAAAATGCCATTGAACGCTGTGGGATGGACCACTGAAGAGGACGAAAAACTTGTTGAATTAGTAAAACCACATACTTGTTTGTATAATAACTTTGATCCATCAAGGAAGAATATTTTGACTCGCGAATCTACATGGCAAGAAATAGCACAAGGACTATCAAAGCCAGGTAAGATTGGAAATACGTAACGTGGATTGGTGCGTTGTTGCTGCGTGACACTACTGCAGAGGTATTTTGGACATCATAAACATATTTATTTTGCAGCGGTAAATATTATGACAGTTTAAAATTAGATGCACTGAATTTCAAAATAAATGCGAAACATTCGTGATGAAATGTTATCAAAAATGGAAACTTTATTCAATTAATAATTTTAAATAACTAGGATTAAATTTGTTTGGTTTAAGTTTTAATTATTTAGTAATTGTTTTGGTTCACTTTCAGTTGAAGAATGTAAAAAGCGCTGGCGTGGTCTAAGAGATGGCTTCATGAGAAGTTTGCGCACATGTACCATCCATAAAACAAAAGCAAATATTTTTGAGAAACTGCATTTCTTATCGGAAACTTTGTTAGACAGTATACAACAAGATAACGAGGTCTCAATGAATATGGATGATGAACCAGTTAAAGAAGAAGAAACTGTCATGGGAGAGCAAGTTATAACAGACAACCAAGAATATTATGAGGTATATTGCTAGTCCATTTTAAATATAGTATGCCATATCACATTTGGCAATCAAAGCTTTTTCTCCCTAACCTGTATTGTTCTTACTATTAAGCCTATAAAATCATATATTATTTCAACTTATGTTAACCATCAACCTCACGTTTATAGGCTGCACCCTGTTAATCAATGATAAAAAGGAAAATTGATGTTATTATATTTTTTATGGGATAGGAAGGCAAACAAGCAAGTATGTCACCTCATGGAATGCAATTAAAGCCACCCATAGATACCTGCAACACTATGCATTACAGATGCGTTGCCGGCCTTTGAGATGGCTTGTTTTTTTTGAGGTTCTGGTGGCATATCAATTTGGAAATACCACTGAAAGTATTAATGTAATCATGTTAGAGCCATGTTAGCACAAACATGTAGGCTGTACCAAGAACAATATGCTCTTAAAATGTAGCACTTAACTGTTTTTTCCATATTTTATATGGAAAAAACAGTTAAGTGCTACATTTTATTTTCTTGTTACATTACTTCCGTTATCCACATGCTTATCCTAAAGTAGCAATGCTTCTGAATCGCCATTCATACTGTAGATATTCCTGGGTGGCTGTGGTTGCTTACAATCAGGTGATCTGCTTGCAACATGTTATATAGGAAAACCTTTATATGAAAATTAGTAATTTTCAGCAGTAAACATCTATAATTTAGGTTTTGCACTACAAATTAAATGAAATTAAAGGTTATTTTTAAATTTAAGCTTGATTTAGTCATGAAAGGACAACTCATTAAAATATTTTAATATAATGTCTAATTAAATGAACTTATGTCTCCGTTTCCAGATCACAGTTGTTGAGGGGCCACAGGAACCACAAATAAAACAAAATGCTTACATCAAAATACTACCAAAAATAGATCAGAATACTGGAGAACCACCAAAGAAAATCAACAGAAGGAATGCAGGAAGGAAAAAAGCTGTACCTGCCCCTAGAAATATACCACCAATTAAAATACTGCCTAAACCTCTAATTATGAATGGCCCCAAAACATATGTACGATATGTAGAAGATCCAAAAACACCAGAACAACGACCTCAAGTAATAGATAAATTAATAGAAAAAATCCTAAAAGAGAACACAAATGAAATTGATGTTTTCTTTAGGAGCATGGCAGCTAGTGTAAAAAAGTTACAACCAAATTTAATCCCTAAAGTAAAAATGGAAGTATGCAACGTGATAGCTAAATATGAAATGCAAAGTTTTGACAAAAATTTACAAAACATTTGAATTGGGGATTTTAATAATGAAACTTTATGTACATTTGCATTAAATGTTATTTTATTAATTGTAAATTACACTGAATGTTATTATTTGTATTAAATATTATTAGAAGTTTCAGATGGACATTGTATATTTAAAAAAATATAGAAATAAACTGTTAAAAAAGGCATGTAAAATATGGTTTTAATGTTAGAAATGTTAATATCATCAACTATGTATTAATAGATGTTGAGAATGTTGAATTTCTTTTATATTATTACAAATCTTGTATTTGTTTATTATTTTTATATATAATACATGATTTGTAAGAGTAACTTTTTAGTTTATTTTTGAAGAAACAGTAAGATTGTATCACTTATTAAAAAAAACACAAATGATGTGGAAGTAAAAAGTGTACATTTTAGATATTGGCTGTGTTCTCTAACCATAGTATCTAGATAATAAGACATTTTTGTTTACTCTACAGCAGAATAAAGTAATTGATTATTTAGTCTGTGCTCATTTTCACAATATTTTATAATAGCAATAGTGTGGGACTTTTTCCGCCGATTTACATGAGTGACGTGTTTTTATTTCATTTCTATATTCTTTTATTATTAACAGTTCTATTGTTTTATTGTGGTGGCGTAGTATGCAATATAGTTTGATTAAGGCGTATAAGTGAAGTGATATGAAATAAAAGTGTGTATCTTGACTTTTTAAGTTGACTAAAAAGGTCCATAGAAGGTTTTGATAGAATAGCCACCATTTTATCAAAACGTAACGTGACAAGATAACTAGTACATTCTAAGATACTTATTATTATATTTTACTTGACACTGGCATTTATAACTAATCGCCATCAAAGAAAAGAAAAAAAACGCAATAGTATGAACCGAATAATAATAATGAGCCAAGGAAATATATTAATATTGAGTTACTACATTATAATTTTGTTTGTAATTAAATATTTAATAATTAATAACTATTTAAAATTAAATTCTCAATTTTCTCATTAGACCATTTCTTAATTTGTTAAGATGGGCAAACTAGCAAACAGGAGTAACCTGATTTTTTTCTATTTATTTCTTTTTATAATATTTAACACCTATTTACTAAGGCATTCAAGTTTTTCCGTGTATAGTCTGTAGTACATCCGCATTACTAAGGGCGATGCAGATTTGATGCCTACCTTCAGGTATAGATGTGAATAACGAGAAAAGGAAAAAAATTAAAACTCTAAATCCCTGCACTCACCGCACAAAACGCGATAATAGTAAAAATTGCTACTACTTATTGTAAATACACTAGTCGTATAGCTAGCCTATTCATACTGCCATGGCTGTACCAAAGTTAACCTTGACGACAAAGGGCTTCTTTTTATTCTGAAATGAAGGAATGCATCTCGTCATCATGGGGTGAACTAATAGAGATTCAAGGCCCAACGTGTAAAGTCGAGACCTCATCCCAAAATGCTGTAATAATAAAATGGGAGGATACGGCATTGAATTAAGAACGGCTTGGTGGTACTCGAGTACATCCCGTGAAAAGGTATCTTTGTATAAAAAAATTAGATAAAAATGACTTTAGATCATAGGTCAATTAAAGGTACGCTAGACTAGCGGTAGCCCATGATAAAATGTCGCTTCCGCAGAAAATGTTGAATATGCTCATGAAAAGTTATAAAAACTTTCATCGCATATTGTACACACTGGCCATTAGATAAGCAGCTAGGAATGTATAATGCTAAAAGTTTGATATTAACCATCTTTTAATTATTTTGTAGTTACAGTTTTTATTTTGTTATGGTTTATTAATAAATCTTTCCTAAGTTGGTTACAATTAATAGTTTCATTTTATTAACTAGATACATTTTATGGGTTCTTATCATATTTATTTTTATAAATCTATTTAACACTTAAAAAATCCTATTAGTGGTGCAGGGGATTTAAATATAATTTACTGGTCCGTGAGATAAAAAAGTCAACCGCTGCGCTAGACAATACAGAAATAAAACTATTGTAGTTAATTTGTTCTCTCGAGCGATTAGAACGGTTATAAAGGGAATACGTTAACAGGAGGGCGTAATGTCTAGACGAATTTCATGGATCGTCACCCCACTACCTGTAGCCTTACACTCTGCTTTCTGCAGGGCGGGCGGCGGCCTTCGCAATTTTCTTGGTAACTTTGTAATCCTACAACATCGCAACATTCGATATCTATATCGATTTTTTTAGCCTGATAGAGTTACATCTGAAGTGGTGACTACTAACTCTTTTGCAGTATTAATAAAAAGTTTAAATTTTTTAAGTTAGATACTATAAAATGAAATGAAACCTCTGTTCAGCATAGAACAAAGGCGGTCCTTAACCGATTAAAAAAAATTAACGTATTTAGTTACATATTTTAAAAAATCTGTGAATTTAGTATCTAATTAGAAAAATAAAAATCCCACAATTAATCAGATCGGTTTAGAAAATGTTATTAATTTGTACATACTACAGTTAAGGATATTTATATGTTTATATACATACACACATATACATATATATTACCATTAATTTGATAACCATTCACTTCTGAGCTATCTGCACCTTCAGTATTTTGGAATATAAAAGCATCTCTCACTTGCGATCCTCATATTATCGCGACATTCTCATAAACAAGTCTTACACACCCACGCTGAAGGTATTCTGTGGAGAGTACGCACTTATGTTCAGTCTACCCGTTCCAACATCACAAGATTTAATGTTCGTACAAACAATTACCGCTCCTATTTAAGAGTCGCTTGGCTGATATCGCCGTGTAGATTTATCGATGCTGTGCGTGTATCTGCGACATTATGTATACCGGCTTAGAGCACAATAACGTTTAAGTATGCTTAGGTTCAACCCTTGTGCGTCAGATTGCATAGTGCCTAGCCGGTCTAGAGCGGCTCATGTCAAAGTTAACGATGTACTTGCGTTACTTGTGCATATAGAAGGTGCCGGTTTGGTGTATAGAACAAATTATGAGAAACGAATGCTAGTAGGTCTATCTCTATGAGTCTAGCCTAGACCCCCGCCAATCCGCCTTAGACAAATGTGGTGGGTTAATGACCATTCCGCAACAAATGAAAAGGCCCAATAGCAGATCATATACATATAACATTTGAATCTAGTTACAAGGAAATAAGAGAAAAAGTTATGATAAAAATACAAAATAGCAAACAGATCTATGGAAAAGAGAACATGCTGTTTCTTTCATCTTAACAAATTGTGAAGTAACATCAAATATAAAGAAACAGTACAAGTGTTATAGGCAATTAAGTTAAATCATTCAGCACTCAAATACACAATTTAATGACACGTTGTGGTAACGAAATACTTTGAAAGGTGACTCTGATTGGGCGTAACCGATTAATAAGCTATAATAATAACAATAACGCAATGGATCAATTGCAAGCACTACGCAACAATTTTAAAGTCAATTTGCAAGGCATATCTTTTGGTATGCGAAATGGCGGGGGGTGTAATGCTAGAGTGTAACGACTTCACGTAGCCTTTACAGCCTAACAGGGCAAAATATTCGTCCACAAATACACGTCCATATTATACTTTTCAATTCTTTTCTGTAAACATGAAATGTATTCTGAATATACTCATATTTGCAAATCACAATCCAACTTCAGCATTGCAGCCGAATGTCACTTCAGTTTACTAACTTTTCGAGTTCTGCTGGTGAAGTTGTTCTCTGAATCAAGAATGCAGAGGCCCCAATTACATTCTCTTTCCTTTACATACTTCTTTCCCCTTCATTATTCAATTCTTATCTTAAGACAAGCAAAGTATCCTTAGTTTTGCTGATATCAATAAGCGGCAGTGGTTATGTATTATCAGGTGAGCCGTTTATACATTGCCTACCTCTTAGGTATATATAAAAAATAACATTTTAATTTAATTACTTAGTTAAGATGTAGTACATAAATTATCACTTAAGACTACTTAAATTCTCCCCAACAAAACGTATGATTCACGGCAACCTATAACACATTGCCGCATTAGGGTCCTCGCCTGACCCTCTGTGCCTAGGGGACAACATATCTTCATTTGATTGATTTCCCGAGTTCAATATACAACAACGTAAGACCGCATGACTATTTATTTATCCCGTAACCACAAAAATCTTATAACTGATCAATAAGATTAGTTCTTGCTATTTCTTAACCAGAAGTTCAAATCATAGTCGATACTAAGACACGATTAAAACAGACATCTATAAGGTCTATCTCATTGGATTCCTCATTAGCATTATATTTGTGGTGCAATCTTTCTTTTAGATCTCTTTCCACTTCACTTTGTTGGATGCGTCGTAAGAGATACCTTTTCACGAACATAATTTTATTTAATCGTGTGGTTCTGCAGAATAAAGTCATCTCATTTCTTCACATGAGTGTCCTAGAACTATGGAATCTAGTAGATGGGCAGCAACTTCTGTCTGAGTAATGAAAATTTATTTACAATTTCTAATCTCCCTGCCAAGCATAGGGCATTACAACAATCCTCCAATATTTTGAGGGAGGTACAAAAGTAGACTGTTAGGGCTATATTGATCAATAGAAAATGTTTTGAATCACACGTTAAGACACCAAATATTAAAATTACTGATTGACTCAAAATATGTATATATGATAGGAAAGCAAACGAGCAAGCGTATCACCTGATGAAAACAATCAACACCACTCAAAGACATCCACAAAACCATAGCCATTAGAGAAGCGTTCCGGCCTTTGAAGAAATATATACAGATAAACCAAATTTCCAAAGCACAGAGACCAGTCAATTCCGCACACGTTACTAGACCGAGAAGAATCGATTAAACTCGAGGAGGAAATGTGGTGTAAGACGCGGCAACAGCCAGCTTGACCGTAACAAATACACGAAATCGTATTATAAAACATATTGTTAATAAAGACCAATATTTTTATACTTTTAGAATTCTTATTTTTTTAAGTTCGATCGATAGGGGAAGACCAAGGAGAACTTACCTTGATCAAATTGTTGAATATCTTAAAAAATGCCAGGTAAAAAGTGCCCTTAACCGGCGAGCTTGTATGAAGAGAGTGGATGAGACACGGAAATTGTGCCGAGATCGTAGCAGATGGAGATATGTGGTACCCTAGGGGAAACAGGCGTGATGACATGTAAGTATTGGAGCATTTACTTAAAACGTGAACACTGAGTTCCGTCTGCTTGACAAGTTTAAATCTTCCAGACAACTGTGAATTGGGCTATGCTTGGAATCTGCTAGGGAATCAAATACAACCGGTAATTCGACATACCTCTTCGATTTATCAAGCAGATGTAATGAATTGGTCATGTTTGTTAAATAACCGCCAGCTGTTGGAATAGAGGAGTACTGGCGAGGAGCCCGCGTCTTGGCGAATGTAGTGTGTGTCGCCTCCCGGCTAGACGTAGTGACAATTTGCGGGGGACTAGCAGACTGGATACGTGTAGCCGAAGAGTGGACTCGGTGTTTTTTTTTTGGACTTTTTTCACGGCCCAAGTCCTACTGCTGGGCACAGGCGTCCACATTTCTGGAGGAACAGACGTTAACCCACCCAGCTTGTTCAATGCAAATTGGCGGTGTATTCAGACTCTGAAGGTGGCAGCCCTGCCATTGCGCCAATTGGTCGTCAGGTGCGTCATGAAAGAGGTCAATATCCAGCACGGGACTACTGGAGACTTATACGGTGATATTTTTCTGACACAGCTGTGCTGTGCAAAGATTGATTAATATTTGTAATCTATTGAATATTATGTACCAAAGATCGATTCATTATTGTTGACAACGTAATAGCGATTTTGAAATCTAGGGTGCATATAAAAAGCGCATACGGGACGTATCAAATTTTTGAAGTATGTGCATGTGATGACGTAATCAAATAGATACGGTGTAATGCAGACGCGATGCCTGCATTGCGATAAGGGGCGTTTACCTACTTCCCCGCAATTCGTGCGCATTGTTACCTATCATGAGATTAATAGGCCATACTTAATTTATATTTAATTTATTTAGGTTTATTTTAAGATTAATCTAGCTTTTATGCGTTTATTTTCGAAAAACCTAAAACCATTCCTTATAAAATCATCTATATTCTAAAGGAAGTCCCATCAAAATCGGTACAGCCTTCAAAAAACACTGCATTAATTATCGATCTTGAATTTTTCTAATCACAAAAAACTACTTATATCAAATATTGATAGACGTTAGTTAATTAATATCTATTCCCCCAGAAATCGGAGGGTACATACAAATTTAGACTATCTGAAAAATTTAATAAATTTATACTTTTATAAATAAGCCTTATATCACCCTAATAACGCTTTCGCGCAACTCACACTTTAGTCAACAATATAACCCGAACACAGGCCGAAAGGAAATGCACGTCTTCCATTGATTTACAAAATTGGCAAGTTACCTTTGGGCCGGATGTTACCTGCCAAAAAATTATACGGAGTGGAGTGTACCTACTCACTTTGTTCAGTACATCAGATTTGGAAGCCGTCCAAGTTACGCGATAAATTCACTTCAAATGTTTGCAACTGCAAGATTTATCAAAATTGAAAACATTACATTTTTGTTACTCTGTTATGTGGTATCAAAAATTGGTCTCCCCGAAAATGTGGTACTTTCCCAGCTTCATAGGAGTAGTAAAAAATTCTCACAGAATAACGGCGGTAGGTAACTCCGTTCCTTCTTCTGTTACCATTTTCTCCCTTCCTATTACTCATATCTTATCCTAAAATATTTTTAAGCTTAAATCTGGATATTTGATACAGCAAATATCCAGGTCTAAGCTCACAAGGAAAAGTTTCATGCCCACCATCTAGATAAGTAAGGCGATCCTGTACGGTGCGTTTTTCCAGAAACCACTACTCTGTGGAACCAGCTACCTCCAGCAGTGTTTCCGAACCGATACAACACTGGAACCTTCAAAAAGCAAGCCTACACTTTCCGTAAAGGGCGGCAACGCTTCTGCACTCACTGCCTATAATACTGCGGATGTCTATGGGCGGCGTTAATTGCTTTCCACCAGGTGACACGCCTGCTCCTTTTGTATCCTATTCTATAAAAAGAATTAAATTTTGTCGCTTAAAAACTTTTGATTGAGGTTTGAACACTTGAGTAAGAAATCTGGTAGTTTAACCACTCAGCCAAGCGGTCGCCTTATATTTTGTTTATTTAATTTTATTCGTACAGACAAAACAAAAAATATAGAATGAAAAAATTAAGCACTATTCAAATGACGATACAGTTTAGAAAAATTAAAAAAAGACACCCCGTAAATTTATATTGTAAATTGTCGCCACAAGTTCTCGATAACTCGTATCCACAAAAACGTGATTACGGCCCATTTTACTTTTTATCTTTTTTGTCTAAATTGCGAGTTTTTACACTTATGCTGAGATCACTGCTTTGTGGTAAAAGTGTTTATATCGAGAGTTCGCGATAAAATAAAAAATAAAGCGTAGAAGAAGGATAACAATCTCACGAGTGATCCATCGGCCGCCAAAGATATCCTGGAGCTATCACTTTAGTTGGTGTATTTTTATATCCAAAATATCGAATGTTTTTAGCCCGTATTCAACTAATATATTATTGTATAGGCGACAAATTCGTACCATGGGATGTATGTGATATATAATATTATTTGGATAAGATTTAATACTTATCATTTTATGTGGATTGCGTGACTTGATGCTGGTGTTAAAATTTAAAAGAGAAAACAGTTTTGGAAAGTCAATATGTGAGTGGATTATTCTATATAAGCAAATCATATCATGGCAATCACGACGCGATTTTAGTGACAACATGTGATATTTTCGCAATCTGTTATCGTACGATTTAAGTGTAAGATTTTCGTGATTTCTATAACACAACGTATTGATCAGTTTCTTTTAAATACGTTCAATGCGATCACTATTTAAAATGGAATGGAATGAAGGCAATGCTGACAAAATTCATATTTGCATATCAGACCTGTATACTGGACCTGGATAACTTATATTTGCATATCAGACCTATATACTGGACCTGGATTACTTATATTTGCAAATCAGACCTGTATAATCAGAATAAAAATACACTTAAAATATAAAAAAAAACAATCTACTTTATTTTCTGTTATTCAAAAATTCTTAAATACCTGTGCATTGGCGAATCGGCGACTCCCCGATCGGCTGAGCGTACCTCCCCTGACGTTGCTGTCCGATAAGTCGACTTCAGCGCCATCTGTAGCACGGCGTCGCGATAACTCGGAGAGTTCCGCTATGGGTTGAACCTGATCATTTCAACTAACATTATAAACACATAATCACCAATGTATAAATGGAACTGCATTAAGAGTAAATACACACTTCTTGAGTTTGCTACCACAATTAGGTACTAAAATAAATCATCAACAACAATCTGAGACAATTCGAAGGTCACGCGTTTGATTCCTGGGTTGAAAAAAATTCAAGAATCATACAAGTTATATAACGCAGAAAACATTTGAATCATATTTTCTCTGGGTTTGAGGAGTTTGTCCTTGTGATTGATATTGTATGCTATAATAGTATAATTTAGTGATAATAAAAACGTAACTCATTCACGACATATAAATCTTGTACCTACAAAAAGTAACAAAGATAGAAGAAACTATGAAATTTTAACTTACTGTAAAGAGAGATAAATATATTAGAATTAAAAATTTCAAAGCACAAAATTGCCATTAAAGACGTGAAATTTATATTTTGTATGTATTAAAATAACCCATTTTTTTCATAATGTATTTTAATAGTACATGGGTAAAAGCAAGCGGGAATGATAATTAAAGATAAAACAATAATTGCACAAACAAAACTCATAAATATTTATTTATTGGATATAAATATGGAAACTTACATCGAATAAATAACCACTTTATTGAAGCGATTCAAATCGAATCAAAATTTCACTGCCGTCTTGTGAATTAAAGCGCCGGTAACCGGGTTAAAAGTGCTTAACGGTAAAAAACCTTTTGAATAGCAGACATCAACACTCCGAAGTGTCCAATGAATGTAGTGACTTGGGCAACATCTAATCAACTCTGTTTGGAGTTTAAGGACATCAAGTTTTTAAGAACTTCAAATTAGTTTCAACTAATAATAAACATATATACATATATACTGTTAGATTAATCCATTGATGGAGTGCGATAACTGGCACGAAATACGAATGAAATTATTTTTCAGGATTCCTTAAAATAAAAAGTAAAAAGAATTTTAGTCCTTCCACTTGCCCCTCAGGAATAGTTTAATACTATACAAGGATATGCTTTAACTATCTTGTAAAATAAGAGCTTATTAGAGATTTTATATTCGGATGAATTAACCGTTATATGTGTTCCCTTTTCAGAGTAATTTGTCATAATAATAATCGATACATTGCTACATATGTTGGTATTAAAATAGCAAAAGTATAACTCAAATATATCAAATGACACACTAAAACAGTAAATTCGGTAACTAAAAAGAATAGAAGATGAGAGAAGCAATATATTTTCTAATTATAATGATAAACTTGACCTTTCAAAACCTGAATATGATACACAATTGCTGTGAGTAAATGTTTGAGCTTAAACGTTATTAAATTGATGATTCTAAAAAGATATACTTACTACTCTCTTATTTGGGCAACGTATCTCTTTAACAGAATATTTGAATTCATCAAGTTACAGCTAAGTAAAAAACAGTTTAAACTATGTACCTTTTGTAATTTTCGTCAAAATTAGACGAGAACTATTCATAACTATTACTATCGGTGACACCGCTTATACATGGCAGGTATTTAATTAAATATTCTGTTGTTGATTAGACGCGTAGCATAATTTAATAAGTCATCTTCATAAAATTCTAATGCAATATAATAACTCACAAATTGACGAGGATAATCGGATTAACACCAATAATGTTAATTCACACTCATTAGCGACTTCTAGTGAGTAAACAAATCAAACCAAGGTCGTATTATAGCATTGTAAAAAAAAATACCTGACACATATTTATTAAATCCATTGCTATTAAAATACCGTAGTTTTAGCACCAAAGCCTTTTTATATAGTATATTGATTAAAAAACAACATTAGGAATAACGTATAAAAAAATATGAACAATCCAATAAATGGGAAATAATTATCTCAACAAAACCAAATCCCTTAATCAAAGTCTCCTTGCTGCCTGAAAATAGGCATATAACAGACTTTTTTAAATGGCAATCACAAAAGATATCTGCAATACATACGTTAATATCGTCACGCGTATTTTCCGTAGGGGTAGGCAGAGAACACAGATCTCCATCCGCTACGATCCCGGCACACCTTCCTTGCTTCCTCACACTCTTCCATCTTTTCATCGATCCATCCTCTCACACTCATCGTGGCGAAACGGCTCTCCCTTAGTCGCTTTTCGCCGTTGTGGGAATCAAGACGTAACGGGTGGCGAACCACGTCGCCGTCATTTTTAACAAATTAGGTTAATTTTAATAAAACGTCATAGTGAATTCGCACCTCAAGTCGCAAGGGAGGATGGAGATCAGCCCTAGCAGAGCCCCGCATGCTCAGATAAGGCACTATAGTACCGGAGGGAGTCCGATCCCGGGACGCTTGCGACTAATCACACATCCTTTGGCACGGCAGACCGTGGATTGGTGAAGAGAAAGGGCAAAGGAAGGGTAAAGAGATAAAAGGAAAAGGCAGGGCAAAGAAAATATGGATTAAAACTGGATAAAAGGGATATGATACTACCGCAACGGAAGACAAGGAGTGATACGGTAGTAACTCGGGAGACTGGGGTCGCGTACCAGTAGACCAATACCATAACTACCGGACAGACGGCTAGGCAAAGATGCTCCCTGACCTGATTAATATTATCAAGTAATATCTGCGAAGTACGTTACCATTAACTAGTTTCACTTTAGAAGTTTCACTTTAAAAGTGGGATCGTTAACAAAGACTTAATAACTCTCTAATATAAGAGTGTTTGATAAAGATGATAACCAATATAAATCTAATAAAACTCACCTTTATTATCACGGAATCTTGACTTCCCTTAATGAGATCTATAACGTCTTCTCGACTTTTTCCTTCCACGTTAACTCCATTTACTTCGATAAGCCTGTCACCGGGAAGAAGTCCTATCTCACTGGACCCAGGATACGAGCCAGGCTCAGCAAGAATGACAGGTTTGTATGTTAATTTGGAAATCATAACTGTGTTACCATTGCATTTACTATCCCCATTGGTGATGCCATTTTCTTCATGGCCAGTCAATTCTTTGAGATCGCCTATGAAAATTCTCTCTTGGACCATTGCTCGGCGAAGGCTAAAACCAAAATCATTTCGCGGAGCTTTTTGCCTTTGAATAACTAGCACTCTCGGTTGCGGTAACTGCAAAGACTTTAACGTAGGCAAAGGTAAGTAAACATCATCGAATGTACTTGTTCTTGACCATCTGTGGAAGCCCTGAGATTCACCTACAGGCGATGTGGAGAATGGTGGAGTAGCAAACGATGAATTAGTCGTGGTATCTGTTAAGGAATCCGCACTTGGAGATGTAGAAGTGACTCCCATATAACTGTTACCGTTCGTCTTTGGTGTTTCGTCGACATCCTGAGTGGTAATCGACGGGTTCGCATTATTCTTATAATTTTTGTATTGATTTTCTACAGGACTATGAATAACTTTTTTGGTAAAGTTTTGTATTTGTTGCATATCATCACTGGACGAAGTGCTCTTAGACGGTGGGATTCCATATGAAATAAGTTCATTTTGTTGAGTATTTCTAGCCAATAAGTTGGTTTCCTGACCATTTATATAATCAATGGTATCAGTATTTGGGATGCTGTTTTCTTGGGAATTAGAACTAGTATTGCTTAGCCGAGGACCTTTTAAGATCCCTCGTTTCGGGGGTCGCGGTGGAATTGGAGGAAGATTTTGCGCCTGTCGCGGACTGCTATTGACATTGTTCGGATTATTTAATGAATTTAAAGATGTTTCGGAACTATCAGATTGTAAAACTCCTTCTTTTTTATTCCAGTTATTAAGTGGAATGGGGTATCCGGGTGAAATATGATTATTTTCATCGCTTAGATTGGAATTGGAGCCCGAGGTAGATATAATCGGATAAGTGGAATAATTTGAATCTTGCTCCAGGTGGGCGAACAGTGAAGCGGTATAATCAGCTGTGATGCCGGAGGGTAGCTTTTCCTTTTCCTTGCGTCTGCCCCTCAATTTAAGAGATCGTCGAACCTGTAAGCAACGAAAAGTAGTCTTGAGCGTAGTTTGTTTAAATACAATTCAAAGACACAGTTCAGTGAGCAGAGAGGACATTTTATTATCTAACTTTACTAGTAATCAAATAAATACAAACGCTTTGTTATCTCAATTTTATCAAATTACATTATATAAATTACAAATATAATATATTTCTTTCAAAATACAAATATATTTCTTTGTGACTAAACGTAAAAATTTAGCTCATTGGCGAAGTTACCGCTTCGGAGTCATAGATAAAAAGTAAATATAATATATGTGTGGCCTACAGGTAATTATTTCTAATCTGATTTGCCCAGCCAATTCACCATTGGCAAGAATGGTGGATTAATCTCCATACCATTTCAATGTTGAGGCGCCTTGCCTAGCAGTGCTAACGTAGAAATGTATATAATTAACTAATGTCTGAACACTTATTAAGTAAGAAGTAAAACAAGCTACATGTTTGGGAAAGTAAGATATTTTAGCGGTAGGTATAGCGGTTATTCGACTTTCAGTTTCGCGTCAGATCCATAGTAGCGAGGCAAGTAACAGTAGTAGAAACGGTGATGAAACCCGTCGAGTTCCTCCAGTTATAAAAAACGGCATACAGAGCAGCAACCGTGTGCTGAGGGAATCTGTCAACGCTAATGAAAGTGTAGACGCAAATTAAAACCGGTACCTCAATGAATCCTACCGGTTGAATGATTGCGAGATTTTGAGACTATTTACGCAGATAATTTACCTCCTAAGTAACCTTAGGTAAGTTATTTTCAGTCATCGAAGATAACATTATATTAGAAATTTCATCGTACACTTTTTAAATAACATTTCATTAGTATATAGGACATTTGTTCCAATATCAATGTAGCTGCATTTACAATAGCATAAAAAGTAATTTACTGATAATTAAAAAATATATATTCTATTAAGGATAAATTAAAATTAAAGTGTAGATAGATAGATATCTTTAGAGTTTGCACACTTAACATTATTGTGATTTTTCAGATGTAAGAAAAAGACATGTGGATGGCTTTAAGACAAACCTCGAACAATATTTCACAAGATACAATCGATTAATTGATTGCTCGTATGCCGAGACTAGTGAAAGAGTAATATAACGCATAGGAGGGATTTTTGTCGAGATATTTGTTTAAAATATGAACGGCATTTTAACATAAAAGGGTTGATATTTTTTGTTTTTTTTTCTTTTCTTCTTGATGTACATATGAGTAGTAAATAAGTATTATAATTAAACCACTTGCTATGTATTTTGAGTTTTATTTCATTTTCTTCTTTGACCTACAGGTGGTCTCAAACTTTTGGCCAGCCGTGTAGTGCACTTAAAATAGGCTTTTTTTGGACTTGATTCATATTACCATCTTCATAACGTTAATTAAGCGGATGCTTATGTTAACGTCTGCAATTATATTAACGGTAATTTTTTATTTTAAAAAATAAATAATACATTAAAAGATGATTACAGACCATCGAAATACATAACAATTACATCTAATCAAACAATGAAAAGTTCTATACACCTAAACTTATTTCCATTCTAATTAATTCAAAAAGTAACTTACATTCTACACCACAATATAAACCACATAACAAAAAAGGTTAAAGGATAGAAACTCACTAATTAATACGGAATTTAACACAATTTCAATAAAAATTCCACCGGGCTTTTAAAAAAATAACTGGAGCTAATTAAATTTCCAAAAGAAATGTAATACTATATAAAAGAAATGTTTCTAAAGTCTACAAAAGTTAGTCAAATAAAGTTTAAAGTAAGTAAATTTATTTCGAGCAGGAAACATCAGAAAACTATTAAAATTAACATCTATCATCGTAGATCTAGTAACTGTACATCGATTTGTGAAAGTTTCTTATGGTTAGTTTTCTTATAATTTAACATGCGGTTTAGGTACGTTACACCTACTAAAATACATAGTTAAACAACCATTATACGAGAACAATTATGTTAGATAAATTACGGTTTGCAATCAGTATTACCAGAGCATCAAACGTAACTCCTATCACTTTCATTGCCTTCGAGTCAATTCTCCACAAATCTTCCATATATATTACTAAATTCACAAACGCAACATGACCCAGTTCTAGTACTCAATGAGCAAACGCTAATTGCTCATAGCTGAACTGTCCGCCCGTTATCGCGCTTGTACCAGTTGTACATATTTATATAAACACTAATGGACAATGACACAAACAAAAAACATAGATTAGATGCGGGTTGCATTCACTGTTCGAATTAGTTTAAATAGTAATCATAATTTAAACTAATTCGCTATGGGATGGGAAGGCAAACGAGCAAGCGTGTTAAAGTGTTGGCAGCCTTAAAAGGCTCCAAAAAAAATCTAGTTTCACAGAGTGATGGTGAGTGGAAATAAGTTTCACGAAAACCGCAGGGTAATGGATTACCACTAGTCCAAAAGGTGAAGACGAATATTTTCCTTGTGGCAAGTTGTGCAGTAGTGGAATTGAGCGGAATCTAGTGGAAATTTTGATGTAAAAGATATATGCCTATCTTCATTCATCTTCATCTTGCATATATCAAGATTATCTGATGATCATCCTCAACATTAAGGATAGTGTAGTTGCATTGCCTACCAGTAAGTAAGCATGTCTATAATAAGACGGGAAAACCTAATCGGAATAAAAAGGGAAAGTGATGGGACGAAGAGAAGGAAATATAAGATCCCCTTCCTATATTTCCTTCTCCTCTTCGTGTAGTCATGCCCCTGTTGAGCCAGGCCATTAGTGTTACTATGACTCTTAACCTACCGTTAAACAGTAATTTATTTACTGCTTGTTAATTTTTCATACAAACTTTCTTAAATGACTAATTTCTATTACCAGTCAAAATCTAAAATCTGCAGCATTAATTCAATACGCAATGCCGGTACGTTCTCGGTACTACGTGATGAAAGTATCAACTATATAACGGAAACATAGCCGAGGACGTCACAAGGTGTACACATGTTAACATGTTAATGTTACGGAATTCCTTGCAACCGAAACAAACTTGGTAAACTATAACTTGGTGCATGTGTGTGAGTCATAGGCACACTGACCCGAATTGTCGATGTGAGTAAGTGGCCACATATTTGTAAGGATTTCCTTATGTTGTACACAAATGTACAAGACCTACAGCTGGACATAAAATTCCTATCAATTTATCGGCGAAAAGTCCATTATATATAACTCAAACACCAATTGTTAATAGGACGGTCTATCCGTATATCGAAAAGAGATCTCTTTTAAAACCGATTTAATATTTTTTCGCGAAAGTAGGAATAAAACTAATAACTAAAACAAGTAATATAAAAAAAATTGAATCAATTCCTACCATTAATTAAATTTAATATATGTTATAATGAGTGAATATTTTAAAAAGTCCACTACAAGTTTAAAAAAATGTATTTGAACTTGTTGAGTTGAATGGATGAATAATAGGTATTTTTTTAACGATTAAACATTATAACAATATATACATAAAGAGAGTGTGAACTAATAGAAGGAATTAAATAACGATTAGACTAATTTTTACCACACAAATATTAATTTGGCGTTATTTCGAGAATACTTAGAATTAAGGGCTTCAAAGAAGACGCTCTCTAATATAATGGTTTAGTAATTTTATGCGACATTGCCCAAAATCAGATTGTATTTTGTTTATGGGATAGAAAGGCAAACGAGCAGGATCACGATCAGGTGACACTGATGGAAAGCAATCAACGCCGCTCATAGACTTCCGGAGCGCCATAGGTAGTGCGGAAGCGTTGACGACCTTTAATGAAGGTGTCATTATGGGAGTGGGAATGGGCGGAGGAGGGGTAGAGGGAGGGGGGAGGGCGTTGGGCTTCCGGAACTCGGCCGCTCACCGTAAGAAACGCAGTAGGTAAGCTACCACTCAGACGCCGGTTTTCTGCGGCAGTGTGGTACTTCCCCGGGCGAGCCGGCCCATTCAAGCTACAGACAAATATGCCATTTTTGACAAAGTATTCGTCTACAGCGTGGCTCTACCACTATTAAAATGTAATACTAGTAAAGATGCTAATAACGTTTTCACAATTCATCACTCACGGTAATGACTTAAAATAAGTTAGACAGACATTGTGTTACAATGTAGACAAAATTCCAAAAGTAGATTACTATCTAGCGTCAATGATTACTTAATGATGAAACGTGAGATCTATTGCACTAACCAAACTAACTACATCTAACCAATTTCTGACGACTGAAAATGTAAAAATTGTTGTTTAGCCATCATTTATTCATAGATACAACTATTGCATCAACAAAACAAATAGGAACTGGTCACCATTACCTGATCTTTTGGCCTTGAAGATATTAATTTTCTTATTTGGCCTCACGTTTTACTTGTCTCACGATTGTTACAAAAGAATAAATTGACATATGAGATAAAGAAAATGTTTATTAGTCACATGTAATGTACGAGTAAAATAGAAAACTACATCCCTAGGTGAAATCCCGAATGAATTTCTTTTTAGTAAAAATATACATAGAGTTCTGACCTCTCGTTGAGAAAGGGAGAGCGTGAATCTCCAGTTTCAGCGCCATTAGAAACAAGTAGGTACAGTGCACGTTCCGAAGTCGGTTTCGCTATTTTACATTTTTTTTATTGAATAAGTATAGCAGTTGGATCACGTGATGGTAAGCAATCAGCACCGCCCATCGACATTCATTTCGTACTAAAGGAAGAAAAGTAGACGGGCCTTCAAATCCCTGCACTTGACGTTCGAAACACAGTCAATCACTACTATATAATGCCGATATTCTTCGAGCATGTGATACTTCCCTTATCGAACTGGTCCGTTCGTGCCACCATGGATATACCACTACTTTACATAATTTATTAATTTATTTTTAATAATATTTTACTCAACTAAGTTTTTCTGTATGTGCCGGTTTTCCATGTTATGTGACAAAAAGTGACTTCATTTCACGCACCATCACTCTTTGGAATCATCTATCTATCTTAATATATTTCGAAACCGGTGCGACATTGGAACCTTCTAAAAACGTAGCCTCCTCTTATTTCAAAAGCAGGCAACTCATTTGCAATGCCTACGCCGTTGCATAGACATCTGTCTGTGGCGGCGTTGATTGCTTCCTATACGGCAACACGCTTGCACGTTCCCCTCCCTATCCAATAAAAAAGTGACATCAATTTAACAGTTCAGATGTTAATATTTTTTCCACGCAAATACGAGTTGCATTTCCCACTAGATCAATCCGGAAACATTACACCGTTCTTGTTCAGTGACTGTTCCATGAAAACTAGGTCTCCTAACATTTTCTCTCTTCACACGAGCAACTTTTGTACGTTGCATTGTCCCTCGTATTCGCGCCCTAAATGTTGGGCCGACAATCGTCGCGTCCGGTGAAACCGGACCGCGTTGTTTCAAACAATTAAACGTTCAGAAGCAACGATGTATCGCGTAAAATTTCATTTGCAATGTACACTGTATAGAACATAATTTGTTTGTTCATTAATTAAAAAGACAAAACTTAAAGTCTGAATTGCGAAGTTATCCTTTTTAAGTCGATTTTTTTTGAGATAGGAAGGCAAACGAGCAGGCGTGTCACCTGGTGGAAAGTAATCAACGTTGCCTATAAGCATTGCCTCTCTTTAACAAGTGTAGGCTCGTTTTTTGAAGGTTCCAATATCTATCGGTTTGGAGACACCGCTACTAAAGTAACTGGTTCTACAAGTGGTGCATGGAACGTAGTGGATCGCCACTCATCCAGATGGAGCGGGTGAAACTTTAAAACTTTAACTTTAACGATGATGGCAGAATAATCCGCATCATAATAAATATACTTATGTATGACTGGCGGAAAGCACAGAAAAGTTGATTCGCATGACTGAGGATAGGGCGAAATATAGACAAACGGTCGCCGACCTCCGGTATGTAGATGGCACATAAGAAGATGTATGGCCTTCGACTATTTATTCTGAGTTTGAATGCCCCGCCAATCCGTCTTGAACAAATGTGGTTCGTTAATGATTATTCCCCAGAAAACGTAAGGCTTCGTGCCCAGCAATGAGACATACTAGTATTTGCAATGTAAAACAAAACTGACGTTCGAGCATATAACGAAATTGCATAAAAATTAAAAAAGACCAATATCAAAATATATAACAGATATAAAACCCATTAAAGCTGATGTGAATTAATCGTATCTAAACAATTACGTTTATATCTTTAGACTAACTTTTAAATTAGTTGTACTTTTCAAAAATATTATATATATATATATATATATATATATATATATATATATATATATATATATATATATAATCCCATTAAGATATTTTTTCAAGACTATCTTATAAGAATAAAAATATTAAATTAATGGTAATATTTTAAATATTATATTAATAAAAAGGCAAATAAGATATTCAATTGTAAAATACTAGGTATTTAGTATTTACCAGTAAAATAAAAAACTGCTCCACTCAAATTTAAGTAAACCAAGTTAAAACAAAAAGCAAATGTTTCCATTTGCTAGTGTACCCGGTTTCATCTTGTACGATACAAATGGTGAAGGTGATAAAATGTATTTTAAACCCAAATCACACGGCAAGAGCGAAGCGAAAGTCTAGTCAAAGCGATGTCCTTAGAGTTATCGTGTAAACAGGGTATTAACTAATTTCCTAAATAAATACTTATTGCTTACATGATGGAGCGACCAACTGAACACCTAGGCCGAAGAACACGTAAAGGGCGAAGAACACGTTGGTGGTGTGTTTAATGGTGTTCCATTGCTTAAATAGATATTTTTGCGTATGTCTTGAATTTCACTCACTTTTCTTTATACCTACGTACATATTCACTACTTGGTTATTTATATTGGAAGTATAAATAGGTATATTTAACGTTCTTAAATTCAATGGAATTACAATATTAATATATTGTAACATTACTATTTAAAAAAAAAAAATTTGTTCATTTGACCTCGTCAAATTGCATATAGCTAGAAGAAAGATGGATTAAATGAAATTTATTTTTTGTTTGTTGGCATTTCGCTTCGCATTCGAGTTTTAATGTGATTTCAGCCTGTTCCTATTACCACCGTGGTGTAAGGTAGAAGTTTCTTAAGCGTACTACTTTCATCAGAATTGTTTACGTGGATCATAAACAAAAGCTGAAAACTTTAAACAGACAAAATATATGTGACGCATCGCACACGATACTACGTGTAAATGAATTAAGATGCAAATGGAACATAAAAGCGCAGCATTCTAATCGTTATTACAATCATAAGTGAAGACATGAGAAAATTAATGTGATATTACATTACCAGTCCGCGGACTAACCGCCTTAAAATCAAGTTCTACCTCCACCACCTAGAGGATTCTATCACATATACAGTTCACAACTGTGCGATTTAGATGCAAATTTCTGTCAAGGACAGCGCAACTGTGGAACGATGTACCACCTGTGGTTTTCTCAAGCAATTACGATACAGGGGTATTCGAGAGATGAGCTTATGGATTCACGAAATATTTGTGGAGCGAAGATATGAGCAAGTTGAAACTAAAAGTATGAAACCGAACATAAGGTTAAGTGCATGAAATAAGTATCAAGCTTAACTTTTTTTTACTTTTAAATAGTTATTGTTAGGTAGTAGGGCCTTGATAGCTCTTCTATTTTTCTCGGTGGATCGCTAAACCAGTTTTGAAAATATCGACGTTTTAACTTGTTAGTTATCGCCAGATATTTGTCTTTCTCCTTCCCCCTGCTTCAAGAATAAGGAGAAGTCTTTCTGAGGAATCATCGTCGTCGGCGCTCTCATAAGTCTGCAATTTACGGGCATCCTGCCCGCAAGTCCTTCCGACGAAGTTATAGAGGCCCTACAAGGTTACTCTATGGTTCCATCCAGCACCCTTACCTTGCGGCATATGTGTCAATCGTACGAATATTTGCGCGCGCATTTAGTTTGTATGGTATTATGTCAGTTAACTCTTATTCATTCTTGGAATATCCAAATTAGGCAGGTAGTCTCTTTTTGTCTGAATGTTATAAGTTAATATGGTCTTTTAAGAATGGATAGAATAGTATGACTCTATTATTATATATATTATACTTCTGCAATAAAGGACTATTTAGACACAAAATCGAAGACATATTAAGAAGAACATACTTTGACCAATTTACTGAACTTAAGAAAGGCCAGGTCAAGAGTACTGCAGCGTAACCTGCCGTTCTGCTACGGTGACACCCGAGATCTATGGGGGCTTCTTCAAATAAAATTCTTCACAATGATATTAATTTATTCTTGCGTTTCATTGTACATTTATATTATATATTATTCATACTTTGTTCACACTTTACATCTCAATATATATATATTATAATTTCAATGTTTTATGCCGGACGGGTGACATGTCTATCCAAAAGATGTTAGACGAACTATTTTGTTTTAATAGAAGACAATTTATTTATTTTTTATTTCAATCTTTAAATAACGAATTTAAAAAGAAATAATATAAAAAGTTTTATTGCATAAGTGATACATTTATTAATGTGTTGATGATGTAGTAATCGAACGGGCGAGTTTGTACGAAGAGAATTATGAGTGTGGATGAAGCAAAGAAAGTGTACCGAGATCGAAGCATGAGATCTGTGGTCTCAGCCTACCCTCACAGGAAACAGGCTTAATGATATGTATGTATCTAAAAGCGAAACTTTTAGAACTAACGCAGAAGACAAATATAAACATCAATGCATAGCTAATTTATAAGGATATTCGTCCGTAAATTAAAGATGACATCATTAACACAAATGCACGGATATGCTTAAAGGTCACCGTTTAGATATTAATAATTAAATAAATTATATACACCTACGATTTTCCTCTCCATTTATGTTTATTTACAACAATATTTTTGTATATGTATATATATGTTACGCTCAAAGACCGAAAACGGTCATTATATGAAAAAAGAACTCACAACACTTCCTTTACGTTACTTTCTCGTTTCTCGGTTAATAAAAGCATCACTGTTTATCAAAGGACTACCGCGCAATGTTGCCGAACTATTGCAGTAATTGGTAACGTCAAATGCTCGCTAGTATCTTTGTTATGTACAATGAAACGCAGAAAGCGTTTTACAAATTTTTAGTTTAAAATATGTACTATCGCGTACTGTACACATTCTTTGGGCAATATTAGACAAATGCCAAACGTTGATATTCAGCCAGCCAGCGTAAGATCCGACCTATTGCGACAGGCGAGCTCAAAATCAACGAGCGACTATATCTTTGCTCCGTGTTTGTTTAAAGTTCGAGACCATATTTCTGAGACAATGGGTCATAACGTAAACTGGAAACCTGGTGAATGTGAAAACGAAACTTAAGTACATAAATGTGTGTGAGTGTAATAAACGAGTATAGAGTAATGGAGACTGGAGAAGTAAGTAATATTTTTATTTTAAAGCCTGGAAGAGACTGGAGAAGTATTATTTTTATTTTTATATTAAAAAAAAAATTAATATTTTTAAGTAATATTTTTATTTTAATACCACAATTGATAAGGATTGGACTTACGATCTTTGGTCGTAAATTTAATTCCACTATTGATTAGAGCCGTATTTCCCTGCCATTAGCTTGATTAGTTCAGTTGGAATGATTTGCAACAATTCTATAAATATGAAGATAATATCAGTACGTTTTTTAAAAAAAAAGGTAAACGGCCATTGTTCCAAAGAAAGTAACGGTTTTGCAGTGCCTATATTATTGCAGATGTCTGAGGGTTGGGTTAATTGCTTACTTGTTTGCCGTCCTATTTCATATTTAGAAGTTTTAGGAAATTAAAGAAACTATTTAGAAACCTTAAAAAGGGCAGCAAATCATATATAAAAGCAAACACCCTAGTCCATGAAATATTTGTATTAAAAGACGAATTTTATCAATTTCATCAAGACATCATAATGTTTTTATTTTGGTTTTAATCTAGTAGAAAGAAATGAATGTAGGATCACATTTTATTGTCTTAATTTTTATCTGTAATCTGAATTCTGATCAAACATGAATTAGGGGGCTCGATGAAGGGATCCAAGTCCCGCAGCATATCAATTTCTAAGTAGTAGTTTTGTTACTGCGTATCGTTGAGTAATTGCCGTGTGATGCTAGCCTTGCTTATCGCTTACTTTCCATCATCTCGCATTATTTTACACCTTATTTAAAGAACACAGCCTTAGTTCCCACGTGTATTAATATAGTTTTCCATGGGTGGTGATGATAATTTATCATCATTTAATACGCTTTAACGGTTGCTTCACTCTACAACACTATTCCTTTACAGCGCACATATGTCTCACTGCTTGGCCCGGGATCACCATTTATTTATTTATTTAACAAGTTGCAGTCTTACAGAATACTATATAATATAAACCTTACAATGACCGGACTATAATAATAGGGTTATTTATATAATAATGAAGTAATATAATATTGAACAGATAAAATTAAATACAAAATAATTTTGTGATATCCGGAGCAATGGACATTAAATCCATCACGCTTTTTAGGCGGATAGGCAGGTCACCCAAACTCACAATAAATATGTATATGTATATCATGCATACATGTATTATTCCCAATCGGGAATTGAACCAGCAACTATTAAAAGAGGTAGCTGCGTCATTGGCCCAATTAGATCGTTACAACACCATATACCACTCTACAATACTATACACTACTATCTATGACTTAATACATTTTGTTTTTTAATTACATTTATTATTTAACAATGTCCGTTTTACTCGTTTTCAATAGCACTTTGGCTTACGCACCGGAAAGAAAAATGTCTCAGAACATGAATGAGTCTCGTTATATTGAATCATATTACAAAACAGTTTCTATAAACAATTGTTTGTTAAACAATACACGCTTTAAGAAGCATTCAGAGGCCTTTAAGTTAATACAGGTCTATCGACCTAAAAATATATATAGAACACTGAATCTTTGACAGTACGGTACGCGACCTATGTATGTGTACTTAATTAACGCATGAATCATGGATGTTTTTGCAATGCCTATGGTTTTGCAGTTGGCTATGGGAAAAAATAATTGCTTTGCATCAGGTGACACGCTTACTCTTTTGCCTGCCATTTCCATAAAAATAAAAAAAATAAACACTCGCCAATTTATAATGTTTAGTAATATCATAATCTAAACAAAATTATACCTAACATCCAGTTTATATATAACATCTAACCAAATAGTTCGTTACAATATCATAACATAGGTAACCTCAACAAGGCAGCGTTTAGGAAATTTCGTCAAGTCTTCTTGTAGCCCATACCACAAAGTCTGAAGACAAAAGTCTTCAACCAGTGCGTCCTGCCCGTACTCTCTAACGGTGCCGAAACGCGGACACTGTCAGTCCGTCTCCTTAACAAGCTCTAAGTCGCTCAGAGGGCGCGCAGAGAGGCAGAGGGAGAGGGCAATGCTCGGAGTTTCTTTGGTGGATAGAATTCGAAATGAAGAAATTCGCCGGAGAACCAGAGTCACCGACATAGCTCTTCAAGTTAGCAGACTGAAGTAGCAATGGTCTGGACACGTTTGTCGGAGAACCGACATTCATTGGAGTAGACGAGTGCTGGAGTGGAGACCGCAACTCGGCAAACGTAGTGTGGGACGCCCCCCTGCTAGATGGAGCGACGATCTGCGCAAGGCGGCTGGCAGAGACTGGATGCGTGTAGCCGAAGATCGAGCTAGGTGGCGCTCCTTGAAAGAGGCCTATGTCCAGCAGTGGACATAGGTGGAAAGAAAATGTAATGCCGTCACAAGTGGGTAGTTCTACTTGTCATAACTGTGATAATTTTATATTTTGATAAACTAGCAAACCGTCCGTAAGAATTTAAAATTACAAGTTAATTAAAATTTAATAGTATGTATTTACGTATTCTGCAATATTTAATAATATAATGTCGGCGACTTGAAATAAATAATTTAAAAACAAGTGCTCGAAATTAAGCAATAAAAAAACTGTCACAATAAATAAAATAACATATGGATTAATAATATAGCAATGACTTAATCTCTTAAACATGCTCACACAAAAACTATATATGAAGGTGAATGTATTCAAATCGCATTCATTGATTATGTTCCGACTGGCCTTTGTTAAACTAGTTCTGTCCAGGGATGATAGCTTATATAAGTAACCGGGAACATAGAAACGAAATTTTAGTTTTAAGCTAGTTCTTTAATTAGTTAACCATGCATATGGTGTTGCGCATATAGGCGACGGTGATCACTTACCATCAGGTAATAAGCAAACGCATTTTTTGTCTGCCCTGTCATAAAAATAACCACATAAGAAATAATATTTTACATAAATAACATACCCTAATCATTATATATTTATTTATATAAATACCACCGCTCGATTCCCATAAGGGTTGAAGACTCGGGGATGACCATGTCTACAGACGACGTGAAGTCTAAAGACTAAAGACGCCAAACCTACGCATTTCCAGTGTCGTTTAATGACCGGGGAACCGTCGCCCCCGAGCTGAAATTGAAGCAATGGGGATCTCGCGAAGCCTGATATCTGAGTGCATAAGTTATGAATGGATGAATGAACTGACAAACTACAGAAGCTCTTGTTCAAGAAACAAATGCTTTTTGTTGTAACTGACATCCCTAGCTCAAGCGTCGTATCGTTAACATATATGTGTATACGGTTGATGTGAGAAACCGCACAAACCAGACCATAAAGCACACGCCGCAAATTAATCCCGGCTCAGGGGAGTCTATAAAAAAAAGCTTAACCGCATCGCGTAAGTTGAACGCGGATGTGAATACAAAGCATGTTCGAAATTTTAATGGCATAATTTAAGCATCTATAAATATTTACCTTTTCCAATTGCATTAAGTAATAAAGTATTAAATTACTAATATAAGAACTAATTATATAACCATATTAGATATATATACATATAATAATATATGTATACTATAATATAAGAATTCGAAGAACCGCCAATCGTTGGATTAGACGAGCGCTAATGGGGAGACAACATTTTGGCAAATGTAGTGTTGGACGCCTTCTGGACCGAAAATCTACGCAGAACGGTTGTCAGAAACTCGTATGAAGTGATCGCAGATCTGAGCGAGCTTTAAGCTAATAGCTGGCGACAAATTCAACAAGAACATGCCTAGGGAGGTGTTCTTGTATTATTATTGGCCAAGAGAAACTTTGAGTGCGTTGGGAGAAACATAATCTAACAGTGGATTACCACAGACCAATGAGGATGATAGTTACATCTCTGCGAAAGAAATACATGACTTAGTTGGTCCAGGAAGCAATTGGGATACGTCTAGTCTTATCATTTCCCAAATGTCGCGAACATTTGGGAAATGATATGACTAGATTAAATTTAATTAAATAAAAGTTTATAAATGGTAGGAATTGAATGTTCTAGCTGTAAAAATTCACACTCTATGCCTGAAAGAACTATGCTTGAAGTATTTCTAGTAGATAAGATTCAAAACGAAGAAATGCGCCCGAAACTCTCTAAGTTTCAGGCGCATTTCTTCGTTTTGAATAGTTAGAATAGTTAGTCTGCAATGGGTTAGTCATCAATATATGCTATGAATATATTTACGGTATCAAAATAAATAACTGTCTTCGTTGACCTTCAATAATTTCATCCTTTGCGGTTCATAAGTTATTGTATATTTATTCAGTGTACTGTTATTTAAGCGTCCAGTTGGCCATGGCTACGTAAAAACTTGTTCATAATTTATGTTCATAATGGCTAGTAGATCTGCGCATTTTTTTGTGGTCGTATCTATGCATTATACAAATGCCAACGAGTCTAATACATCAAGGTTTTGTGGCTGAACGTTACTCATAACACAGATTCCTGAGTGTTCTCTTTTATAGCAGAACAGGCATAAGAGCCTATGGGTCACCTGATGTTAACTGGTGACCGTCGCTTATAGACAAACGTAATGTCGAAGACGTTACAAATACGTTGCTGACCTTTTGTGAACAAGTATGATTGCCTCTTAAATACTTAGATATAACTAATACTTAGTTCCATAGTTGCAAATTTCGTATAAGAAAATTGCGATTAAATCTCATGGTGATAGCATGCAAACCATCTAAGTGTTGAAGGTGGACTTTTTTTAAAGCAGGTAATCTGATGGTGGAACTGCGTAGGCTGGTAGTAGGTAAGGCTGGTGTAAGGTCATAATCTTTTTACATCATAATTGAACACATGGATAAAATCACATTGCATTTCGTGGACATATACATAAGCTCGTCTCTTGAATAACCTAATGTCGTAGTTGTTCGTGATCTAGGTTAGGGTGTGTGAGACCTGTTTACGTGCTTGGAGAACTAACATTCTATATTGATAGATAATAATACAACTTTATACACCATAATATTTACAATATATGCCTTAATAAATACAAGCCATCAAAGTAATGGACATCTGCATTAAGGGCACCTCAGATACGTTAACTATTTTAGGGAAAGGATATAAATAATGGGAGGAAAATAAGAAAGTAATGACAGGGGAAGAAGGAAATAAAGAAACAAGAAAAAATGGAGCCTCCTGATATCTGTATTGACCGCCACGAAACGTGGTCACAATGTAAAAAACTAGTAGCATTTAGCTTGACGTCGCTATTCTGTGAGACAACGAAATTATTCTTTTATAGCTCACCTCTTCCAATCTTAATGGCTCTTCAATTCCAGCGGCAATCCTCTCTCGTTTCTCCCTCTCTTTTCTTTCTTTCTTCTCCTTTTTTCTTCTGTCTTTATCACCGTCGCGTTCCTCGCAGCCGCCAGAGTCGTGCGCGAGAACTGTTGACTTTTTCATAAAGTTGAACATGGCGGCAACGAGCTGTAACAACATATATAGATTAGAAAAAAATAAATGAACTCTTTTCATTAGAAGTGATATTAAAAAATAGTGGAAATTCAGAAACGATACTGAAATTATCATAACATTTTTATCTGGTCCCATTTCATCCCATCAAATACCAGCAGCATGAGCCTGAATCATAATAAATAAATCAGGCCAATGTCTAGTAGTGGACTGTTAAGGCTGTATGGGTAATAATGATGATTATAAAGTAATAATAATAACTCCTATGGTAGCTGGATTGCATAAGGCGGTGGTGCTCGACACAGCCTGAATCATTCGCCGATTTTGTCGCAATCGTTCTACACTCCTGTCGTTTGGTTTTTACCTTGAACACTTTCAAGGTAAAAACCAGGGCAAAAAACAATAATAATTTGTCATTTATACAAATAATTTTGCATATATTTTAATTAATACGTTCGGACAGGCTTCTGTTCATTTTAAGGGAAATTCATGTCCAGCAGTGGATTGTTACGACTGCTTTGATCGAATCATCTCTACAACAGTTCGACGACAAAATGAATTAGTAACCGACGCGAAATTTAACTAACCGATTTTAGAAATATGCAGGCCTTTTCTGTTTAATAAAATTTAAATACAAAAAAAATATTTATAATGCAAATATTCCGAGATACAAAATAAAATAGCTTTTTTCCGATTGTCTGCACTCCAAAGAGAACAAATAGAGCTTTAAGTAAAATATTGCGAACATTTAACGAAGTTTCTCTTGTGCGGTCTCGCTCGAGACAATCAGACCGCCTCGGAGATCATTCGATGCGATCTCCCGCCGCCGCGTAAAACTGATTGATGGCAAAATTGCCAGCGCACACGCTTCAAGTTTATTTTAAGCCATGACATAATAATAACTTCTCCATGTTTATGGACTTCGCTATTCGATTAGGGACTATGACCTAACTGGCTTAGTGATAAAGTTACCGCTTTCGATGTCTGTCGATCGAAAGTTCGATTGTTTTTATTTTATCGAGTAGATAAACAAACAAGCAAACGGCTCGCCTGATGGTAAGCAACCGCTGCCGCCCATTGACATCAGCTATACCAAGGGCGTTGCAAATGGTTTAGGATGTAAAAAAATTGGAGAGGAAGAAGGATTAAATAGAGAGGAAAGAGTGAGTAATGGGATGGGAAAGATACGTACAACAGTACTTACCGACTAATACGCAATTACCGACTAATTCGTGATACCATGCCACAACCACTATAATCGATTATAATAGATTATAGTGGTCCTGGTAATCCCGTATTGAGATAAATACATAATATATTAAAATAATGTTATACATCGTCATTACAGGCTGTTAAAAGCACACATACATATACATATGTTGTATTAACTTGTCCTATACAGTAGGGCGAAATTTGCCCTTTGTCTAAACACTACCAACGTATTTTGGTCTTTTTTTGTGCAATATTTTATACTATTATTGCATTTTTTATGTAAGGAGAAGGTAAGCGAGAGATCTGTAACACCAAAGAAACTTCAGATACACCGGATTCAGCCCTATGACACTTAAGTTAAGGAAGCGAGCAATTCACCACTGCACCAGTTAGGTCTACATTATTAAAATCTTAATTATTAATTTTAACTTATTATTTGATATATCCAGAAAATATTCTTTAAAACTTATGCCTCGCATCTATTATCTATATTATCTGCTGATATATCTGAAACATTAAAAAAATGAATCTTATTCCTTTTATCATTATATAGTTAATTTATCATAACTTCTCCGATGATTGGAGGAAGCTTAAACGCGGAAAATCTGGTCCATTTATAAAACAAGAGCTATGTGCCAAGAACTGTCTTTTTGGATATAAATAGATCTTACAAGAGTGAGAATAAGAAAAGGAAGGGAATGGTGAAAAAAAAACCGAAAGAATTTAGATTATAACAACAATCGGGAGAAATAGCTATGGAATTTTACAACAATTTTAATCCCATCCAAACGAGTGACATCCAAAACGTGTGCTATCAATAATGCTTAAATACGTTCGCAGTCGGAACATAACAGAGCGTTAAGGTACGCACACATCTGCTCCGGGAAATGTTTGGAATAATTCCTGCCGCTGAATCCCACTACTACACAACTCGCCAGTATCTATACGCAGAGATGTATCTACTCTCCACGTACTATACCGAACTTATTACAGCGATGGTTCCGAGGAGTTGTGTAATCTCCTCCCAGTCTCTCAGTTCCGCCACCAAACTATGCGCCCAAAAAATTGGATGCATCTCCATTACCTGGACCGTCTATCAACGTGCGATTCGGTCTTAGTTTTCTGCTACGAACTGTGCAAATGCAGAAAATTTTGTCACCTGCGGTGTTCCTAGTTGATTACGACATAGGGGCATTCAAGAAAAAAGCGTATGTGTTCACTCAAGGCCGAAAACGCATTTGAGACGCCTACAGTGCTAAAGTTATCTATGGAATACGGTGATCATTTATGAGTATCACCAGGTGACCCGCATGCTCATTTGCCTGTTCTTCTAAAAAAAAACACTACAAAGAAAGGTTTCGTTGTCACCATCTATCTGAACGAACGGCAAACCAGTGCTTTTTCCGTAACTTTTTCACGCACCACGACTCTGCAATCTTTAAAAAACAAACCTATACATACATATCTCAAAGCCCGGCTTCTGTTATGCCTATAGTATTACAAATGTCTGTCGCTCTCCATCCTTTTCCCACAGTATGTTGGTGCATGCGTTTATTATTTTGAAATCCTCGAAGGATTTAAACTTTTAGATACAGTACACCACTATAGCTTCTGCAAATGGCATCAATTGGAACGGTACAACACTAGTAACTTAATAACTCTACTCCCACGTAATGCCGTAGTGCAAGTCATCATGAACGATTTTTGTGTGATCCGCTGTCCCAAGGGTAACTTGCGCGCTATAGCCATCAAAAAGGTTAAGATCATTTTATTATACCTCTATCGGCTTCAACGACAAGGCGACGACTATCATGAAAACTACTTACTTTTATATATTAATCGGTAACACAATCCATATCCACAGTTATTTTATCACAATAGCTAAACCGTTACTAGCAGGCAACGTCGGCTCCATCTAAACTAACTGTCGACACGTTCTATAGTACTGCGTGCTGTGAATTGAACGGGCGTCAGCGTGAATGCTATCGCACGACAAAGCAGCCCGTACGGCACACGCATCTCATTTGCTTGTCTTTCTACTAAGGGCTCGCTTAACAATTATGACCCAGTTGGTACATAGCCAGGTGTATTATTAATCAGGTTTATTAAATTATCTAGTCCCATATAAAATTCTAGGTAAGCCGTCGGATTGGTTCATGAGTGGCAATGGAGAAATCAAATTAAAAAAAATACATAGGCATACGGCTAGGGAAGGTTTTTTATGGGATAAGGAGGCAAACGAGTAAACGTGTCGCTATAGACATCTGCAAAACCATAGGCATTGTTTAACTACGCAAATTATATATAATATAATTATGAACGTCAGTGAAAGCTACTAAATACAATCTGTAAAACTCACTCAAAATATAATACAGATACAAAACTAAAAAAATGCAATATTTGCCTGGACTTACTGCGTACTAGTACGCACTCATTAGTATAAGCAGAACTAAAGTGAGACGGTCGATTCAAGACGTTGGCGGCCGTTCAATAGGCTTTCTCAATATTCCCTGCAGCGGTTTCGGAACACATTGTCTGAGTCGAGCGTTAAAAGTATTGTAAAAAGCGAAGGTACATGTTGACAAACTTAGCATTTTTAACTTTACTATACCTACTATAAAGGCAATATTTTTTTACATATCGTGTCATTTTTGTATTGTAATCTTTATTTATTCTGAAAAGGGTACGAAAACCTCATCGGTTTTTCCATTTGTAGATCATAAATAAAACTTACAAACTGTGTGTACAAAATATCAAATATCTCTTATTCTTCTATCATTAGAATATAGAATATAGAAGTGAATTCTTCAACATTTTATTTCATTCTCTGGCAGGCTAAATTCTGTAGATGTATTTGTTTGTCCCTGTTTAATGTCGCTTTTTCATTTCATTGAGTTTCAAATGACAACGGCGCTAAAGAAGTTATTCAAATAGATTATTTTTTTATTCAAAAAGTATGAGCCACGGACGCAACAAATCTGGCATGTACTTAGTATTACAATATTACAAGGATATATGAGGGTCACTGGGCATCGACCTGAATACCACGCGTTCCAGACACGACGACGCCGCACGCATATGATGAGGCCTTGGAACCTCAATGTATTCTTCAACAAATGTATTCTTAAACCTGTGCGTCCTTTCCTTAGTCAATTATGATGCCAAAAACATATAAATAAAACAATCACTGCACACCAAGCTCAAAGTCGCTCAGTGAGCTGTAGAGAAAGCCATGCTTTGAGTCTTCCTGGTGGATAATATTCAAAGTGAAGAAATCCGCCAGAGAACTAAGGTTATCGACAAGGCACACTGACCAATTGAAGTGACAATAGGGTGGTCACTTTTGCCGGGGAACTGGAACCATACCTTGGCAAAGTCTAGTGCGATTCTATGAATAATAACTTAGGAAGGGATAAAAGTATTTTGGAACACACTTCATTATTTATAAGTATTATAGTAAGTAACCTGATACAGGCCTGATACAGAAGAATGAACAAAGAGAGAATTAAATCGAAAAGGCGATCCAGATCAAAGTCGGGATTTATAGCTATAAATAAGAAGATAAATGACACACTGAGAGGAAGAGTGGCTTAACTCACAAATAGCTGAAGCAGATTCTTATAAAACAAAATAATCAGCGTTTAGATTAAGTCCTCACATGTAATGTTTGAACTGACTTAGTGGCGGGGCTGCCATATACGAAATCAATAATCGCGGGTTTGATCCCCGCATTGGAATAAATATATGTATGACCAATAGAAATTTATTCCAAGTCAAGCGTGAGAGGACAAGCACGAAGCGTGAGCGTCCTCCAGAAATGGGGAGGTCCGTACCCAGCAGTGGAACATACATGTATGGGTTGTAAAAAAATGCTTGTTGATTACTTTAAGAATGTCCATAACGCTGTAGGAAATACAATTTACTTAATTTGAGGCTATTCAGTTCATCCGGTCAAATGAATCGATGATGACGCATACGATAATATACACATTAAACCGATATACTATGATTGGTTATCTCTTACGACTTTAATATAGCTGGCGTAGATACGAACAAGAGATACGGTGATCGTATTAGCCGGTGAGAAATGCGTCAACACGCGCCTAATGACTCCCCTAATGGAATCACCGAGGCGACTGCGGAAGGAGTTCACTATGGCATAAAACGACTTCGAGCCATAAATCAAAATAATGAGATATTTAGTATCAATGCGTTGACACTTTTATAATCAAAAGATAGAGATTACATTACGTTATTGTTTGTATGAAGTCTTCGTTAAAATTATAAACCTTATAATTATTACAATACACTTAGATCTCAATTTTATCGTCAAACAGTCTACATATGCCCTACAACTGGACAATGGACTCTTCATTTATGGAGGAATAGAAATTAAGCCGCTGCGCACATCAAACGTGAGTTAACATTGAACCAGGCTCAGAATAAATACGATAAAGATTCGGGAATCGGACACGCAACAAATGACTCCGAAGACGATAGATTCGCCAATAAGCCATACATAGATATAATACATAATGGGCTAAAGACATCCCTTGGAGAATAGACTACTGTTGGAGTAGTAAGTAGACGAGTGCTGAATTGAAGCCTGCACCTTATGAAACGTAGTGAAAGTCGCTTTCCGGTAAGCTAGAGCGACGATCTTTACAGGACTGCTAGCAGAAATTAGATGCGTGTAGCCTAATCTTTGCTTTGGGCTGCTGGTGCTGGGTAAGTACATGTCTGACTGATAACTGAGACTACTGATTAAGAGACATAATACATATACACAGAATTTTACAACAAACGTGAGAAAATACATACTATCTAAACTATAGCAATAAAAAAGAAACATTAGTTTCACGCGATATTATTATCATATCCATAAAGAACCATTTACAATCGCACTACGAATGAGTCATAGGTCTGTTAAAAAGAAACATCTCGGTGCACTGTACGCTAATTAACGGCCAACGTGAGAAATGAATGCTTTTGAATGATATACTCATTGTGCATTATATAGAGTCCATTTTTTATTTCAATTAATATTTATGCCCTACTTCTCCTCTACTAATCCTACTAAATATTATAAATGCGAAGGTTTGTGAGTATGTATGTTTGTTACTCTTTCATGATAAAACTACTGGACGGATTTGGATGAAACTTTACAGTAATATAGGTTATATACATCGGAATAACATATAGGCTACAATTTGTATTGATTTTATGTAATTTTTTTGGTCGTAATATAACGATACATATCAATTAACTCGGAAAAAAATCTGGCCTCTGAGAGCTATCTTGGCGTACGTTGCCTAAACCAATTGGAGGTGGAGTTACACAAAGATGATGTACTGTAGGATTGTTTGTCTTGAACAGTTCTAAATAAAAGTCCGCGACAGCATATACCTTTTATGTGGACCAAAATTGTGAACCATAAATTAAGTAAAAAAAATGTATTTATTTAAAATGATCTGTCACGAAACTTAATATGGCAGACCAAATTCTACGTGAGGGAAGCCGCGGGCAAAGGCTAGTAATTTATATTTATGTAAAGTATTGATTTATTTCCAATTGTCAACTTGAATTTATGCCATTTATAATGGCGTTATCTATATTAAATAAAAATAACCTTCAGCCTAAATGTAGGCTTAATTTCATTGTTGAACATAAACCTATTTCTAGGCAGAAGGATTTGCACATAGCAGAGTTAGCATCTGGAATCGAAGAGCTTGTGAACGATGCCAACAATCGGAGAGACAAAAGCATATACACTTTAAGTAACCAACTGACGGGAAACGGGAGACTGTGACCAGTCACGTACTCTACTCAGCGGAGTATATAAGAGTGTATCTCTGAATGACAGAATAAGAAATGAATATATAACAGAGCGATGTTACTCCACATCGCTCTGTTATATCGAAGAAGGTGTTGTGATAAAATTTGAGAGAAGTATGCTTAAATGGTTTGGGCATATAGAGAGGATGGATAAAAGACGACTGGCAAAAGAAATTTACGTTGCGAATGTGGATGGAAGGGTCGGAAGAGGGAGACCACGGAAAACATACCTTGACCAAATTGCTGATTGTTTTTAAGAAAGGCCAGGTTAAGAGTACCCTTAACCGGCGGGCTTGCATGAGGAGATTAATGAGTGTGGTGGAAGCAAGGGATGTATGTCGAAATCGTAGCAGATGGAGGTCTGTGGTCTCTGCCTACCCCTACGGGACACAGGCGTGACGATATGTATGTACCTATGTAAATAAGAGCTGGTCATTTCGCCCCGGTGACGTAGCTGCCCATCGATGGTTTGCAGCGATTATTATCTAGTTCTGATTTTACTGACTAACAAATAGCAAACCAACCAACCTATAGCTACAGCAGCAAGCTCAGTTAGTAGGGTAGAGTACGCAGACAGCATAAGTCCGAGGCTTACGCTGTCTGTGTCGTGAGTTCGTATCTTTCGTTGGACTATTGACGTGAATCATGTTCTTGCACATGCATTGTAAGCTTAAGTTTTAGGTTAACAGGGTAACAAGGTCATTATAAACTTTACCAAAATTTTATTATGTTTAAAAACATTCCTAGTCTTCTTTTTAAATAAAAAAAAACTTCTTATCGCGCGAAGGTACGCCAATTTGTCGCTATCGTGCTTAAGAATTGTTGCATATCAAGGTTAATGATATTTTTTTCTGGGTATAGAGCTGGACGTAATTAATCAAGATGAACTTGTATTTTAGAATAACGGAAATAAATGTGACCCGTTGCGAATGCCTGGAGGCACCGGTGATCGTTTACCTCAGGTGACTAGAAGGCTAATATGCAATAAAAAAAAATCACTAACGTTCTATGCAATTTAAACTTTCGACTAAATCGCTGCACCTTATTTTATTAATCATAATAACAGTTAACTTTATAATTAACATATACATCTTCTTCATCACACAGCCTGAGGCACTCTATTGAGGGTCAAAAACCTCCCAAAGACGCTTCTACTAGCCCGATTTTCGGCTTCATCCATGCCGTTTTTGTCAGCCGCAGATGGTCGCTGCATCTGGCTCACGCGGTATCTTACATTACGTTTACCATGACGCGGCCTCTATTCCAGCATTCGCAACTCTAGCAATGGACCCCTATAATATAATATATTATTACCCCTATAATATATATAAGAATAATTATTACGATCCTCAAAAAAGGAAAAAAAAAACAAGCTCAGTTATATACTATGTAAATGTATAACACAAAAGTCATTTAATACGAAGCGCGAAAATTAATTTAATATATTATATATAATTATATTTTTCATCGCTGATATAAATTTAAATGTACAACTTTCTCTCTTGAGCGTAGCGGAACTAACGTAACATTTGTACCAAAATACCGTAAGTGAAGTTTGGCGAGTCGGCATAAAAACGTGTTATGATAACGGGATGACATTTTTGTAAAATAAAAAATATCAGAAAATCAGGCTTAGAATTAGCAAAAAAACTTTTGGACGTGCCTGATTATTATTTTACGAGCTCCATTCTTCTCTGCAGTATCTTAAGGAGTCCAGCATGCTGGAAAATATTATTGAAGACATCTGAAATTTTTGAAGGCATCTTCACCATGCATCTAGAATGAAGCATGGTGGCAAATTACGTTTAACATTTCTGTAATGTAAACGTATATTTGTGATTGAAGGTGTCTTCTGACTTTATATAGAAATCTCAGGCGAAAAAAAAAACAAATAAATAACATGAAAATAGTGGAAATATATTTGCGAGACATTCACACTCGAAATAAATACTTGTGTATAATACCATACATTCATATTTAAATATCTAATTTCGAAAGCAGTATTTTATTCTCTGAGCCAATTTGTCATGAAAAGTCTCTATTTGGTATTTATTTCTTTTGCGGTACAACTATTTGTTTTTGTTTCCAGCCAGTGCTCGCGTTAATTGTAAATCTCGACAAAGAAGGCACTCAAACCTGCATGCTCGGTTGATACCTTAAAAAGAATATATGGAAGGTAGTTTTTAATTCGAGTGGTGTGAAGGTGGGTGTGAAGGCACGAAACATGAGAGGCACGCGCGGCTCCACGCGCAACAATGGCGCGGAATGCGGTGCGGCAGCGCGACGTAACGAGTTGTGATAATTACCACGCTTTGTGAATGTCTGCATTTGTGTATCGTGAATCACATACACACGTACGTTGTAACCGGCCGGTATCATCTATTACTAAAAAAGCTTCTAAAACAAATCTAAACGCTGTTCTTAATTTGAATTTAATTCGATTTTTAAAAACTTTACCATAAAAGGGAAATACTTAACATCTATTGTCAATTGAAATCAACTATTTCAGTGTAAAGAATGGATGAAATCAAATTGGGAGTTCCGATTTCATCCACGTTTACTGAATAGTAAACCGGACGGGCGAAGAAACCGAGGCAGGCCAAAACTAATATGGCAAGACGAAGTAGATCAAAACGATAAAACTCTCGGTGTGACGGATTAGGGGGAGAAAGGTGATCTATTCCTTGCTGGAGAGATGTTCTGGACCAGGCCAAGGCCCACCCGCGGATGTAGCGCCTTTAATGATGATGATGACGTATGGTAGCATATTACTCTGTCTATATACATATGTTCCACTATTGGGCAGTAATGCATTAATATTTTTAAAGCATAACACAACGCTTTCAATAGGCACAGTCGGGAACCTTAATATTTATTGATACTTGCTATTTTCACAAAATAAATACAGCTATATACAGTTAGATACAGGTTTTTATGATCCTCGTAAAGATCGCAGTCCGCCAAGGTCGCCGCATGATACAAATTAACTCAACGTACGGGTAGCCGTCAGTGACCTCAGTGTTAGCCGGTATATAATATATTTAACACTCATTTGCTCGCTTTTAATGAAGCTGCACTTGAACACTCGTGACACCTTTAGTTAACAGTAAAATAATTTAGATTATTCAGTTAATAAAAATAAGCTAGGCTATCCTGGGAGATTCTCTAGTGAATAGTATTCAAAACGCAGATATCAACCAGAAAAAAAAACATCATCGAGATATGAGTTAGCAAACTGGAATTTCAGATCACGTTTGTCAAAGAACCGATAACCATTAGAGTAGATTAGTGCTGGAGCAAAGACAACATACACTACGTTTGCTGTCTCCAAGGGTGCCGCCGCCCAGCTAGATAAAGCACTTTAGGCTTTGGTTCAGCGGTGGACTTCCGAAGACATTTTATGATGACGATGTTTACAAAACATTCACCCGTGTAAGTAATTAGTGTAAAATGATTTGCATGGAACGCGAGCGAACAAAATTTTGTATCCCGATCCCCGTAAGTTTTAAAGTGTTATAAGCTGTTACGGTACGTGAATTACCTATGGTTATAAAACAGGCTATCACTGTAATAAAAATCATGTGATAATTCTACCTCTTTACTTTTCTACTCAACCTTTTACTTCCTTTTGTATGGCGTTAAAAACATTGAAATAATCTCAAGTATATTTAAAGACGAGCTGATTTCTGCGACTGTGTCCGGTCAGATGATTTAAATCAAAATCACGTAGAAACCCCAAATTTTTCGGAGGAAGAAATAAAATCCATTTTTTACAAATGATTTGACTTTCTCGTGAAAGTTCAACTATAATCTGTTCATCGGTCTCAACATTAAATAAAAAAGACAGACTTAAAAGAGACATTTTAGTTATAATTATATTTTTTAATCAATTGATTGTTGGCCTACAACAACCGGCAATTTATATCTGTTTCTTTACCACAGTTAAATATAAAGTTATTTAGACGTACTAGAGTTTTTATATGTATACATAATCAAGATTTTTAACAATAACTCTTTACGCAACAAACAATATGTATATAGAGAAACTATCGATTGAAAAATATAGAGCAAAAGTACAGCTAATACGGCGAATGTTACACAGTGGGAGGCATTTCTATCGCACTCAATAGTAGAAACAATTCGAATAGTACGCACTTCAAATGCTTTGAATACGCGATGTTGCTTGTTCAATCGTAAGATTGTGCCATCGACTACGTAATGCCATAGCTTTTCACAGGTTTGTGATGTGACAAATAGCTTGCGTGAGTAATGATGATCTATGAGCCGCAGATGGCAGTCACTACGTTACCTAACACGTTCCCTGTTGCTATAATTTAAAAACGTGACAAAATGAACGCTCGAGTGAGTGATTTTATTTTTATATAAAGTGGAGACTCAATTAATCGGACTAATTGTTTTAATAAGACATGCGAATAATCGAAAATGGGGATAACTGAATGTATCAAATAAACTGAACACGTTCCCTGTTGTATAATTTAAAAATAATTTAAAAAAAAAATTTAATAACAGAATGAAAGCTTGAGTGAGTGAGGCTATAAGTGTAAAGCATATGATGATTTTAGAGTCGATCAATTGGACTATTTTTTGTTATAAGACATTGAGATAATCAAACATCCGTATAATTGAATGTATAACGAAAATCGATTCTTGTACATATTATTAACTCTAGAAAAGTTACTTACTTTTGCCGTGTACACATAGTGCTTGGTGATTATTCAAAAATTGAAATTATAACCTAAAATCATACATACATACGATCACGCCTGTTTTTCCGTAGAAGTGGGCAGAGGCCACAGACGTCCATCTGCCACTATCCTGGCACACTTTCGTTGTTTCATCCACACTTATCATTCTCTTCATACTTGACCAAATCAATGTTTATAAGGTTAAAAAGGGATATACGGGTACGTACGTAGGTACGTACATGACTTACATATATAAAGTTAGTAGATCACGGTTGCTTATCTAGATAATTACATATCTGTATAACTGAGGTCCGGATAATCGAGTGCAAGTTTTGGAACCTCCTTTTAGATAAACATAAAGCATTATAACGGATGTTATAAATAAGTACTATACAAATGTTTTCCACTCTCTCATTTATGACAAGTTAACTGACACTTTTTGTTATAATTCCTATTAAAGATAATAACAATGTATTTAATATAACAAATGGCATGACACACAAACCAAACAAATACTCTTATTCAATATTTATGCTCGGTACACTCACATTGCGTGTCCTTTCGACATGACAAACATTTATATATGTCTTACTCATTTTCTTTAAAAATTACTCCAAACTTACCTTTAATTTTAATGTGCCTCTCTTGAAATAAAATAAATTTTCATTTGATTCCATTATTAACTATTGAAGAAACACCAAAAGGAATTTAAAAAATAAATCCATTATGAAATTTTGGTACAATCAGTGATATATATATATTATCAAAGCACATTACACTAGGTGGCTGGTTATGAAATATTTAATTATTATAATTTCCTTTCCCCTACACGCAAGTTTTGGGAAAACCCATAACTTGTAAATGCTATATCATGATTGTACAGTAAAAATGTCAAGGTTTTATAAATTAAGGAGAGAAATACCGTTTCTATTTCGGTCTCTTTTTATTTTCGTTGTGGTAATCTGTGTTTGTATCCTCTCATGTCTACAGTAGTACTACAAACTACAGAACTTGGTCCCTCAACAAAAACCAACGGAGATCGGACGACCTTAGAATCCGAAAGCTTTAAATTTGCCATTAAACCAATAAAGCTCATACAAGATGTGAATTTTAAATTAAAATTAATTCAAACTTAATTCACTCATGTCACATTCCACATACCGAATTTGTTCGCTGAACCCACGTAGCTGCTGTGGCCTCCTTTTTTTTCAAATAAATAGACCCAATTCACTTCCGACCTCCTTATTATCTCTTCAACAATATCTTCTCAGCTAACAGCGTAATACAGCACGGTATGCTAATCCAATAACATGTATACAACTTTATATTGGCTTCACTTACGTATCGACCTTCTGTGTATCAATAACTGTAATAATATTTATGAATAAAAATAATAAATTTATAATAAAAACTGCACGTATTGGATACCGTTAAAAATTTTAATTACACCTCAATAAATCTTAGGAAACCAATAACAGATATTACTACTCTTCTTAAAAAAACCCATAAAAATTAATTAAGTTTGTAAAATTATTGGGACTGAACCCTTAATATTATATTAAAATAGAAACAAAGAATAATAACTCACAACAATATTATCTATAATATATGAGAAGTTAAAAGTAGCCTGAGTCAGTACCATCTCTATCTTCCTATGAAACACCTGTCAATGTGGGTAAATCAGTTTCCAAACTAATCAAATAATAACTGAGGTAAATTCGCTAAAAAAACGTATACTAGGATAAAAACACTAAATTTGACACCGATCAAAATAAAGATGAGAGAAGAGGAGCGGAGCAACAAGAAAATTTCAACTACGATTTGAGCGGTGTGCCGTTGCCTACTTAATAGTCATTTTACTCTCCTCCTCAGACCGGGAAAGTCGGTTTAAAACAGTAGAATGTATTAAAGAATTATTTCCACACTCATTAAATTACCGATATAAACATACAATATTATATGTCACTCTCCTTGTTCATCAAACCGTTAGTTCGAATAACTCGATAGTCGATGACCTTATTTCCATGCGGTTTTCTTTGACAACACGCTGTCTGGGTTGACTGAAAACAGGCCCCATATAGAAAGTTTTAGTTTCTTAGTATTTATATAAAAATATAAAATACTTTACATTCATAGCCTTACACTAACCTGCCTTCCATAGATATTAAATCGAACAAAAGTTCTTCTGAGCTAACACGGCTCATTATTAATACTATACAATATAACTACTATAGTACTGAAACATTCAATTCAAACAATCATCTACTATGGCACGGTAAAACAAAAGGGGATCGGACTATAAACGAGTTTGTGACAAATGCTATCAGTTTTTCTATTCACAACTAGGCGATCACTAATGAAACAACCAAGTGCAATTTCGTTATATGTACTGCGGGTTCCGTACCAAATGACACATACATATGTACGTGATTAAATTCTTGACTAACTAACAATTATGAGGTTGTGAATCAGACACTCTTCACGTTTCAAGTTCAAGAATCAGTAAAATCACGGTAATAAAATATTATATGAGTAATAGATAAACTTAGTTAAATAGTTTTGTCGCAATATTTGAATAAATATCTTTCTTTTGCGTAAATGCACGTTTTAGGCCTGGAGACCTTTACATCGGAAGAACTTTAATATCTCTTTTAACTGAACTATAAACATTTTTGATGAATTAATGGACTGTCGCAGGCAAAAAATTACAAATTAACAATTTATAAAGTACGGACAGCAGAAATGGAATTAAGACTGCTCACGCACTCTAACAAAAGAAATTCAAATCAAAAGAAATTTCTTTTACATATTACACCTTTTAAATACTGTAACATAAATTTTAAAATATGTTTTAATTATATGATCATAGCATGATAAGTTTTAAATAAAGATGTATTAAAAAATACGATTGTAAAAATGTACCAAAGAAATGGGATTCAACTTTTTCATTCTGAGCGCGGAACCCTAGAAAAGCACTTAAATTAAGGATGTTCGCGCACGCGAGGTAGACATCATCGCGCGGATATTGCAGCCCCGTTAGATATCTGTGTTCATCCGTCCGGACTAGGGAGACCATACACCAGTGAAAACTCTCGGAATAAGTCTCTTCGTCGTAATTTCATAAGGCTAAGATAAAGACAAAGTTTGAAAAATGCCTCCACAAAAATTATATCACTATATATTGGTCGTTTGCCGATAAAAATGTTTTATCATAATTATATATTATGCTTTTCCCTCACTTACATTTTAATTAATAGTTATAGGGCAATTTAATTAATATAAACTGTTAACTATTTATATTAGCTATAATTATAATATAATATAAATGAAATCGTATGTCGAAATGTATATCGATCACATGTAAATTAATTTAAAAAATTAACGGTTTTTTATTTTTGCTGAATAATTTGTTTGTTGTTTAATTACTTGTTTCTTCCGCGGGGTCGTCGTCATGTTATTAAGAAATAGGCACTGACTAGTATTTATCGGAAGGCCTACGTTTTAAATCTATGAACATTAGATGGGCAGCTCTAAGACTGGTTGCCCTAGTCCGGACGGACTGTTCCGAGTTGGGTCATTGTACTCCGGCCGCGATTACGGAAGAGAGGAAATTCATGTGTGGGTGGACTGTTTTGGAAGCTATATCGATATTTAAATTTTTATTACGTAATTTTTTACTACGACTCGCTTGGGTTGTAAGTTTCGATTGATTATGCGGTTCGGTTTACCGCAGTGCTATTGCGTACTGGAGAATGGGTTCAGAACTGAATTTTTCGACATTCGCAACGCATGTAAAAGTAAGACACCTTACGCTACGAAATTAAAACTACGCAATATTTTCGAATTTAATAAAAACTTACTTCACGACCACATTGTTGGCAATGATCGATAGAAATAGGCAAGACGAAATTGGCGTAGCCAAACTGCTTCCTTGCCGTTTGTTACTTACGAATTAGATATCAGCTTTGAAAATTGGTTAAGAAAGAAATTATGCAGTCATTTCTGTTTGATACAGACAAAAGGCTATAATCAAATTTTGTGCCTTTTTATACAAAAGCAGTGAATCGAGTAAGCAGACTAGCTAGGCTAGTAATCGCTATCGTTCGAATATCTGGAACACTAATTATATTATTATTATTTTTAAGCCAGGTGGAAAGCAATCACCGTCGCCCACAGACATCTGTAACACGATACACATTATAAATGCGCTGTCAACCTTTGCGATATGAATAGATTTATAGTATTAAAATAAAATAGGAGGGGGAGGAAGAATTTAGGAAAAGGGAGAGAACGTTGGCCTCCGGATTTCTGCACTCAACGTATGAAAAACGCCACTATTTAGTAAACGCCGACATTCTGTAGTGTATTACTTCCCCGCTCGAGCCGGCCCATTCATTCATGGCTCATATCATATAGGCTATCAAATAATACAAGTATACCGAGTGTATCGAACTCGTTTCGAAATTAGCAAGAGTAAATTTTGCGCGATTCCCAACTAAATATAAACGACGTTATATTTAGAAGTTTCATTGTAGCACTCGTATAAAATCACAACGACGGCGTTGTGAACGAGGGCGTTGCGGCTTACGGCGATCGCTGGACGGTTCCAAGCGTTCGCTGCAGACATTGACCTTCTGCACTGGAAATAGAACCGACCACTATCTCTTGCGTATCGTATTGTGCAACGTGTGTGCAGTTCTCTACGGGACTGGTTTTCGCGGACTTCAATGTCACTCACGTCGTTCAAATGTAGTTTTTATTTATGTTATTTTTACATTGCAATTTTAGACTTGGAAAAATCTCTACTCACCTTTGACAGAAAAATTTTAAGGCGTATCTTTGGTCCTCTGTTGGAAAATGAGCGATGGCGTACTCTTTACAATCACGAGCTATATGAGCTGTACAATGAGCTGAACGTTATCAAAACCATTAAGATTGGACGCTTTCGTTAGGTTGGGCATGTGGTACGGATGGACGAGGCTAGAGTACCCAAAGCATACTCAAAGGCAAACCAGATGGTCGTAGAAGCCGCGGAAGGCCTAAACTCAGATGGCTAGATGGAATCGAGGACGACTTACGACGTGGACAATCGGTGTGAGGGGCTGGAGGGAAAAAGCTAAACGAAGATCCGACTGGAAAAATTTACTGAACCAGGCTAAAGCCCACCCGCGGCTGTAATGCCTTGATGATGATGATGAATTTTAGGCTTAGACTAAATACTTTTTTATTTTTTGTACTGTGCAAATTGGAGCAATTTACCACTTGAGGTGTTTCCATGTGATTACGATATAGAGGCAAGAAAAGAGCGTATGCGTTCACTAAAGGCCGACAACGTACCTGAGACGACTCTAGCGTTGTGGACGTCTACGGACGGGGGTGATCATTTACCATCAGGTAGCTCGCATGCTTATTTGCCTTCTCTGGCAATAAAAAAATCTAGCTTTTTTATTTATATAGGATTTTTATTAACCATTCCAATTAAAGTAATAATGCTTTTGTTAGGAAAATCCAATTCATATCGATAGTCCAATTGAATATACAAATCCACAACCACACATCGTGAGCGCAGGCAGTCCTAAGCAACTGAACTAGTGGTACTGATTGTTCAAATGTATACATACAGAGATTATTTACTTTTTCCATATAAAATACATATTTATATACATTAGACCACGTAAGGTACAAGACGTGGAATGAAATTATTCCTCGAAGTACCCTTCGCAAAAATTATAGTGAAATATGCGGAGAAATGACACGTCTCTGGATTACAAGAGATTCGGGCACTTCGCTTAATTGATAACATACATACAACATAATATTAATACCAACGAAACTAAAAACCGTCGAAAAAAATATTTAACATACGGCTCTGTTTAACAGATTTTTCTTCATTATATACATGAAAATTATATAGGATATACCTAGTCTAGATTCAATCACAGTGCACGAAACCATAACGTATTTTTTTCAAGCTAATGCGATTCTACCAGAATGAACATCTTTTAAAAATATATATTCACTCGTATAAAATCACCCATGCATATCGTAAAGTAATTAATTGCCTGTGAAGATTTCAATATTGGTTTACTGAAATAATCATACTTGGGCTCTTAAAATAATTTATCTTTTAAATTAAATATATTTTAACATGATCCCGACGTACGTCCCTCTAATGAGCACGGGTCTCGCGATTTTTGAGGTGATTGACAGTAAACCCACCACGCTTGTCCAAGACAGACGGGCGAGACATCACACAGACTTTGAATAAATACGTATTTGCATTCTTGCGGTCAAATACAAAAATACGCATATACAATAAGGCGATATTGTTCCTGTTTCATAAAAAAAATCACTAATAAAATAATATTTATGGACTGCCACTAAGAGTTGTAAAAACGAGTGCTGGAGGGGAAACCGTGTCGTGACAAAGGTAGTGGCGAGGGCAGAGATGAAGCAATGATCTGCGCAGGGCGGCTGACACAAACTGCATGCCTGTAGCCAAAGATGGGTGGATAATGATATTACTACGATAATTATGCGATGCGTATACTAGATTTCGTAATGTAATTTAAAAGGATCTTGATAAAGTTTATAACACTAATTATCTAAGTTAATAATCGTATCAACGTGTTTTTTTTTTTAATTTCTGGTTCATAATTCAGATATGTCAGATTAGCGTCTACCTATTATTTACAGGTACAACTCGCGTAGGTGAGATTTACTTCTTCACTGAAGCACTGTTTATCCAAGACAAAACTATTTGTAATATGGATGTCTGAAGGCCATATAAAACTTTACGACAAGTGCTGAGAAAGAGATCCTTATGATTTGTGAAATGCAATAAAACATGGATACAGCTTCGCTAGTAGCTGCTAAAACTGTCGAGTGCGGAACTTTTGCTCAAACGATGGCAGACATCAATTAATTTATAGGTTCAGCTGAAGAGTTTTTTTTTTAATTTAATTCCAAGTGCTTCTTTAGGAAGTTAGTTTTGCGTGTGATGTTTACAAGTTCGATTATAAAATTTGACTATTAATGTAAACCATCCCGTAACAGAAGCACTTCTAAGTCTGTAAGTAAGAAGTGTATAATAACTTAAGAAAGATTTAGGCATTATTTACATTGCTGGGAAAATATTAGCCACTTCTATTTGGAAAAAAATAGCTAAACATTTGTTTAAAATGATTCTAGGGAATGATGTTTAAAATGATAACATTCAAAGTAATGAAAACGAAAAAAATTAGTTGATTATTTGGAGTTAAGTATTGTTTTTTTAAAAAATACCGGAATATTTTTAACTATTTTTTGCTAGAATGAAAAATGCTTATGTAAGCCCACATACAGCCTTTACACATCATATTTTATAGTTAAGTCGTAACTTTTCAACCTTTTTCTTTGCAGTGTGTTTTCGAGAATATTAGTCGTTACGATTTTTTTGACGTTCTCCAAACTTCAATAATTTAATTTTAAATGAAATTGATGGTTTAGTATAATCGTAAAATCATGAAAGGGCGTAAGATCATGAAAGGGATAATGAGGCGACAACTTTTTTTCTCAACCACCTAGAACTACACCCTCAAGAAGAGCTACACCGGAAGACTGACGGTGTAACAAAACGAAAACCAACTAGACGTTGGTAAAAGCCAATAATGTTACAGGTGTATTTTTTTCGCTAGTTGAAAATAAACGAGCAAATGTATCGCTTGATGAAAAAACTATCACCGCCGCCTATGGACATCTGCAAACTAGAGGCATTGTAAGAGAAGAATTCATCACCAAGTCATTCATCAGCCTGTCCAACGTGATGACCATGCGCAAAGCGTGCCCACTTGAAAGACCTGTGTTCAGGACTGACATAGAATGTTGATATTAACGTTTCATGAAATAATGTGTTGTGGAGAAATGAAAAAAATTATATATTGCCATAATTAATTAAAAACAAAAAAATATATTATATTACATATATTGCCCAATGTTACACACTTTGATGGTTTGCAAGGCATTATCAACGCGTATCTTAGGAAACGGTCAATACCTTATGGTAAAATGGCACAGACTGAATGAACTGAGACAATCCAATTCGTTTTATTAGAGTAAGGAGAATTCGAACGAAAGAACCTTCTATATTTATATGCCCGTAAAGTGATGCTATTTTTAACGATTTTCTCAGAACTTGTTGCCGTTGTAAATTGGCTCGCAGAACTTCATCATAATCCAAATCGAAGTATAGGTTTAATTGCACTCACATCCACATGTAATGTCGATTAACCTCGTGCAGTATTACTCGGATGCCGTTTGGAGCAAATCGATAGCATATGGCCGGCAGATTGCATTCCGACTAGCTTTGACGTCATTGCGAACGCAATGCACCAGCTTTTTAAACCAGATTCGAACTCGAACACACTTGTTATATCAATTACAAAGAACTGGAACAGGTTCCCTTGAGCAATAAGTACATAGGCATACACTAATACACATTAACATTAAAAAACGATTGTAAAAAATGGAACGTAATACGTAACAGCGATATTTTTTATGGAAGAGGCTTGCCTCTTCGTTTAAAAGCAACGATTCGCTTTATGGAAATTAATTAGACTTATAATATTTTTCTCACAGCCATATGCAGTAACAGGGTAATGCAGATGAGTTACCTGCCTTAACATGTTGAATAATGAGAGAGGGAGGAAGGAATAATGGGAGGGGAAGTGAAAAGGAGTTGGGCCTTCGAATCCCTGCACTCACCGTACTTAACGCAACAACTCAGAAAAATGCTACTACATAACGGATAGAAATCCAAAGAAAAACTAAATTCTGAAATGAAGCTGCAATAGACCAGCTCGACCGGGAAAGTACCACACTCTTATAGTGTAGTTATAATAAACGGTAACATATTTTTGAGCTATCGCGTTTCGTTCGGTGAGTGCATAGAGGCTCTAGAGATTCGAATTCCTATCCATTCCTTTATTTCCTTCTTCTGCTCCCAGTATTCACATTTTTACCCTAGATTATTAATGTATCTGCAGTGCCGTGCGGTATTGCAGATTTTTTTAAAGAAGACTCTATATTTTTTTATATTACTAGAATTGTTTACCATTTCAATAAGGCTTATAAATAACATGCGCTATAAAATGGTTAACATAAATAATCCAATCGATGATACGAATTCATGACCTCAGATCGTAAGTCTTGCAGAGCTATTGCTACGTAAATGCTTGTTTTTATGAGCGTCTGTGATCATCAGATAACTGGTTCACTAGAGAGGTAGCTCTCATAAATAAAAACCTATTTATGTGACTAAAATCATAGGCCATTAACAGCTTAAGACGTTTTAGTTGCTTTATATAAGTACTCTAATAATAAGATTACATCCCATAACGGTCTTGTCGAAGAATCTTTTAACTAACGCGAACTTTTATAATTTTGTGTATACTGTTACATGAGAACGCAGCGAAACGCGGCCCATTGTTAACAACCCAACTGTTTAAAGCTTCAGTTACTCGTACATGCGGACATGAGTACCAGCCACTATCAAAAGGCTACCTCAGATCTCTTCATAACTCGAAAGTTCTACGTTCAATGTACGAGCATTGAAAAACCTTTAGTATGGTCTGGCGAAGACAGTTTTTTTTTTCTCTCATCTTTTTGCAAAATCTAAAAACAAGTACCCATTTTTATTTACCGTCTGAGGATTTATGCAGTGACTTTCATTTCTATTTTTCAATAAGAGGTTAACTCTGTGGAACCAGATTATTCATAGCATAAACTTGCTTCTGAGTCTTATGATTATCATATTTTTTTTAATGGGGTTGAAAGGCAAATAAGCAAAGGTGTCGCCTGATGGAAAGCAATAAACGCAGCCTATAGATATCCGCAATACCGTACGCATTGGAGCTTTGCCGACTATTGAGAAATTAATGTTCGGAAACACTGCTGAAGGTAGCTGTTTCTACAGAATGGTAATGCGTAAAATAGTTTCTGAAAAAAGTAGCATATTTAATCGCCACTCATCTAGACGGCAGCGAGGGACTTTTTCTTTACCATGAGTTGGAGCGGTCTCTCCAACTCATCGTAAAGAAAAAGTCCCTCGTAGTGGAATTCAGTGGTAGACATTCTACGTAATTATTTGTTTTCTAGACGAATTTTATTTCACATAGAAGATGTTTCTCTAAGTTTTTAATCCGTCTTATAAAGCCTCGGGCTAGCCGACGTTAAGTTTATATCGGGGTTTCACAGCTGATAGGGCTGGACGAGCGTAATATTGATTCAGACGCCCCGCGCCCCAACTCGTTAAGAGGCGCAGAGTTTTACGAAACAGAAAAGCAAAAGAATTGTTTCGTACTAAGAAAATATAATACGATTGTTTTTGTTTTTTTCTGCGCGCATTCACGCATTGATGAAATAACACAATTCTCATTTGTGTATTTGCAATAAATAATATAATAATTAAATTTGACTATTTATTAAATTTTTAAAAAATCAGTTTCCACATAATTTAACACTATTCTAATCAAATGGTGATAATTCATTAAAAATTTCTAAAACCACATTAAAAATTACTTAAATAAAAAAAATACATAATAAATTTTCAGTTTCATTAGCAAATTGGTTATTAATTAGAATATTTTTACTCGTTTTATATAAATATCTATTTCAAATTAAATACTTAATTTTTAAAATTTATTAATTGCTTCTTTGTGCTGTAATACATTTGAATTATATAAAAATATCATTTTCAATATTGTAAAATACTAAACACTAAGAAGTAACATGCATTTTTTATAATATTTTTGAAATTACGTGTTATTAGACATAAAATGGTAAAATTATTTAAATATTACACACTTGTAAACCAATTTATTAATGCTAATATTTTTAATGAGAAAAATATTCTCTGAACTATTATATATGTGTATATTTCTCTGAACTATTATTATGTATGTCACTTCAATGTTACTATTGAATTAGTCAATGACATGTGGGAAAATATTATAATACTTCTAAACAGATCTTTACACCTAAAAATATTCTATCTGCAAACACAAAATAATTAGATAGGATAGCATAATGTTCTTACTCTTCATTTTCAGCATGTACCTTACACAGTACCTAAAACAATTAGTATTGAAAAATTCCAATAGGATTTTTGTAAATAAAAATTAAAAAATCTATATATATATATATATAGACCAATTTATTCAAATTTTACTATTTTATTTCTTAACCCTACCCTTCTTAACATAGAGGCTAGTTTTTTAAAATCCAAAGCAGGCTGGCTCTCTATCTACTCTAGATTAGTAAATATTGATATATTTTTTTAAATATTAATTATGGATATTGTACCCTAAAGGTACTTGTAAAGATTTTACATCTGTGTTTATGTCATATATATCATGGAAGATATATATGACATAATTAAAAGTTACATTTTTAAAAATTTAGTAAGCAGTAAGTCTAAATTACCAAGATTAAAATTAGATTTTTAGAGGCAGTTTAACGTAAGTTATGTATTTAAACTCACTTTAAACCAACATTCTTCTCCTGGGATCCATATATTTGCTTTATAGATTAACTAGTGAAATGAAGAATGTAACAAAAATGGAGCAGAAATCAACAGTTCACGTTCCTATTCCTTAATGGTATGGAAACTAATCTTATTTTTATTTAGTAAAAATCAACATAATTATAACAATACAATGATTAATATTACTTTAATTTAAAATAATCATAACCTTCAAAATATTTATTTTTCAACAAAACTTAAAATGCACTGAGTTTAATATTAAATTAAACAATTACAACAGAAAATAATGTAAATGGGGATTAAAACACTAAGTGTTCTTGCCAAACTTGTAAATAATATAATAACAAAATTAAAGTTTAATCATAAAAAATATATTATGTATTAGTGTTTAAAACCAGACGTACAGATCAATTTAGTCAAATGTATAATAAATAGTTCATAAGAATAGTTGTATTAACATGTATTCCGCTTTGAGTTTTGTACAGTTTAGACGTTCGGTTAACGTAAATATTTACTTACTTGTGCGTATTTTTAATCCACACAAAAGCAACGGTGTAGATTCTTCAACAGACAGATACCTTTAATGCACTACACCAGATAAAACAACAACGAATTCCTGTCATTATACACACATAGCTTTAATAACTCACAATTAAAACCATTGTATATCACGCACCGACATTATAACAACACAAATATTACACAAAATTCACTATACTCATAAAGAAACGCACTAAACCCAAAATTCCGGAGATCTGTTTAACTTGACAGATGTCGTAAATCGAGTTCCCTAGGCGTATCCAAACGTATTCAATATTGACACGCTTCGAATAAACTAAGTACGGCGCAGGCAACGAGCAACCACCCCAAACAAAACCATGTTATAACCTATTTCTTTAAAGGATACGAAAAACTGAGGACTTCACACTAACTTACTATGCTATCGAAATTTGTAGTATAATAATTTAGCTTGAATGGGTTTGTTGCGTTCAGAAATAAAATTTCATATTTTTTTTATTTATACCAAGCGAGATAATTGGGTTGAAATAAAAATGTTTAAAAAAATTTATGCTTGTATTGTTTTTCTCTAATAAATAGCATGAACATCTAGTACATATAATTATAATTTTATATAGTAATATAATGCGCCATCTCGTGAATAACATAAAAATCATTGAATAATATCTATAACGTTTAAAATTTTTGCATCGTCCATATACAGACAGCTGGGCACAACCCTCCCTATTTTTGAGGAACAAATGAGCAAGCGTGCATGTTTTAATTGCGCATGTATTTTTCACTTGATAAAATAATAATAATACATTTGATTCCTTTATTGAAAAACAAATAATCAACATTGTATAATATAACAACTACAATGACTAGAAACACTTAATAGTTTAAGCTAGGTTATATAAATGATATGATATAATGAGTTATATATATAAACATTATATAAAATAATATGGCTAGAAACACTTGTTAGTTTAAAAAGTATATACCAATACCTATATAAAAATAATTTTGTTTAAAAGACTATCTTAAGTGGAAAGAAGATGATATTCTGTTTTCCATTTACTATCGACAGATAGAGCTAATAGATAATAGAAATAAATTTTCTTAAGTCACAAATACAAAAACGAAAATTCAATATATATATTATATAATTCATATATATATAATTTAATATATATAATATAATTCTTTCAATTCAGGCGAGTATGAACCTAATAAAATAATAGAGACTCTATTATTTTATTAGGTCCATACACTCCCGAATTGAAAGAAGTATTTTCGTTTAAAGTAGTGTATTAAAATCAATAAAAATTAAAAAACGAAAAATAGTGATAAACAGCTGGCATTAAATTTTCTAAAACAAATAAAAAAGCAGATTACTTTTCAGAATATGATATTAAAGTACCTTCAAAAGTTGAGTAAAAACTTAAATATATATTAATATTATATTTAAATCTCTTTTAATGTATCAACAATTGTTTGTATTGTAAAAATATATTTGAAGAAACCTGAAATAAAATAAAAAAATTAAAATTAGTAGTATTTTATAATAATTTTGCATGTCGAATATGACAAATATATAAATAATTAGAATGCTTGTATCTACGCGCATCGCAAAAATAAAATCTAAAATGGATAGGTACGCCCTCTTGTGAATAATGATTTAAAAAGAAATAATATTCATGACGTTTCAATTTAGTTTATATGTTTCAATAGATGGCGCTAGTCTCAGGCAGCCGCTTTGCGTAAATGACATATGGCAGCATTGAAGCTGCAGAGGCGTCTGGATTTTGGAGACCAGTTACGTACCTCGGAGTCCGTATCGACCGCACGCTGCGGCTCACCACACAGCTAACACACGCGGTGAATAGCGCGAAAGCTGTGCGTAAGGTCCTTCGACCTATATTAACATCAACCCACATACCCGTGTGTACGAAGCTGTTGGTCTATAAGGCGTACGTTCGCTCCCGACTGACCTATGCAGCGCCGGCCTGGTGGTCTTTGATATCAGAAACCCAGCGCAAACGCGTCCATATCCAGCAGAATCTGTTTCTGCGCGCCATCGTGGAGGCGACTCGCGAGGGACCTCAGGGTCGACAGCATCTACGAGTTTGTGGTCCCGTTGGCTCGGAAGATGTTCGACCGAGCTGACAATGGACCACACCCATACCTAAATAATTTTGCTCCCCTTCACGCTCGTCCATCTGAGGGACATCCGCTCCCACGCGATCCGCGAATCCTCCTGTCACCGCCTGGCTCCCGCGAGTGAAGAGGGCTAGCGACGGAGCCAACGTAGAAATAGGTTCAGCCGTATCTCGATGACGCGAAGTCGTTAAAGGACGCCCAAAATCCGCTAGAAACAGCGACACCTAGGACCGGGGGGCGTTTGTCCCATAGAGTTGCTGCACGAGCAGTGGGGCTCAGCATCGAGGCTCGATCCCACATCTCTGGAGGGGTGTGGACGTCCCCGATTGATTGATTGCGTAAATGACAGATCGGGAGACGGTCGCCATCCGAGTATATGTCCGAGTAGTAGGGTTCATCCCCGAGGCTCGCTCTTACAACCGTAACAGGGTGTAGATGTCCCCCCGATTGATTGATTGCATAAATGACCAATCGATATACCTACGACCATTCCGATCTATCTATAACACACACTTCGGGATAATTCTTAATCCTTTTAGAAACTCCTTTTTCATTCCCATTTACGTCTCTTCTAAGAAAAATTTCATGTTTTTATCGAACACAGGGTTAATAACGTGAATATTTTATAAATCTATTTTAACTATAATATTAAAAGGCTACATATGTTGCATTATATCTCCTTGTGATCTAATTAATTTTCATAATTTATTTTATCCTGGCCATTATGCGCTTTTAACGAAGCAAATATTTAACAAATCATTCCTGACCAATACCTACTTATCTACCTAATATCATTGTTTTCTTGTGATCTGTGATAATAAACTTCATTTATATTGCGAAATTTGTTATCACTTTTTTATTATTGATAACCACGTTCATCTTTATATCGCTATCTACAATAAAATTTAATAGTTGTGGTCAGCTTTTCTGGGGAAGTATCACACCCACAAAGAATTTGGGCATGAAGAAGGAGCATTTTTCTGTTTTGTACGGTTTTGATGGTGGCCTACTGCTCCACAGGTGTACACAGATTGATTTGTTAAGATATTTGATTATAGACAATGTTTTATACTACATGTATTGGAAAGAGGCAGAGAAAATTCTGCCGGAGACCAGAACCATCGACATAGCACTTCGAAGTAGCATACAAAAATGAGTAGGTAGTCGTTGAAATAAGTGTTAGAGTGGACACTGAGTCTCGGCAAACATATTGTTTGATATCCCCCGGATAGAAAGGTTAGGCCACTGTATTGGGTTAGCCGCTTAGCCTATCTAAGACCGTCTAGCCTATTATAGGCACGGTGGCAAGACGCGAGTACACAAGAGCAGTTACGTGGTAATATAGTGCAAGAGAACCTCTATAAGGAATACAAAAGTAGGAAAGAAACTCTTAAGCTGGCCATTAGAGAGGCCAAGATGTGTTCAAGGCAGGAAGGCATCTCCACTCACGGAAAGTCTCCTTCCCCGACAGCTGCAAGACGTGGTGGTGAGTCTATTCCCGGATTTTAGGGGAAGGCCACCGCCACCAATGGCTCCGCAAAAATACTATGAGTTACCGTTTAGAGAGGCACTACAAGTATCTCAGGCGGAGCTTGATGCAGTTGTCGTGAGACTTCACGCTATAAACAAGGCGACGGGGCCAGATGGCATTCCGAGCCGTGTATGGGTCCTGGTTTTAGAGTTACTTGGAAACCAATTTCGAAACCACTGAGCGCTTGTCTGGAAACGGGTCGATTTCCTGTACAGTGGAAGACGGGCAGGCTAGTTCTCATAAAGGACAGGCGCCCTGCACTCTTCTTTCACCTATCGCCCTATGGTAATGCTGAATGAGGCAGGCATTTTATATTCAATATTAATTTCTTATGCCAGGAACGGTGACAATTGAAATGAAAGGTATTTATGCGAATGAAAGGTATTCGAGTTTTAATTATGGACATATATAATATTATATATTCCAATATTTTAGTATTTCAATTTGTAATTAACAATATTTTATTCATCTTGATACTTTTGCAAAAGAAAAATAATTAATCAATTTATACCTACTAATAATATATTTTCTCCAATTGGTTGACTGGCAGAAAATGCTGAAGGCACTATGTTTATTCTTTTGTATCCATTTGAATTAGGTGTTATAAAGTTTTTATTATAAATAAATAAATTTTAACACGTAAATGAAATCACAGGTTTGTAAAAAGCTATTTATTAAACCATTAAATGAAAAACTTATACAACTAGGTCGACAACTGTAAGGATTCAAACTCCCGACGCCCTCGTACCCTAACTAACTTTGGCAATACAAGCTCGTTAACAATCGTACATAGTTTAGACCAAAGTTACATAAAACCATCACACTCTATATAAACTTAAAAACTATTTATGAAAATAGTTGTGCTAAATAGGTATATAAAATAATATAGGACATATTGTGGGGCACCGGGCCCGCAGTCTTTTTACGCTCTATCTTTATTGTGCCTTGTACACTCGGGTGCAAGTAACGTCCTTGCAGGTCATCACCTGGAATATTAAAAATAATGATTCATTTCTGTTAAACAAAACAACATATAATAAGAATGTAGATTATTTTCGGAAAAGTCTTTTAAATAACGGAAAAGTACTTTAAAAGTCCAAGTCTGATTAACATAGACATATCCAATATGAAGTAGAACAAAAATGGACAATTAATGGAGTCAGGCGTTACTTTGCGGAAATCCATCACTATATGGACAGTCAAAAGTTTTACTTAGCTGTAAGTGACTTTTCGGTTGTCTTCCGTAGAGTCTACTATACCTGAAGATGCCTCGTGTTGGGGCGAAACACGTGTCGTGTACAAGATGGAAAAGTGATAGTGTGTGTTTGGCGTTGTGTATAGTGGTTGGTGGGTGGAGAGTTGATGGCCGATTTTCGGTAAGTTTTTGGTTTAAGTTCCAAATAAATCCACTAAACCCAACGGAAAAACACACATTATTAATTTTCTGTTATTGTTTTGCTTGTCGCGGATCTTAGCTAAGTAAAACTTTTGACTGTCCATATAAAAATGGACTAGGTTATTTTTATGGGAAAGGAGGGCTAGCGAGCAAGCGTGTTGCCTGATGGAAAACAACAACGTCGCCCATAGACATCCACGACACCATAGATGTTACAGAAGGGTTGTCGGCCTTTACTCTTTATTATATAATGTTTGACCTCATTTTCTTCGTCGCTCTTTACTTATAATATCCAAGAAGACACTTCACTCTAAGTTTAAGAAGTGACCCTCCGTAATCCGTAACCTATTATCAGTGTTAGATACCACTCGAATAACTTTTACGGGAACAACCCTTTTAATATCTAAATTGTTAACTTCTCTCTTTCGCTCTAGAAAAACTTGTTTTTTTTTTCTAATATTTGTGTTTAACTTACAGCTTTCATCTCTTCAGGTCCGAATTCTCTGATATATGTCACCTCGACACCATCAGGGGATTTCTGCACTTGCTTCAAGGTGTTGCCTTCGAAAGTACACACGGATTTAACCTAAAACAAAAAGTTATAATTGAAATATTAACTCTCCTCAGCTTTCTATTATTACTTCTTCACATCATTGAAACCAATCGGTAACCACTGACGCTTCTGGAAAAATCTAAAAGGTCTTTGGTAAATCTTCATAATGCTGTAATCATAAATACAGTCGTAATAGTCCAATACTGGACAATAGTCTATCTCACCAATGATGATATAAAATTATTACATATTTTATCAATGTATCGATTGAATGCTCGATTATACTATATCACTTACTTTATAAACAAAGTAATAAAACCACCTTACTATCTTTAATGTCATCGAATTAATTTATGAATATACTAATAAAGAATTACTTCGTAAAACTCTTTATCTTACTGCGGAAAAGTTAAAACAGGTGATATTCGTATGCACGTTTTCACCATCGTTTTCTAAATACCTAAAAGGAGGCCTCTATTGTTTTTAGGGGACTCAGTACAAGTTCCTTCTCATCAATAGTTAAGTGCCATTCATGATGTTACTTTCTTGAGCCCTCAAAGATAAGTGACTGTTAATTTAAGGTCAATTTGAAAGCAAATTTTATAATTTCAAATAAAAATACCGTTACGGCCTGTTCCATTTTATAAGAGAAAATCACATAATCCACCTTCCCAATTTTAGCGCAATTTTTTCTTAACTTACCTTTTTCTTCTCGGAAATTTTAGTAATAATATTAAACTTTAAACGCTTTAATATTATGATTATCATTTCATACGTACATAAATATATTGTTATTCCTATATAAAGTACTTTACATAACAGTATGTCATTTTTGACCTTCAAATAAATTTATGTGTCCGAGTTTAATATAAAATATTGTAAATGCAAGAAAATATATTGAATATATTGCCATAATTTTGTATCAATGTTTACAAAGATATGCACATAAAAATTTTCAATTTGAATTTATGCGGTCTTGTTTTTCAAGAAATATTACTTTGTTTTTACCTTGTTCGTGAATCCACAACGAGCACTGTGCCGATACAAAGGCAACAATAATAAGATTCCGTAAAAAGAAGGCCAATTGAAAATGATCGACTGCGTTATCGTTTTTAAAAATAACATAAGTTTTTTCATATTTTGAGGGTATAAAGTTTTTATATAAAACTTTTGTTATTGAATGAAAACTAAACTAGACAAAAAATGAAGAGTATTTCTGGAATTGATGATATTCCGCGCAGGGCACCGATTTCAATAATTTAACGAAAAAGCCTAAAGGTTCTCTTTATTCTTTTTATCTGATGTATTTGGGTAATTGGAAAAGAAAGAAAGATGGAAAGGAGGATTTCACGATAGAATGTCTTCTGTGTTTGGGTACAGTCAAGGCACTTAAATTTGTATTTTTCGTCCACTCCTACAATCCTTCCAGTTTTTTTGAAAGGTGTACGTACCATCAGGTAAACCACTTGTAAATTTGATTTCCTCTTTTATATAAAAAATATACCTTAGCACCATCAGCGCGTTCTTCGTCGAATTCCTCGTTGGGTTTGAACTTCATCTCGGTGGTCTTGAATGTGGATGATGTAACCAGCACGTAGTTGTCACCATCTTGGCGCAACTCCACTGTGGGAGTCACTGCGTTTGCCGCCTTGCGGGTGATCAAACCCACGCCTGAAATGAGAAATATATAATTTAAAAACTCTTCTTTCTTTTGAGATTTCGAGAAATGTCTCTGATTACAAAATCTAAGACTTCCAAGCCTTTGTTTCAGTGGTAAGCATATCTAATTACCAAGAAAATAATAATTCCAACTTTAAATAACTATACTAAAATATTTCAATATTAACCCCAGTTAATATTGAAATATTTTTGTAGTTATTAAGTGTACGAGGGTATAAAGCGTATGTGGGGGAGTATGTGTAATATTAAGGATGTTTTTATGACCTAACATCACGGGAATCTAGGGGGAATATACAAATTTTTGATATTATTTAAAAATAAAAATACTTTAGGAGTGCAGAGTATTTTATTTTTTAAAATCATTTGATTATGTCGACAACTGAGAAACCTCAGATGCCGAAACGCGTAACGCTCACTCCCTCTTTGATTTTTCCCGCCAACTTAAATGAGTGTCGTTGTGTTTTTATTTCATTTCTATAATCTTATATAATAGCGTATAAGTGAAGTGATGTAAAATAAATTCGAGTATCGTGACTTTTTAAGTTGACTGAAAAAGTCCATAGATTTTGGTAAAATACCCACCATTTTATCAAAACGTAACGTGACAAGCTAACTTGTATATTTCAAGATATTTGATAATATTATATTTTACTTGACACTGGCATAATAGTTATAACTAATTGCCAACAAAGAATACAAATAGGTAGATACTATAAGCAAGTGTTGCTCCAGTATTAATTTAATATTCTAACCAATAATAGCCTAAGATTTCGCAAAGTGACAACAGTGTATAAGGTTATGCATTGTCCTAAATATCTAGAAACAATAGATTGAAATAAAATACACAACAGAGGTATCGATTTATCAGAAACTGTATCTGGCTTGTTGGAAAACTGTAAAGAACCGCAAGCATATCGAGTTGCTATTGGAATTCATAACATTAAATCCGGATCAGTTTAATAGAAATGCTGTACTGCACGTATTGTACCAGCTACAATTGATCCAGAAACAATTAAAAGTCATCAAGGGTTACTGTCCTTACTTAATCAATATGAGCTATCTTTAATCGATAGTAAAATATAGTAAAAAAAATAAAAAGAAATTCAAAAAATGCGTTAATATGTTACGCGTTTTATACGCTATTTGTATAAACGTTTTGTACTTATAATTTTTATTCTATTTATATTCAATGCTTAGATCTAAATTATATTTTATATCGTTTTAAAAGAATTAAGTTACTTTAAGTACCTACCCCGATTATGAATTATTGATAATAATATGAATATAAAGAATAAGTAAACTTTTCTGCCGTAAACATGGCATGCTTTTGGGGTTAAAATAAATTAGCTAGCCGAGATTGAGGAAAATAAACTACAGACTTGTTCTTTTTTAAAAAAGTTGAAGTTAAAAAGGAAGATCAGTCTCGTAAATAGTAACCTTTGACACACCAGTGCTATTTTACGTTAGACGTAAAGTAATATCACTTAAGACTAGTTTTTGTGAAAGAAAAGGTAATTTTCACTTCTTATTTAAGTTCCTTTTACATACTAATGAAACATAGATATTTAAATTTCTTTTGCAAAAAAACTGCTGATAAATACTATATCAGTCCACTATTCAAAATAAGCCTCCCCCAAGGCGTGCCATCTTCGGGATCGTATCCAGTTTTTGGCGGCCACCCTGTGCAGATTGTCACTTCATCTGGTTAAGAGACGTTCCATACTAAGTTTGCCAAGGTGCAGTCGCTACTCCGATATCATAAAGTGTACATACATATCATCACGCCTGTTTCCTATAGGGGTAGGTAGAGACCACAGATATCTATCTGCTACGATTTCGGCAAAACTTTCCTTGCTTTATCCACACTCTTCATGCAAGCTCGCCGGTGAAGGTTACTATTGACCTGGCCTTGCCTTAAAGCTTCGGCAATTTGGTCAAGGTATGTTGTCCTTGATCTTCCCCTACCAACCCTTCCATCCACATCCGCAACGTAATTTTACCACTCGTCTTGAACCGTCCTCTCTATGTGTCTAAATCATCTAAGCATCCATAAAGTGTCGCTGTATCTAAGTAAGTAAGAAGACATCATCAATACAACCGTACTAGTCTACGTACGTAGTCTAGTACGTCTGGACATTGGCCTCCCTCAAAGTTTAGGGGTGTTGCGGTAAACGGTTTGTGGGCTAATTGTGATTCGCAGATTGTTCTTTATTCTTAGGTAGACGTTAGCGCCCATCTACTAATTTTTATCCCATAATCTTCTCAGAGAAGAAATAGCATGGCCTTATCCTAAACCAGGAATCACACGGTATAGAAACAATCTGCAATATAAACAACGTTTCTTATCTCATTGCTATAAAATAGGTAAAAAGGCTAGTTTCTTTTTTGGGTAAATTCTTCAGAGTTCAAAAAAAGCGTAGGTATATAAATCAATACTTCATATGAGGAAGATTAAATAACAGGAAGGATATGAAAATTAGCTAACGATATTACTTGTAGGTGGTCTGACGCATCGGACGATCCAGTCTCAAAGGAAGTGTCTAGTTAAGGATTCTTATTGGGTCGTGGTCCGCCAAACGTGTCTGGCACCCTGCACGTTATTTTCTTTTTTGGGCTTCATACCCCGCGGGGATTAAGACTGCAAACTACACATATTAATTTTGAATTTAGAATAGTCGTCTACATATTAATTTGGAGCGACAATGTGAGTTTACTTTCGCAACAGTCAACAGTGGAAATGCACACATTTTAAAATGCACAAGTTATGACCGACCTTGATGTCTGCAGCCGGTGCGAATGAATTTATTTTAAAGAATATCAATGTTTATTTTTTGTACTTCGAAAAATCGATAAACCTTTTCATACAATAATCAAAAGTTTAGACTGCTTTTAATCTTCATATATGTAAGTAGAAATTTTAACGATTTAATGAGGGTGAGGAAGAAGGAAATAAAAGAAGGTTAAAAGATTTTTCATATTTTATATCATAGAATGTTTTCGAGACGGAAGCCGGTTTCTTACAACTGCTCGAAGCATTCCTCTGCAGTGACTTATCCGTTAGGTCTATCGCCACTACCGCATTCCTGTACCCTCCACGGAGATATACTGTTACACTTACATAATTCAAACAGCGGTCGCATGCTTCACTGAATCTATCGGATATGCTTTATAACGAATCGATACGCCTCTTACCAACCTTGTCACGTGCGTCTAATTAAATCTAAGCTCTTTAGAATTCCAAATGTGGCACATTGCACAACAATAGATTACCTAGCTTCCTTACTAGTACGGGGAGCCATGCTACGACGAATAGAAGAGTAAAGCTGATAAATACAAGTCATCATCAATCCGTAGCAGTTCACTGCCTACTATAGGCGTCCTCAAAGCTAGAATGATATAACCGCCGTATGCTGGGCAGGCAGGCAGGATTAGGCAACACCATCCTGTGGAACCGGCTACCTTCGTAATACCCATCTATAGTGTATCTGATGTTTACGGGCGGCGTTGATTGCTTTCTATCACGCGATACGCTAGCTCGTTTACCTTCTTAGCCCATAAAAAACAATATTTCGCTTTATATTGAACTTACCTAAAAGTAAACAAAATAGTAACAATTTCGCTTTATATTGAACTAACCTAAAAGTAAACAAAATAGTAACAATCTTTCATCTGTTGATTCACCATGTGGGCTGATGTGGGTCCATTGTGCCTAATAGCTTTACCAGGGAGCGCAGATAAATCGATAAAAGATGGAGCGCTCTGATTGGCCGATTTGTGGGCGCGGCGAGATGCTATTGGCTGAAGCGGTGTAACACGCCATGACGTCAAGGACGACGACCTCTTAAATTGGCGTAATTTTTCAATTTAGAAGCCATTGGTATTGAAGTTTTGTCACGCATTACATCTATGTTTCGTCAATTTATAGTTATTACCAAACACTGAAAGAACTTTCTAGTTGTGCTTACAATAAAAATGTGAAACATTTGACGAAAGTGTCAAATTTTTACATTTTTATTGTAAGCAGCTCTACACTATCATTCCTTTTACTACAAAAAAATAGAAATTACAAATTTATAGTAGACACGGAATGAATATTTAAGACCTTAGTATGTGGCTAAAATAATGAAGAAAGTTTTTACTTCGTTATTAGTACTATAACGTGCCATCCGTACTGATACGATGACACGGGATCTTTAGAAGGGTTTTATCTTCGATATAGTGAAACTCTTCCAAGTGAAGTTAATTAATTAATCACTTTACCTTTTTTATTAATTATATTTATATTAATGAATTATATTTTTATATTAATGAATCACTTTACATTTTATATTCAATATTCGGCCAGAAAAGGTAACATGTCCCTCGAAAAACGTCAGTCGATCTAATCTTGTTTTTAAATAAAACAATTTATTTCTATTTTAAATTTTAAAATTAGGAATGTAAAAAACGTAAAAAGCTTTTATTTTATTTAAAAACTTTTAATACATTAGTAATACATGTATTAATGTATCACTACAGTAACTTCCATATATTACGGCATAGCTGGGCATGGGGGCTCCCCATTTCTCGAGGAAAGTAAATAAGTGATCGCATTTTTCTAAGGCAGATTGGCGGGATATCCCGATAGACTTAGAATAGAAACCTGTAGGCTATACGTATTCCAATACGGAAAATCGAACTCGTCACCAGTGTCAGATAGCGGTCACTCCGCCACTGAGCCGATTATGTCGGCAATGACAAATACACGTGTGGAATAAATAAGTGTCCGGTTAACACTTACGAATGGAATGAACTTTGTCGATTGGACTGCGGTTCAACGTTCAACATCCGCGAGACCGAGTGACGGCTCTGCCAAGTCATAATTAGCGCCACCGATTTATATTTGATTTTCACAATTTGAACTATAAATAACAGTACTGCAACATTGTACTGAATGTGATTTTAATTATTTTTTTTAATAATAATAGAACCTTGTATTAACTGCCAGTACCTCACCGTCACAGAATAGTGGCGTTAAATGATAAAATAATTTGAGTTATTGACTCAATACGAAATCATAATTCTGTAAAAAAAGTCAGTTTTAGAATAAAACTTCCTTTACATTGAATAATATAAAACTATCATTGGGAAAACCATAAATGTCTACGTTTCTGATGAACTCGTCATTAATGTATTGTATTTACAATAAATAAAATAAAATAAAAACTAAATGGCAGTAACATAAAAATTTTATAATTTCTTATTTGGAATGGGTACCGAGAATTCTAGAGATATCAAAATATTGCCAGTGTTATTTTTTAAACAAAAAGGTATTTTAGTTTTACCAATAGCTTTAATACCCCGTCGATAAAATTTAAAGTATTTTGTTTAAGCCCATACTTCATAACACAAATAAGGCCGAACATAAAAAATTTGTCATATTTAAAAATATATATTTATGAAATAAAAAGGAAGAATTACAATATAGCCTATCACTATTTATTCCATCCTTTCGCTATATGAATGTAATCGTGTATACATATCAAATATTAATAATAATAAGAAATAGATGTCATGTTGTCCCTTCATTATCAAAGCGAGCTTATTCAACGCTTTTATCATTTGTTTAGCTGTAAACGATTTGATTAGATAAATATTGCATGTGCATTTTAGAAAAGACTTGAATTTTTTTTTATTTAATAAATATTGTACTTTAAATTGGTAAATAATAGGACGAGCCAGTTTATTATTTTACAGAATAAAAATATTTTGTAATATATGCTATATCTTGCAATTGTCTTTGTATGTTAATTTACAAAAATCATTAGATCTAAATCTTACTAATCTTAGAGAAAGACGATTGAATCATCATTATAGACCGAAAGTTGTATTTCTATGATGATCCTCATTGAGAAAAAGATCGCAAGGTAATCTTAAATATAGAGCACAAAGAATACCTTGTATATACCTTGAGCTTTAACACGTGTACCCGATTTTTATTGCTACGGACGCCACGCCTCTATCACTACCAGCAAAACGTGACTATGAACACAGACTAAAAAACTGCGGCTGCTGTATCAATTTGGATTCTAGTTCGCATCAGTTTATACATATATTTCTCATCTCCTAACATTTCTGTCGCCCTGGTAGCTTAACTTGACTCAAAGTAACGATCTAGCCGACTATTGGCAGTTATCAAAACTATGCTTTTTACAAAATTCAGAGACCTAAAGTCATTTTGTTTATGCCTAAATTTCAATTTGTTGAATTTGTAACGGGAACCCTTGGTTCCGAAGTTGGGCAGGTAATCTAACTACCGAAGGAAGCTGTCGTTTTAAGCTTTGATTATAATAACAATTATCGTAATATATCCTACTAATATTCCTACTAATTAATTGAAGACATGGACGCTATATACATCCTATCCTACTTATCCTACTAATATTATAAATGCGAAAGATAGTGAGTATGTATGTTTGTTACTCTTTCACGAAAAAGATACTGGACAGATTTGGATGAAACTTTACAGTAATATAGGTTATACATCGGAATAACATGTAGGCTACAATTTGTAATGATTTTATGTAATTTTTTTGGTCTTAATATACCGATACATGTCAATTATGTCGGAAAAAAATCTGGCCTCAGAGCTATCTTAGCGTATGCTGTCTAAACCATCGGACTTACACAAAGATGATGTACCGTAGGATTGTTTGTCTTGAATAGTTCTAAATAAAAGCATATATCTACCTTTTATGTGGAAGCCACTATGACCAAAATTGTGAACCATAAATTAACACGCTAAACGCCATGGGGGTCACCGGTGACCTCAACGTATAGTCATATTCAAACTACTTTTTCTCGCCGCCGGCCATACTGACTGTTACTTTATTCGTACTCTGTGACCGGCACGGCGCTGTAGAACTATACTGCGCAGTGGGACAAACATACCTTGTAAGGAATTGAAAAAATGAAAGATAGCGAAAAAAGTAACCAAAATAAAAATTCAGGATATATAATTCAAATTAGTCTTTATTATTTAAACGAAAATTAGCAGTCTTTATTTTTTAATGAAATACAAACATAAAAATCAGTTTTACTGAAAAATAAAATAAAGTTCTCATTAGTAAGCATAATTACAAACAACCATTAGAAATATAAATAATTAGCCATAATATTTGATTGTATTTGACTGTAACTATGTAACCCATGTACAGAATTGAATAAAACTTATTTTCTATACGTATCGTAACATAATAAACAAATTACGACCAAAAGTATTTTTACGATTTTTATTTTTTTCTATCGGCGTTTAACGTGTTAAGTAAAAAAATATATATTATATATATTTATTTAAAATGATCTGTCACGAAACTTAATGTGGCAGACCAAATTTCATGCAAGCGAAACCGCGGGCAAAGGCTAAATATATATAAATAACGTGTCATTGATTTCGTATACGTTAGCTAATCACCGAAACCGCCCAAATAATTTCAATGAAATTTTGTGTATGTTGGTTCCGGGTAAGGGTTAAGATACTTGTAGAACCGATAGGTGGCGCTATTGTCGAGATATATGTATTTTTAAAACTTTTTTTAGAACTGTAGCAGAAAAACCTCGGCTCAAGCCCACTAGTATTCCTTTAAACGTGCTCTGTATTCTCTCTTCTATAGTAAGATCTTTGTCTGATTAAACAAGGTACTTTGAAACATTTCCCAATGAGTCACCAATTCAAACGCGACCGGACACGATTGGTATCGCTGGAGGGTCTCAACAAACCGTCTCGCATCTTATTGAGAGAATTGAAGCTGATTGTTGCCCATTTGTCGGCAATTGGCGGGACGTCGGCTCCAACAAGAGGTAATCGGTTAACCATGCCGGGATATTCCCATGTATAATTATATCGGCATATTGTGGCATCTTTCAACTGAACTTCCCGAGTTATGACCAGCTTTATACACCGATAGTACATAATAGAACTACTATTATGTTCTATTTATATCGTAGTGCACTCTGCTATTCTTCAATTGAGCTGCAACGGTTTTTAAAATCAATACTTCTTCTTTCTTCATCCTTTGGCGCTACAATCCGGTGTGGGTGTTGGCCTCTTTAACAATTTTTCTCCAGACATCTCTATTTATCCCTATATCATAGGGCAACGCGCTTCCAATTAATCTTCTTCCTTAAAATAGTCGGGTTTTCCTGGATGCACTCCTTCCAACGCTTCCAGGGTGTAACGAATAGTCTTTTCTGCTTTAGTATCTAGCTAGTAATGACTGCACATCGCATTTAAATTATTATGGAAATATAAAATAATAGTGTCCGCCTGTTAGGTTAAAATATTAATATTGAAAACAGCGTTTTTGATTTGGTGGCTGTTTGTCCAGTAAAATCTCCACAACCCAATAAATTATTCGAAACTTTAACAGGATATATCATAGATAGAGAATTATGAAAAAGTTAATACCGCGGGCAAAGTTTTGAAAAAGAAGTATGACCTGAATTTTCGCTTCTGAATTTAGTAGATATACATTTCTCTTTGCGTCTTTAGAGAAAAATTACTAAGGTTAGTTATAATAATAAGTTTTTTTTGTTACAACTACGATGTCTAAATATAATACAATTTAATAACTGCTTCGACTACTGAAGACGTCACTTCGACTAAATTAACCTTTGCGGAATAATGTCTGAAATACGTATTTTCGAACGACATTGGATTCTTGACGTAGAATTACTTGAATACAGGAAAAATCTATTAAAATAAATAATATATTTTCAATATTTCAAGCTATTTTAATTTGTAAGTTTCTTTTTCGTTTTACATTATAGCTATATAAAAATTGTAAGATATTTCATGGTCGTTCGTCGAACAAGACAAATATGGAAGCAAATATCAGGAGACATGCAGCAACTTCTGAGTAATAAGATCCAATACTCAACTCGAATAAGAACCAAAACTCAATTTCAAGAAGGCCAATTGGTTGAACAAACCTCATGGCACTTTAGTTCTTTAGCATCGAGGCCTGAAACTATACATATTTTTATAACCTATAAATATATGTATAGTTTTGTCTTTTATCAAAACTTTAAACTCTGGAATCACTGAGTATAATAAGTACTTATAATTTTAACAAAAAATAAATATAACAATTTTTATAATTTGAACACTAAAGTTCAAATTATAATAATTGTATAGTAAGAAATATATGCAAATATGTAGGTGACTGGCAAGTCTCCCGCCCTGCTATGCTGAACTCAGTACTAAGTCCAAGGTTCAAACGTAAGAGCCGTGGAGATAAATAAGCCATTTGCAATCTATGTATGAATGATGAATAAAATTAGTTTCCGTCTATAATAAAAATGCATGTATATAAAACCCAGCTGAAAAATTTATATTCATAATTTTCATCTCTATAACTCCAGTCGCATCCTGAAACTGAATCCTTTATGATGATGAGCCTCTACGGGAAAGTAGGACCTTATGAAAAGTGGTTAAGGCCGATACAATGAAAAGAGAAAAAGATGTAAGAGTTCTTATATATGACAAATATAAGAACTCTTACATCTTTATAAGATTAATTATAGCATTAACTTTTTGCCTTATAACATTATACGCATGTTACCGACTGTATGAAAATATTAATATTTGGAATATATTGCAAGCCTGTGTTGATAAGGGACTTAACCACTATCTCTAGTTAATCTGCAAGCACTAAAGTATGAGTAGATAAATATCGAAATATAGGTACAGTTTGTGGCGATTACGCTAGCCGGTTAAATTAATTTTATGTTCATTTCTAAAAATAAATCCCTTGAAAGTTACGTGAAATGCAGTGAGAACGAAACGCTGTAGCGCAATACTTACGCAGAAGTTCAGTTTACTGCGTCAAGTAATTTGACATTTTGAAAATTTTTAGTATCACTTTAAGCGTGGGAAATGTAAAATTTACCGTGATAGAACCAAATAACAGTGGCGTAGTGAGCTAGTGCTGAACTAGTGCCCCCCCGCCCCGCCACATTCGAAAACCATATAATATTATAAGTAAAATATACTCGCAAATTAATAAATCGTTTTAAAATATCAAGCGTAAGCTACATTGCGTTTAAGATATAAAAATAAATAGTGGGCTGAAAGAAAGTTTGTTTGTACATTGTACAGTGCAAATATTTATTATAACATAGTATTTTGACAAATCAAAAAAGGAGATAATTTATGTAGCCACACATCGTAGATTCCATAAGGAAGTGCTCACAGACACAGGTCGAATTAGCCCTGCCAGTAGAAAAGACGTGCTATTTCTATAATGAATACACTATTACGGTTTGATTTAGACTGTTAGTGTACCTTTTTTCCTAGTTTAAAAAACAGACCATTTGACGCCCCTTTGTAAGTAGCGCCCGGGGCTTGATGCCCCCCTTGCTGCCCCCCCCCCTCGCCACGCCATCGTCAATCAATCCAATTTATTCAGGTTTTAGTACGCAATCACATATTTTTCAACAAAATATGTGATAAAATTTTGTCAGTGACTGTTTCTTCATGATAAAAGTAAAACAAGTTGCGCACAGAGATATTTAGCATACCTTGTAGTATTAATTCTAAACTGTACAAAAACCCGTCTGTGTTTTCTTGTCAGACTTATTATTCACAAAGGAAGCGATTAGTTTTGAAGTAAGTTGTAATCAGTTTTTACAGGCATTTTAGTTTATTCGTAGACACGTCCAACGTGATTGATTTTTTGTACCTACAAGTTAACTTCATTGTGTTTACAGTTAAGTGACACTGTTCTTAAAACCTGTTGTATGAATTTTTTATGTGATACGAGTAGATATATTTATTTTTATTATTTTGTGTATATTGCTTTTAAAATTTTATACGAAACAGCGTTAAACGTGAGTCACTCTCATAATAAGAATAATTGCTCTAGTAACCATAACGAACAAGCATGCGGACTGCAGAACCAATTCACTAAAACCATTAATAATCTGAATGCCCTTAACTATTTTTTTTATGATTTGCCATATTAAATACAATATGCCTAAGAGACGCCGCAGTAAAATTTATGTCAAACCGTACTTTCTAGTATTTTTGCACTTCATTCGGTGAGTGTTAAGATTCAAAGACCCAGGTCCTTTCTTTTCCCATTTCTTCCTCTCATCATTGTGTAATGTGTCATCAACCAGTGTGTGTACACTGGTTGATTATTTACCATAATGTTAGGCTTACTTGATTGTTAACATTAGACTGACCAAGAAATAATATTGACTGTTAATTATATTTAGAAAAAATATAAGTTATATTTATATTTATAATAATACAAATTCTTAGATGTTTGTGACTGCAAAATGTTGTGTCTGTGAAAACTATATGTAGTCTTAAAAGTCTAAAAAATTATATATAATTTTAAATTAAGCAGTCAAAATGACTTCTTGGACATTCTAATGTTAACATCGTCCATAAAAACCATTTTGCAACATACTGTAATCAACATAAGTTAATCATTTGTCACATAAAGTTAATCTATATATTCAATCAAAACCTGACATTTAAAAGATAAAAAAACAAGATGAACCCAAAAAGTCTTGCAAGTCCGTTGGCAAAGGTCTTTTCGTGGAACCTATGGAGGAATTTTTTGGCGATTCTTTTTCTTTTTAAATGTTTGCCACGTTCTCTTTTTAGTAAATTTTCAAGTGAAACTTAAATAACAAACTTGCAGTTCAAATAACAAAAGTAGTATAACACTTGGTGAATAGACTCTGATGGAGTTATTATTGATCTTGATATTTATTTATTTTTAAAAATTATATTTATTTTTATAGTAGATGTCTAGTGAAGACCACTGCAAATAAAAAATAACGCGAGATATGGCATAAAACAGTTTAAAACAAATAACAATAGAGTTACAGAGATAGCTCTTCTAGTTAATTGAATTGACAATGGGTTGATCATGTCTGTCGGGATCCGACAACATTTAAGTAGAAAAGTGCTACAGTGGAAACCGCATCTCGGCAAACGTAGGATGCCCCCCGGTTAGATAGAGCAATGATCTGACCAGGGTAGCTAGCAGAGACTGAATGCGTATGGTTGATTAAATGGTGTAACTGAAGGTTGATTAAATGGTGTACCTTGAAAGAAGCAGTCCTGCAGTAGACTACATATGTTGAAAATTATTAGAAAGATGATGGACGCATTTATAATAATAATAATTAAATAAAAAATATTAAAATTATTAAAAAAATAATATATTTATATCGTATGTTTCGATTTAAAAATATTTAGGGTATGATGGAGCTGGCATACACACAACAGTAAAATCTCCTTAAAAAAGGTCATTCAATTAAAATATATATATCTATAACATTATGACTGTATATTATATGAATGTATGTATATATTGTATGTATAACATTTCAACGTTGCTAACACGGCAATGGAATGCGCCAGTTGCGACGTTAAGCACACAGATAAAAGGCGATTCATCCGTTAATTCACGAAAGAGGTGAAACAAGGAAACTTTTGACAATCTTATCGCATTACTCATTGCGGACAATGTCTTTACTGTGTGACTGAATTGAATAGTGAAGTCACAGTATTATGATGTTTGTACTAATTTATCATAATGATGGCCGTTACTTATGTTTTCGAAACGAGTGAGCTATGAAAGATAAAAGATAATATTTTATTAAAATCAATGAAGCGAGATCTGTGAAAGTAATATAAAGTATGCAGTCTTAATACCTCCAAAATGAGGCTGTGTATATTCAATGGCAAGGACAGACTGAATCGCTCTGTTTTACGGAAAAGAATAAAGCCACACTATTTCTTCCCTGTTATTTAAACCGGTTTAATTTAGATTTCATGTAGTAAGATATAAAAATTCGAATTTTCAAAGTTTGTACATTTTAATAGAAATTTGGTGAAAGCTGACAAATTTTATTATCATAATCATCGATACAAGCGTAACAGTTCAGAGCTAGACAATAAGTCTCCTGATAAATTTAGGCATCTTTTCAAGCTTGGTGAAGTAGCTCGTACGTACAAGGAGAAAATAGGGTACTTCTATTCTATGCCAAAAACCATTCACTGTGAATTGAGTGATAATGAATGTCAAACGAATTTCGGCACATCACTATGGAATATGGACGCCAAATAGAAACATGCAGATATCAAACCAGAAAAGCTATCGCAAATATTTGCAGATTAAACGACACCACGGAATCAAGTCTGGATCGTAGCAAAGCAGACGATGATTCAGACATTATCGTGATAAGAGAACTGTAAACATTTTGTATTAGCATGTATCGTTCAATACAAGTGTATTCAACGATACATGCTAACACAAACTGACAATAACTATCTAAGGCATAGTAATAAGGTGTTGGCGCCAGTAGAAAATATTTTTTAACTGTCAACTGTGATATACAAATAATTCTTCGTCACTAAAACACACTAAACTCATTTTATCTTTTTTCACAGTGTCCATCCCACGGTTGTTTGGAAGAAATCGCTATTAGCGATAAGACCGCCATTTGTGTATAAATATTACAATCAAAAACTGTATAACTTTGTTTTTGGTGTACAATAAAGAATATATCTATCTATCTATATATCTAAACTCATTGCCCAAGTTAACGTTGTAACTTAAAGTAACTCATTGCCCAATTATGTTGAACTTTGCAGTATGAGCAACGAAAAGACTTGACGAATTTCCCAAAGAGACTTTCATCATCATCGTCAAACTATTATATGATAGCTCACTTCTGAACCACATGGCTCAATCTTCGGCTACACGCATCCAGTCTCTGCCAGCCGCCCTGCAGATATCATCGCTTATACTATTCTAAAATCTATATCGCTATATTATTCTAGAACGTTTGGTAAATTAACTTTACTAGGTTTAAAATCAGATTTTAATCAAAAATTGTATTTTTATTTTTAACATAGTCAATTTATGTTTTAGGTTCCTTACTGTTTGTGTCAGTGAATTTTATCTTTTAAATGTTGCATCTGTAGTCATCCTTCTTTATTAGATGTGCTATATATGTTATACCTAAATTTGAACACCCATTCATCAGTCTATAATAACGAATATAATTGTATTGTATAATAATTATTTATTACAATTAATTAAAAGCTGCAATATCTCAGTTGGCAAAGCTTGGGCTTACAGTCTATAACGTCGTGAGTTCGTATCCTCCATTGTACTATGTGTACCATTTCTAGCACAAGCATTATAAGCTTAGCTAACAACATTTCTACTTAACTTCACAAAATGCTAATCAGCTTTAGAAATATTCAATTAATTATAACTCTTATCTAATTAATATTATTAAAAATACAAAAAACAAATGATTACTCTCACATCAGTAACACACGATAACGTAAACAAATTGGTTCAACAAGGAGACTTCTATACTGACTGACATCACCGGAGTCAACGCACTACCAATGTTACTATTATATTTTATCGACTTCATAGCCAGTTCTTGATAAAGTGCACTTTTCATATCGAATATTTGCATAACAACAACACTAAACAAAACTGGAACGCAAATAAAATCCAAATTATTTATTCTAGATAAAAATTAAAAATCAGGACTTTCCTCAACAATTTTCATCTGTGACTTTGTTATCATTATTTGTGCATATTGTTATGTTATCAGTTATATTGTTTATTTCTAGTGGAGTATTGTACAATAGTTCAAGGCGTATATATAATATAGGGCGTATAAATAGAATTTAATGAAAGAAATGCGTGTGTCGTCATTAATTTGCGTTGCTGGACTTTAAGGAATGTGTAAGCTTGTTTTTTTGAAGGTTCCAATGTCGTATCGATTCAGAAACATCGCTGGACGTCGCTGGTTCCACAGGGTACTGGTGCGTGGAATGAAATTTCTCGAAGAACGCACCGTACTGGATTGCCACTCATGCCAGGTGGTGGAAATGAAAATTTTCCTTGTGGCGACTTGTGCGATAGTGGAATTCAGCGGCTGGAATTATTCCGAAGAATCAAACCCACAACCACCGACTACAAAAGCCTAATAAGATTGTCACCTTTGTAGTTTAATAGAGGTTGTAAGAAATAATTAATAATATTTTTATTAATTACGCCAATTCTCTTTTATATGTTTTGTAAGCTAACTTCTTGAAATTAAGTATGACAAACTGCAATCCTACATAATATTTAATATTGTGCTGGACTTGTAATGGCAGCAATTATAAGATCAGAAGGTTAGACAGGAGTACAAAGTGCACAATTGTCTTTGAGTAAACATTTCACATAATTTAACACTTAATGAAAATAAAAAATATATATAAAATCGTCTTCAATAAACTTCTCAAACTATTACAACCATGCAAATATTGTAAAACATGTACTTATGTCAATATGTATTATTATTTGATATCTCTTTAGTGTAAACAGGGCCAGATAACGGCTTTTTTATATTTGTCAATCTGTTTAAACACAGTTCAACGCCTGCAAAAGTATATAATACCAAAATATTACAATGGATAGAAACGTATAACAAAAAATTCGAACCGTGATGCCGTTCATGATATTGATTACCGTTCTACTTTATTGATTTTTTAAACATTTTGAAATGTAACAACGGAATTAATATGATGTTGAATATTTTATCAATGTCCCCAGCGGATGGTTAACATAATGATATCACTGTATTGGCGATTTAGATATTGCTTTATCGATAGTAATTTAATTATAATCTATGCTTTTTTATTAAAGTCTTTCACGATAACCAGTTAGCCAATTTTTTTATGGAAGAGGTTAGTAAATAATCAAGCAGTTAACGTAAGTGATTATCTTCACCCATGGACATTTACAAGACCTGGAATAGGCGTAGCAAACCTCAGGTTAAAATATACATAATGTGAGTGTGAGTGATGGGATTTAATCACCATGACTTTAAAGTGGATATTAAAGGAAAATAATACAAAGTAATTATTTTAGCCATTAGAACCGTCAATAAGCATTATTGACACATTGATTGATATGAATTAACATAGAGACACATATTTCACACATCATAAACACAACGCTTCCATGATAAGTTTATAGAGCTGATGATAGAGAATATAATTACTATAAACCTATAAACGTTTTATTTGCTAGTTGTTGTTAAAAATAAAAACATATCAGTATTTGCACTAACAAAAACATAAGTATAATATGTTCTCCATTTTACGTGACATTGGCTCATCATCCATCGCAATCATCCGTGCTATTTTAGCATTTTGAAAACCATTAATTCATATGAATGAATGAATAAACATAAGTATGTTATTCAATCAATTTAATGTAACAGTCCACTATGGGATATTAGCCTCCGTCAGGGCTGAGGAGTGTTGCCTTATTCCCTCATTAGGCGGACAGATTATGAATCGCAGATTGGTTCTTCTTATTTATGTAGATGCTGCTATGTACCTATTGGTTTACTCCCGTAGTCAACGGAAAGAATTCGGGTGGCCCTATTAAATACCGGGAATGTGGTTCCCGAATAGGGCGGAATAATTCTTCTCTCAGCAAATATATAATAAAAATAAATAAAAAAGCGTGTTACTTAAGTGGAATAACAGCGCAGAAGTGTATATGCTTTTGTGCAGTAATCTTATTCCCGATAATAATATTCTCATTGATTATTAAAATATATATTTCATACAGAAATTGAAAAGATATATATATATGTAGATGAATTAGATTAAATTTCATAGTATTATATTTTATATAGCACTTTATATTATATATAAATATTTTACGAAAAATTCATATCACATAAAATTTTATTTTTGAGAAAATCAAAAAATATTGTGTACGTATAAAACACTTCATACGCATTGCATTGTATTAGAATTCCGTATCGCAAATGCCATTATAACATACAACCAACACCCGACTGAGAACTAAAATGGGAATTGAACCTGCGAAAGGTCGCAGGGTCTCTGAAATTAAAGCACACATCACTGAGCAATTGGGGTCGTCAATAAAATGGATAGCATCAAAAAAGTTAATCTCCGAAAACCACGTAGGTAGCTGTCTAGATATTATTTTTAAGTAGGTAGCAAGACGAAAGAAAAAACAGTACTAACTAAATATGTAATAAATTCATCCTGATAGATGCACTTTATTTTTATTAAAAGCTATGATTCTAATTATATTCTTAGTTTAAATATAATATTTAATTTACGATTAATTGGTATTGAGTCCTTATTTGTTTAGAAAATCTTACATTAGTTTTTCTAAACAAATAAGGACTCGATACCAATTAATGTGGCACTCTGAAATACCATTTCAATTCGCCAGACAAAGCGGTATTCCAAAATATGTCATAAAATATAATTCATTAGTACGGCAGTGTTTTAAATATATAAATAAGTAATCAATACTGTTTATTAAATATGTATGTTATATAATATAAAACTTGGTATACAGTTAAATAAAACGTTTAATAAAAGGACTACCCACAATATACTTTTTATTTAAAATAATATTTCATAATATCATACTTAACAATTAAGTCTTACTAACAAATAAAGATATTTATAAAAAAAATATATTTAAAGATTCTCAATATAATTAAAAAAGTAAGTCGGTATGTGTTTAAAATTATGACGCGGTCAACGATCGAAAGCCGGCTCCCATTGATTTCTTCTCACAAATAATTATGTATTGCAGAAAGTTCAATTAAAAATGGACTTACCAATCGCCTTCATGAACTCGTCGAAGTTCTCCGACGCAGTCATCTTATATTTCTTGCCAACAAATTCCATTTTTATTAAAAGTTTAAGATTTTAGCTGAAGGTTAATATTCGTACGGTCACAACGCCGGCTGTAACTGGAGTGAAGTGACTGGTGTTTGCCGGTTCGCTGGCGAGCGCATGCGTTCATATAGAATGGTAACGAGTGAATGATACGTCACGGCAAAGCGAAACTTAGGGCAATCGTATACCAAACTACACATACTGGGACTGTTTATCACTTGTTAAAACTAAAAATGTATTGAAGATATTTATCATATATATATTAAGTGTATAGTAACTTAGATGTTTATATATTTCCCCGATATAATCTTATTGCAAATTCAACTAAGGTGATAAATATGATATAAAACCTTTAAAGACATTATTATTATTTAGTATTACAATGTGCATTTCCATGTTTTCGCCGTCGTCAATTATTTACACCTACCAAGCATCCTATGATGCTTCCCTTCTTTTGATAGAATACGCTTGAGATGAATATTGTAATAATATAGAACTACAGGTGAAGGTACGTTTGCTAAAATTTATTACAACTCTTTGACTTAGTTGCTACCATTTATTATTATAAATGATAAGTGATTATTTATAAAAAAATAAGGTTATGATAGATCTGGTATTTTTTAATATTAAAAATTCCACCAAAAGACCTTGTAATAAAAGAAAACTAAGAGAAAAGTATAACTAACTTTGCCGTTAAAAAAAGTTGATTGTTTGTATATTTTTTGCGAGTATATTGTTAAAAAAAGTGAACATTTTATCAAAATACCACAAAAAACTTTTAAGAAATATTGCTGTCTAGCTTTACAGTGGGATGAAAATTTCAACTTTCATGTGTAGTAGACCTAAAATTTTTAAAACTGCCAGTATAATGATGCTATATGTAAAGGAAAGGGACGGACCGGTTTTGATGAACGGTGAGTGAACTATATTATACTTTAAGTAGATCATTCTGCACCGGTCGCAGAAAGATGTTGCAAAATCTCAATAGGTTGTTCAATATTCAATATCGTTAGCCAAACATCATGAAAGTAAACAGCTAAAATAATTCTATGAGATATTATGCATTTTGGATGATCTAAATGGACCCGATAACCGCTGGAGTAGATTATCGTACCGTGCGATTTAGTCGCAGTTTTTCTGCCATGAACTGTGCACGTGTTGTACAATTTATCACCTGCAGTGTTCCCACGTGATTATAACATCCAAGAAAACGGATTTTGACCGATGCGATGATGATCATCAGTATAGATAATCACAGATTACAATTACTGTAAAAAATATTATCAAGACTATTTGAAAATCAGTTATCTAATTTCCTTTTAACTATTAATAATTTATCTTTAGTTGAATTATTAGTAATAATTCAACTAATACATATTTACATGCTCGTTTACCTGTTTTGCTTTAAAAAATGTATGGCGATTCAGTACAGTTTGCTTGTTTCAAAACTTTTTTCCACGCATCACCACCCTATGAAATAAGTTACCTTTAGCATTGGTTCCGAACCGATGACCCATTAATACCTTCAAAAATCAAGCCAACACATGTATTTTCAAACGAGTAATTCGGGTTTAGAGAATACCATTCTTGTCCCCAGCAGGTCCTTCGCCTAACGGAACACATTCTTGAAGGTACATCCCAGCGTAGACCAATGAATACAGGAGCGCTTTTCTTTGACGTGGCTAAAGCCTTCGACAAGGTCTGGCACAACGGTTTGTTATACAAACTATACCACATGAGTGTGCCCGATAGAGTCGTTCACATCATACGAGAATTCCTTAGGAATCGAACTTTCCGCTTTCGCGTCGAAGGAACGCGCTCCTCCCCCGCCCCCTTAGAGCGGGGGTCCGCAGGGATCCTGCCTCTTGCCACTACTATTCTTGCTTTACACCGCCGACATTCCCAAGCACACAAACGTGTCGCTCACACTATTGGCGGACGGTACCGCCCTCTACACTTCTGATAGAGTCAAATACCGCGTGTCGAAACGGCTCCAAACCGCGGCCACTACTCTTGGTGAATGGTTCCGAAAGTGGAGAATCGAGGTAAATCCCGAGAAAAGTAAAGAAATTTACTTCTCAAGGGGCACCAGTAGAGACTCCCACAAACGTGGCGACCGCCTCTTAGATATCACTCTCGTTGGCAGACCTATCCCGTGGAAAAACTCTGTCCAATATTTAGGCGTTACCCTCGACATTTAAGTGGAAATTGAGCTGTTTTTTTGTTTAAGTACGTTTTTTTCTATTTAAAATAGTACCAAAAAATATAATTTAAAACAAAATGTGTCAAAAAATATAATATGTATATCGGAGAATTCATAACTCCATCTATTCCTTTATCATTTTTGATAACATCTTACAGATAATTTAAATGTGTTTCCTATGAAACACTTCGCATTTATTTCATAAACTACCTCCGTTTATACCTAAAGTAACTATGGTTTTATAAAAAATCTCAAGTTTTTGGTTAATTCTGTAAAATTTACTAAGTGCATAGACTTACGAAATTTGTATATATTTTTAGTGAACTATTATATATAGAAAATTGAATTCAAGAAGAATTAAGTGAAAAATAATGTTGCTTTAACCAAGCATCGCATGTCAATCGATTGAAAAATTATCTGTAAGCATATATTCTGCTTCTCAGAAATTATAAGGAAATTGATATCTAAAACTATGATAAAAACGTTATAAGTTAAAAATAATAAAAAAATTTGATTTTTATTTTAAAATTTGGATATGTCTTCGGGGTTCAAAGAAAAACATTTATCAATAAATTAACACGGTAATCATATGAAGGTGATCTTGTTGTAAGGATGAGATATCATTTAATCAATCGTTTGTTCATTGATGGTTGAAATGCTCTTAACTGGCATTTGTTACAGTTAGTTTCTGGGAGCGCATGATTGTACAGACATCTCGAGATATGTCATTTATATCCTTTATTCGTGAGATTGGATGTCATTGAGTGAGTATCCGGACAATGTCGAGGTTATATTAATGGATTGTTCCAATTAGATCCATTTTTATACTCAACTGGCTACCCGTCGCGCGTTACAGGAAATTTAAGGAAACTCTTAATATAATAATAAAATTCAATATTCATTCCGTTATTATTTATTGAAACTTGTTCATTTTCATCGGGAAAATATTTCATTATTTGTGTACGAACGCCCGCCATCTATCGTAGGATAGGTGTATTTTAGAAACCTCCGCAGAAGCGTAATTTACAACTTCTCAGTTTCCTGCTGTTAACCTGCCGAAACTCAGTTATTTCTCGCACTCATTAGTCCTACTAAGTTATAAAAAGCCCTACATTTATTTCATACCACTAAAGAAACATTTAAACGAAACGTTTTAAAAAGTCTTTTCGACAATACTTATTATTAAATATAGTAATGGTAAGGTACCATTTCAACCAATAATTACTTGATTGAAGGAAGATCAGCAATTATTAGGCATGTATTTAACGATTTACATTTAATGTTTTTTGTAGTCATTGGAACATGGCAATAGAGATACTTATGGCTTACGCATAAAAAAGAAAACTTAGAATGTAAAAAAAAATGAGGGTCAAATTAGAGGGAGAAGAAAAAAGCAGACCAAGAAGGTGTACTGACCAATTAAAAGAAAGTAAAGGTTGAGAGGAGAGATATAGAGAATATAAGGATAGAAAATTGAAGGACTTAGCTATATTAAATTGCCACACTGACAAATACTGGCTACTTAAATTATATATCAATGTATGAATGAAAAAACTAAGATAATATATTATACATAATAAAATTAGTGCAAAATTTCCCTATTCTTGCTTTTGTATAACTATTGTGTCATAAGTATTATTTTGAGTGTGATAACACTATCTCATAACCGGGCTTGGAAACAACTGAGATGAAGAGTGAACCTTAATAATAATAATATAAATTCTATAAACCTGAAAAACTAATAACGTTATGGTCGAGGAAGAGATCATTCGGTAACAGCTTATTCGAATAATTTGCATGTGTTAAAATATTCGAATAAAAAACATGATAGTTTAATATAATTAACTGTCCGTAATATTTAAAACAAATAATAAAAACTTATTTTGGCAGGTATTTATGTTTATTAAGAAATTAGCAATAAATACTAGCTCATTTAAAATTATTAATATGAAAAATAGAATTATCTCTGCTCTAAGCTACGAGTATCTACTTGGAAGTTATCTTAAGACTAGTTTTCTCTAATGCGACTTAATAATTTATACAATAAATTATTTTTTAAACTAGTAAAAACTTGTATGCATATAATCCAAAATTTTTACACTTTCTGGGCACACGTCTTGCGGTCTCTTAAAGGGCGGAAATTAAGCCACAATGCTAGTCGAAATCGGACTGACGCTACGCGGACTTGGAATAAATACCGAATTTATCAAACCAATAAAAGTAAGCAGTCATACAAGTAGTATAATTAACGCCATTTTGTATGGTGTAGATATATTTTCTGTCCTAATCACATTGGTAATTATTATTCAGAGTTAAAACAAAGACTTGCAGGATATGCTTACAATTATTATAATGCGGTGTTTGATGCACCACATATGATTAAAATAGACATGTCATCTATTCATCACTTTGCTTTACTTTGGGTCTAAAACACCGATAGTTATGATTTCAGTATTTTGAGAGAAAGAACAGAAAATACTTGAAACTTCATAACAATAATATAAAAACTACAAAAATAAATATGCGCCATGTTACGAGGATGGGGGAGGATCCCGCAGTCAAGAGCGCGTATGTAGGTCACCCAACTGGACGATGTCCTGTGGGGCGCCCCAGGTACCGCTGGAGAGACATGGTGAAGGATGACTTGCGCAACCTTCAAATCTGCCACTGGCAGGAGGTGGCGCAGGACAGGGCACGGTGATCGAAGATCTGTCCGAAGGCCAAAATCTATTTTGGGTCGCAGCGCCAACAAAGTAGTTTTAGTTTTTTAGTTAAATAAATAAATTTTACTTATATCAAATAAAAATCTAGTTATAGGCATTCATTTTGTAATCGTTTTTGTAGTTGCAATAAATGAATTGCACCTTAAAAGTTATATACGTTTCGCATGCGCAAACATTTTGACATCGCTACAGCCCATCTCCAGCTTCTTCCCGTCAGTTCACTGAAGGCGTCCCGGGGTTAGTTCGCACATCATTCTTCCATCTGTAGTCTTGTCGGCGAAGGAAAATTGTCAGTTCTGGATTATAAAAGGTAAGTTATAAAAACAAATAATTAAAAACACTATGTTTTCATATTGCAATTAGTAATCATTAATAAGTTCATTTGATATTAAGAAGTTTCCAAATATTTTACGTCCATTACCTTTGTTCCTTTTGACTTTTATGACTGCAATAAATTTGATACTAGAGTCTGCTAGTCGTAGAAATTTATTTTCTCTATGAACTCTCTACGAACAATTTCATATCTTCTTTTTTTAAAAATTATTATTAATTAAGAAAGAAGTATTTAAGTTAAACAAATTCCAAGATAATCCTACACCATGATATTGAGGTGATCATTTTAAACAATTTAAAAAAATCGAGTATATAATAGAGTTATAAAAACGGAGAAATCTACATATTTTGTTTCGAAAATTATACAAATATATTCGTCGCTCTAAGCTAATATAAAACATATACTTTGAACATACATACGTATATACGTATAAACAAAGATCGCACTAATTCGATGAAAGCACTTGAATGACGACAAATAAACCCTTTCTAACTCACTGGAAATTTGTGCGACTGATATAATACATATGTACACTGATAATTATAGACGGAACATCTATTAATTTATAAAGAGTTATCTTTAAAATGTTTCTTTCTAAAACACTGAGTCTTGATATTTCTGAACGTCTATTATCAAGAGAAAAACAAAGGTGTTACAAAGTAACGTCTCTAAAGTCGATTTTCCTGCGAGGGTTTGATTCTTCTCCAGCCCCCAGACGAGCCACCTCATGTATGACAATGTTACGTTATATTTTTTTTTATGACATAGGAGGGCAAACGAACAACCGTGTCGCCTGATGGAAAGCTATCAGCACCGCCCATAGACATCCGCGATACAATAGGTATTACCGATGCGTTGCCGGTCTTCAAGGTATGTGTAGGCTTGTTTTTGGAAAGTGCCAATGTCGTATCGGCCCGAAAATACCGCTAAATGCAGCTGGAGGCACAGCGTAGTGGTGCATGGAATTTTTTATAGAACGTAAAATTATTGCAATAATTTTTTTAATTCAGTTCTTCTGTTTGTAATGCGATTTATTAGGGAATATTAAATATTATATACGTACATAAAATTATGAATTCGTCACGAAGCTTGCTGTGAAATGTATATGCTCATTAAAATGACCATATACCGTTAATGGTATGTGTATACAATTCGAAACGAAGAATTCCATCCGAGAACAAAGTCATCGACATACATATCTCTGGGTTACGAGTATCAAAATAATATGGTAATGGGCCGGCCACTGAGAACCGAAGTCGTTGTAAACGAGTGCTGGAATGGAGAACACGCCTTAATGTAGGATATCCCCGGACCGGATTAAACGTCGATCTGTCCAAAGACCAATACCCACCGATGGATTAGAAACGAAAGGTGTGAAGTTAACGATCAGGCTAGATATCGCAACATAGGAGAAGCCTACATCCAGTAGTGGACTGCAAAAGCCTGTTGTTGATCATGCTACTGGACACCAGCGTTACTGATACCAAGTATCTGTACATGCTGCAATCTGTTGTAGCCTATACAGCTACCTAACTTGGTGAATATTGGCGGATGCTCCCAGATTGGGAAAGACCTACTTACAGCATTGGAATATTAATATAATGCTGTTCATTTTTATTAATTTTTTTTAGTTTAAGTAAGTGCTACATAGAATGGGAGCTGATTTAGAGTGACTTACTTTAAAAAATCTTGTAATGCATAAAGTGTGCGTAGTCTTCTTTAGAAGAAGTCGTTCACCCTAGTTTTAATAGTGGTAGAGTCACGCTGCAGACGAATACTTTGCCAAGAATGGCATAATATTTGTCTGTAGCATAAATGGGCCGGCTCGCCTGGGGAAGTACCACACTCCCGCAGAAAATCGGGGTCTGAGTGGTAGCTTAGCTACCGCGCTTGCTACCTACGGTGAGCGGCCGAGTTCCGGCGGCCCAACACCCTCCCACTCCCACTCCCATAATTACACTTTCCTTAAAGGTCGGCGACGCTTCCACACTGCCTATGGCGCTGCGGAAGTCTATGGGCGGCGTTGATTGCTTTCCATCAGGTGACACGGGTGCTCGTTTCCCTTCCTATCCCATAAAAAAAGTTCAAGTAAAAGAAAAAGTTAAAGTTCCGCTGTTCTATGATCCATGAATTATGTGAGTAATGGTCCATTACTTATACTCTATAAAACCTCGAACACTGTTCAGGCGCAACAAGTTGGCAGTTTGCCAACTTTGAAAGTAGTCGTCGGATACGCTACGTTTGGACCAATCAATAACTAACCGCTTCATTAACTACTTACTCTCAACTTCGTTCATGTAGGACAATGATTCTCAAACTCTTTTTATTGCGGTACACTTTTAATAATTATAGAAATTAATGGTACATTACCACTACAATATAAGAATTTTACTTACCTATAAAAATAAAATAACACACTGTAAAATATATTTTTTTTATAAAAAAAGAAATAATATTTTACAATGTTTTATTATTTTTTTATATTGTTTTATAATATTTTATTATCCTATTATTCATTTATAAAATTTGACGGCACAGAAGAATATAGCGAAACACAAAAGTGCCAAGGCACAGTGATTGAGAATAACTGATTTACAAGCTTATTAATTAATAGTAAACGAAATCTCGAGAAAAGCCCGGTGGTAAGTTATCATCGATGCCCTTGGAGACCATACTAAGGCTTGCAGATGTATTGACGTTAGGAAACATGTGTTAATAGAGGGAGCGGACAAAGGAAGGTAAAGAATAAAGTGACTTTAATAGCAGAAAAACAACACAAATTCCTTTTCGATTTTTATCTTCTGTAGCAAGTGGTTAATCTGCTTTAATTTATTAAGAGACTAATGAGAAAACAGGTCACTCATGTAAATCTACAATCCTTGGGTACCTACTCCATATTTATGGAAATAACTAACAGTTTAAATTATAAGTTGTATAATAAATTATTACAAATAGTTCAAATAAAGATAAATGGTCAATGATTTTCAAATAATTCTATTAATATTTTTACAGTAATTGTTATCACTAATTATTTCTGTTGATGATCATCCTCGATTCGCGTCGCGTTGGTCAAAAGTCGTTTTATCATTTTATAACGTCTTCTTCGTAAATAATCACCGCCGCCCATACAGCGGCACCCTTAGCACCGGAGGCGTCTGAGATGCGTAGCCGGCCTTTTGTGAACACATATGTTCGTCTCTTGAAAGTCTTTATGACTTATTTATATGGGAACATCGTAGCTGGTAAATCGTACCACATTTGCCTAGTGTGCACGTGGCAGAAAACTGCGACCGAATCGCACAGTAGTGGAGTAATAGCCATCCAGGTGATGGGGATGGATCCTATTTTTGTGGTGCGTAGTCCGATGGTGAAATTGTACGATTGGGAGGAGACTTAAAAAATCTACGTTGGATACGGTCAAATGAAACCCCTCAAGTCACTAATTTGACATTAACCAAAGTGGATTTTTAATATTATTGCGTGTAATTATGCAGTGAGTCGAGCGGGCGTGCTAACGCCTGCTGTTCGGTGACAAGCAAAAGGACAAACATATTCTCCGCGGTGAACAACTTCTTCGCTGATTCGCCGCTGGTGAATCAGCTCAAAGGCATCATGGTAAGTAACGTTAAATATATCTTTTTTTTATAAAAGGAGCTTCGTGAGGTCACAAGTATAAACCTAAAGTACTATAATTCTAAAAACTTTTCCAACTTCTATCAATATTTAGGGAAAGATATAAGTAATTTTGGAGGTGATTTTTTGAATTATTAGTTTATGAATGTAAAATTGCAAAAATATGTAACGTCACATCAAGGTCGTGTCCAATCTAGCATAGCTACTTGAACGAATCCTTTGAAGTTGGGAAAGTCCTATGAGAGTCGTGAATAGCTAAACTTATGATCAATGATCACCTCGCATGTATGTATTTAAAGTGCTAACAATCTTAACTTTTTTTAATGGGAAGGCAAACGAGCAGTCGTGTACTGCATTCCTGGCCTTTAATAAATACGATTCCTGGCCTTTAATGAAAAACTTTAAACATTACTATTTCTATCAATATTTAAGATGATTGATAAATAAATTTGGAAGTATTGGTTTAATTAAATTTAGGGGTCTACAAAAATCACGAAATTCGTGTCAAGTAATTTATGGATGCCTCCTATAATTTAAAGTGCTATATATTATTTTGTTATAGAAACAAAAAATTCAACAGTTATTCTGAGAGGATACTAATTTTCTCAAATTGAATTAAAAATTGTCTGCTTGATTGTCCTGTTTTAATCTTACCCTAAAGTGATTTTGTTTGAACAGACGAGGCAAGTAAGTAGCAGTGGAGAGCCGGGCCCCCCTGACGAGCCCTCGCGCCCCGAAAGTGTCGGGCCGCCCTCCGTTGCACTCAGCCACTCCGAGAGGTAAGAGTACAGCAATCACATGAATATTTATCAATTTAAACTTCATTGCACAGGAACATCCAAGTGTGAATTGTACCACACGTATAGAAAAAATAACAATAACTTAGACATTTATTATGACGGTGCGATACATTTTAGTCCAATCTTTTTAATCTTTGTTACTTTGACCGTTTGACGTCCAAACTATGTGCCTATATATAATTTTGGTTCCTCAAACTTCAACAGAAGAAAATTTGTAATGTATAAATTTGCTTATATTATCTTTAAATTTTTTTATTTCGAGGTTTTTACCAGAGGCCAGAGTATGACATAATTAAATCTTAAAGTTTAAAGCTCACACATTAAAAATGTGTAATAGAGCAGAAGGTACTAATATAATATCTTGGAACAATTGGGGCAGAAGTAATGAAATGTAAACATATGCAAATGGAACTCTCCCTCATATTCAATGCGAGTAGGGTCGCTATCTGTTTTAATTTTCTGGGACTTTTCCTTAATCGAAGAGTGTCTGGAGAATTTAGTTTATAATTAGTTCCCAAAGGTCTGAAGTCATAAAATGTTTTAAGCCAAAAATACATAATCTATGTATGTATATATAATTTATGCGTAAATAATTAATTTTATACGATATTTGTAATAGGCACTCTAAGGAGAGTCCACTGCTACGCATCCAGTTTCTGCCAGTCGCCCTGCATAGTTCAGCGCACCATCTAACCAGGGGACGTCCATCACTACATTTGCTAAGATGACGTCTCCACTTTAGCACTCGTCTACTCCATCAAGCGTAACTTGCCCATTACCACTTCAGTTTGCTTACTCAAAAAGCTATGTCTGCTATGGTTTTCCGGCTAATTTCTTCATTTCGTATCATATCCACCAGAGAAACGCCGAGAATAGCTCTCATAATAAAATCATTATAATTTTTTTTTATAAAAAAAGAATAGATAATTCGAATTTAAAAAATTATTTAAATCTGTACTATATATAATATAACATAAGAATTAGGTATCAATATGCGGATATAATACTGGAAAATTCACAAGTTCCATGTCCTTGTATATTGATTTTACATATGGGAACCCTAAATGCGAGGAAGGTCGATACGAATGAAGAAGAATTTAATCAAGTACGAATCACAAATAACAGCTAACCAGTGGCTCAAAAACCAAAATGTTTGTCTTTTAAAATAAATTTAATTAATACGGTTTAGAATTTATAAATTCTAAGATATTAATATACACGACTTTAATCTGGGGAATTGTTCGTTTTCTATTTGGCTAGATTGGCTCTTGGATTCGAATCATCAGGATAAATATCTGCATGGTATATAAATATTTGTTCTGGGTCCGGTTATTATGTGTGTGAAAACTAGTCATATGTGTATGGAAGTGGATGGAAGGCCCGCAAAACGAGGACTGGGGAACGACATACCTGGCGGAATATGCGTCACGATAGCAGAAGTAAGGCTATTAGCAAAGGCTCTTCAGGTTAGTTTGAGACGTTGGTTTGAATCGCTGTCGGAGTGAAAGGTACACGAAGATTCCTAATGTAAAGCTTTTTATTGATTTATTAATTAGCTAATGTCACTCCAAAAATGCTGAGCAAATTGAGCCCCACTAGATTTAACATTTTTCTATGTTAACAACTATCTAAGAATTGTCTTAAAATGTTTCTAGAGAAAGTAATAAATTGGTCACATTTTTGTAACATTAAACTTACAATTTGTTTAAAAAGAAGGTGCGCCGGCAAAAGCAAAATACAATTACTTATTTCTTTTGAAACTTTTAGTGAAGCCGCGTTGTATGTGTTAATAGGGTATTTTGTAATAATTACTCTCGCAAGATAGAACAAGTTTTCAAGAGGAGCATCAATGAAATTAATTACCTCTTACAAAGAAAAACAAGTGCTACTAATTTTTTCATTAAGAGTTTTCCTATATTCATTTTATATTTGACATGAAAGTAATAAAATTCACCAACAATGAATGTTAGCCGATAACAAATTCTAGTGTGAAAATGTAATTAATATTTAAAAATGCTAATTTGATCTTTTGTTACAAACCACATATGTCCCATTGTTCAAGGGCAAATGTCTCCTTCCTTACGCTTGTCCAAAACTGATTAACATGGCACCTATTTAGATATACTATAATTTTATGTAGGCCATACATATATTTCTCCCCGTGCAGGACTGGACCCCGCAACCATTCACACCGAAAACGGTAGCTTCGCCACTGATCCAATAATGGCTCCATATATAATATAAGAGAATATAAAGTCTCTTCAGTTCAATTTATCTTAAGATCTTCTTTAATTAAGCAAAACAAATCAAACATGTTATTTATTTGAGTATGACCACATTATGATATAAATCAATAAACAACACAAATAATTGCACCATATTCCCATAGTTATTATTTTATCTGTTCAAACAATAAAAAAAATTAATAATGGCTGATGTAAATAATTGACTGGACTTTTAATTGACACTTACATAAATGAATTTGAGTTTTCATTTCATTTTTATAATCTCATCTTATTTTCAGTTTTATTGTTTAATTCTGGTAGCGTATTACTCAATACAATTTGAATAAGGCGTAAAAGTGAAATAAAATTAATTAAATGCATGTAACGTGTCTTTTTAACTTGACTGCAAATGTCCATGCAAGTTTTGGTAGAACGGTAACCATTTCATCAAGACGTATGTGACAAGCTGAATTTACATTTCAAACTACTTCGAAGAAGGAAGAAGAAAAAGTATCCTACCTACTAACATTATAGAGTCATAAATCCTACCCACTATCATTATAGAGTCATAAATCCTACCTACTATCATTATAGAGTCATAAACTGATCAAAAAACCAACACAGTTAAATTCACACAGACACAAACAAAATTTAATTGAAACATTGCATTCACGAACTCTTGGGCAGGACAAATATAATAGTGATAATTCTCATGTCCAAGTTGTATCAAACAAAAGGGTCAGTGGGCGTATTGTGCTACAATGACATAATAATATCGGGGCGCATTAGTTCGTCCTTTGTGAAATACGTGAACGAATATAGTCTCTTTGTGTCAACGGAACTTCAATATATATCAATTAAACATATTTATGACTTCTGCAGCTAATTTACATCAGTAACGTTGTGTTTTTATTTCATTTTCATAATTTATGTTGTTTTGATTCGAAGATATTAATGCTGGTAGCCTATTGGCTTTAACAGCTTTATCGAATACTGGGCAAAAAATTTATGTTATTATCTATATATTTGTATTGTTTAATAAGGTGGCGTGTAGTACGATATAGTTTTATTAAGGCATATAAGTGAAGGGAAGTGAAATAAATGCGTGTATCGTGTATTTTAAGTTGACTGCAAGTCCATAGAAAGTTTTAGTAGTATGGCTACCATTTTATTAAGACGTAATGTGACAAGTAATAATTAGTACATTTGTAGGATACTTGATGTTATTTTATTTTATTTGACACTAGCATAATGGCCACTAAGGAGGAAGAAGAACGTATTTATATTCATAAAATTCGATTTCATAACGCTCTATTAAAATTAAATAAAAACTTGTTGATTTAATTTTTTCATACCGTAACGGTGAAAACTTTTAAAATATTGAATAATAAAGCCTGGTGGAGAAGTATGATGAGTGTGCAGGAGAGGTTGTCAGTTAAGCTTAAATTTTATGGTCTGGATAAGTGCAACAGTATATGCGGTACTTCTTCACTTCATGCTTTCAATACAAGTACACGTTGAATGTTCGTTCATGTTTGCGCCGGCAATTAATTAATTACGTCGTGTCCCAAATACGTGCCCTTTTTTAACTATTCGTACCTAATTCATGTGCAGGAGTAACTTAAATAAACTTCTTGGGTCAAATGTGGAAAATTAAGTAGTTATCATAATCATGATTTTCAATACATTTTTTTTGCCATATCGTTTTATATAATCATTCATCATCATTTAATAGAAATGTCATATTTTGATGACTTATTTGACTGAAAAGCGTAGCTGCCACCTTCGGAATCAATGCTCACTCCTCCAGAAGTAAGCAGGCGCTTGCCCAGCAGTGGGATATATGGGTTGTAAAACAATATATAAGTAGTTGATAGTCTTTCAAATGAGAAAACTTTACAGCCGGCTATCCCAACGGTCGATATCCCCGCCGCGTTCGCAGCGGCAGGTGACATTCCTGAAACCGGCTGCAGATACCAACCTTGATAGGAAGGCCTCCATCGTCGACGAGACCACTGGCATCAGTAGAACACAGATGAAAGGTGAATCACCTCAGGCTTCTTTTTTTTATTTTTTTATATATTCAGGCCTATCCCCCGCAGGGGTTGGCAGAGACCACAGAGCTCCATCCGCTACCATTCATCGCAGCGAAACGGCTTTCTATTAGCGTGACGGGTGGCGAACCTCAAGCTTCTTTCTAATGTTAATACATTACCGTCAAGTGTAAACTATTCTTACAAGTCTGTATAAAATAAAATTAAAAAACAAACACATAAGTACCTTATAAAGTTTTTTTTTAATATTTTAAATTATACTTTTGATACGAATAATTTTTGAATATTCATGTATTTTCAATTTCGTTTTAAATTTCGCCCCAAACCGCCAATGCTGGTCTGTAAGAAAGTAATGTAATGCACCTTGATTGGTGTTTGCCTTCCCGGGACCCAAGAGTGGTATGATCAGATACAGATTAATAAAAACAAATTTAAATTCCTTAACAATAAAATTAAAATATTTCCTTTTTTGTTACCGCGATACAGTATTTTGTATTTTTCTTTTTATTTCGATACAGTCAACAACTATTTTGTGGTTTAAATGTTCAATTCACATATCTAGGCATTATATTTCTTTCATTTCTAGAATTTCGTGAAGCCTTTCGTCTGTTCGACAAAGACGGAGATGGTACTATCACAAAGGAGGAACTGGGACGGGTGATGCGTAGCCTGGGGCAGTTCGCACGCGTTGAGGAGTTACAGGATATGCTGCAGGAGGTTGACAGTGACGGTGAGTGCATCAGTAGTTAATTATTAAGAATGATATGGAGTTTTATATATCACCTAGACCTTAAGAAGGATCAAAGCTGAAGTAAACGAAAAACGAAGACTTTAAAAAGTGTAAGTGTCAATATTTCGAGTGCACCAATACGCTGCAAATCTAAAATCCTTGGTATAATAAATTATACTCGTGATCAGTGGCGTAGCGAGTTTAACTCGCGCCCGGGGCACAATACCTTTTTAGCGCCCCCCCTTTAACGTTTATTATACATATAATTAACATTTATTACATTACACTGGCATTAAATTTAAACTATATTTTCCAGAAATCAATTATAATAAAAATAAAAATTATCCAGCAATTTTTTGTTTTGCGGACCATTTGGCGCCTCTTTGTGAGTAGCGCCCGGGGCATGATCCCCCCTCGCTACACCACTGCTAACGATATCGCCAGCAATCGCAAACTTTCCGATAAACTCTATTTACTATCTGTACTAAGAGGTGTCATTTATTTGTGTTATGTTCAACCTGTTCCAATTGTTACCAACCACACAGTTCTATCGTCGTACAACTCACCGTAAAAACAGTTTAATTCCCACCATCTTCATAGATTATAGTCTACTACCATGCGATTAAGTGGAAATTTCTTGCTATGGACATAGAATGAAACAGTAGAACGTTCTACCGCCTGCAGCGTTCCCGAATAATTATGACATATTCATGGAAAGCCGGCAATAGATTTTTGACGCCTCTGGTCTGCTGTTGCTATCTATGGTTGGCAGTATCATTTACCGGATCGTGCTCTTTTGCTTTTTATGCTATAAAAATAAATATAAAAAATAAATAAATATAAAAATTACGCCTTGATAAAATGATGGCTGTTCTACCAAAACCTTCTATGAACTTTTTCAGTCAACTTAAAAAATCACGATACGCGAATTTATTTCATATCACTTCACTTATACTCCTTAATCGAACTATATTGTATAATACACCAGCACAGTTAAACAATATAATGATAGTAAAAACGATTATGAATATGAAATAAAAATACGTCATTAATGTCAATTGGCGGGAAAACAACAGTCCTTGTATTTTTTTTCACAGTCCATATGTATCCCACTGCTAAGCATGAACTGCTAAGCTTTTCTGGAAGAACGAATGTTAAACCACTACGATTGTCCAGTGCGGATTGGTTGGGTTACCAGAATCAAAATAAATATCTATTGGCTATACACATATTTATAATATTTAAAATACATATGTTTATTCCAATGCGCGGATCGAACCTGCGACCATTGACTATGTAGGGGCGAGCCTCGGCACTGACTCTATTTGATCGTTGTATAATGGCGACAAATATCAATGCTTTTTTTATAAAATAATAAACAACTTTTACATTTTTTCTTTTCTTACACTTTGTTCCTAACTGATTTCAATTGCTGCCCTTATAACACAATTTAATTTCATTGGCTTGGCGAAATAACTTCAGTTGAACGCGGAAATGTTTCTGAAGGGATTAATTCCGCTCTAATTACAGGGAGGGCAAAATGTTAGTTTAATCCGCTTAGAAAATTGGCAGCAAGGATTAGGTTTGGTTAGGTTAGCTTTAATTTATCCTATTTTAAATAAAGGGAGGTGAAATACGGTATTATTTCTTTTCTTATTGTACAGGTAGAAGAGCAAACGGGTCACCTTTCTTATGAGTATTTTGATTTATGTGTATTGGAAAGCTATATTTACTCAATCAAGATTAATAATGAACGACGTCAGAAGTTCACTAGAGTTTAAAATAGTTGAATATTATAATAATCAAAAAATGCTCATACAATAATGGAGCTAATTGAGGCCAATTTGTCAAAAACATGGTGAACCGATCGATCATTAATGAAAAAGAATGCGATTAATAGTTATATTTGACGATGTTATTCAAGGACCTAGGACCTATTCTAGGACCGAATCACCTAGAATCTAGGTGATTCGGCTACGGCGATTTCTGTGAATGCCTTTTTTATGGCATAGGAACAAAAACGAGCAAGCGTGTCGTTTGATGGAAAGCAATCAACGCCATCCATAGACATCTACTACGTAAAAGCTCTTTTGACAGGTGACGGGAACGTAAGCTTTGAGGAGTTCGTGAACATCCTGTCGAAGTCGATGTCGGGCGTTGGTGGCGGTACCAGCTCCGCTGAGCAGGAGGAGCGCGAACTACGTGACGCCTTCAGAGTGTTTGATAAACACAACCGGGGCTACATATGCGCTTCGGATTTGAGGGCTGTGTTGCAGTGTCTCGGGGAAGACTTGTCCGAAGAAGAAAGTAAGTAACATAGTTATACGAACTTATATAGCAAATTGAATATTTATTTTGTTTAAATATATTATACCTACTTGCTCCATAATAAAAAATAGATTTTTTTATAGTTGTAAAATAAAATCTATTTTTACACAAGAAATAAAGAAGAATTTGCCATAAATAATGTATCTGAAATCAAAGTTCCAGTACCTGGGGATTTCTAATACCATTTTCCTCCGTTCCACGGATAACCTTAAATTTCTTCTTACTTCACAGCGCACTGGCTTTATCTCTGAATCCTTCGCCTTAACGGCTATATAACTCTGAGATTACATTACTCTTGACATTAAAAAAACCTCAAACAATTTGCTTTTTAAATTTTAAGTCCGATAATTTTTAAGTTTTGTTCATATTGATAAGAGTATTCGCTGCAAGGTGAATATTAGTTTTTTATTTTTTTTTGGTGTATTTATATATGTATGTTTATAGATATATGTATATAGATGTGTATATATGTTTATGTATGTATATATGTACGTATTATGTATTGTATGTAGTCAATTTTATATAAGTAATTTTAGTTTATTTACTACAAGCTGCACCAACTCCGAACCAATTTTCTTAGTTTGGCCCGCGGGTTGATTGGGAGTTTATGCCCAATGGCATTAAGTCCGCAACTTGTACATTTAGCACAAAAAAGATGAATTAAAAAAATAATAGATCATAAACGAAACTAACAATTAAGAAATTATGCAAGTACCGCTCCACCTACAAAGAAGTAGGTAGGTATACAATATTTATTCATGATATATTTTGTTCATTTCACGATTGGCTCAGTAGCGGCGCCCTCCGCCCACGGAATCAATGGTCGCGGATTCGATTCCCGCATCGGAATAAATATATATATGGATTTATAAATATTTATTCCGAGTCTGGGAACTCCCCCCCCCAATCGACATTTCCGTTCCTGCCCTTACCTTACTTCTCTATCCTTTCCCTTCCTCTCCGCCAATCCACAGTTTGCCGCGCCAATGGATGCATGGCTAAGGGCGAGCTTAGTCGCAAGCGTGCCGACCGTCCCGGGATCGGACTCCCTCGGGTACTATGGTGCCTTACCTCAGCATGCAGGGCTCTGCTGGGGCAGACCTCTATCCTCCCTTGCGGCTCGTGAGATTCACTAAGACGATTTTAATATACCTAATTTGTTGAAAAATGACGGCGACGTGGTTCGCCACCCGTCTCGTCCTGATTCTCACGAGGGCGAGAAGCGACCAATGGAGAGCCGTTTCGCTGCGATGAATGGTAGCGGATGGAGCTCTGTGGTCTCTGCAAACCCCTGCGAGGGATAGGCATGAATATATAAAAATATATTTTGTTTTAGTTGAAGACATGATAAAGGAGGTGGATTCTGATGGTGATGGACGCATAGATTTCTTGGGTAAGTTCAATTAGTTTATCAAAAGTTATCACCGCCAATCATAGACACTTACGACACTGCAGTGATGTGCAGACTGTTTACCTAACATTAAGGGAAATATAGGACACCGGTAGTAAATATTAAGATTTAGCATTCATTCACAGCCCATATATGTTCCACTGCATATGTGCTATGCTGCATATGGCCTCCCCATTTCTGCAGGAATGGACCTTAACCCACTACGCTTCTAGTACCTACTCATAATGTGGTGTAAATGCAGCTGTTTTTATGGGATAGGGGGGCAAACGAGTAAGGGTGTCGCTTGATTGAATGCAATTAATGCCGCGCATAGACATCTGCAATACCATAGGCATTGCAAATGCATTACCGGCCTTTGAGATATAAGTTGGCTTGTATTTTCAGAAACATTCAGAAAAACAGTTCAAAGTAGCACATTTTGACGTTCTAATTATCAGCTCTCCTGCCCGTCTGCTCCCATCTCCACGCTGCAAAATTGAAGCTGACATTCTACAATTAGCAATATATAATTATCACAGAATGGTGATGGACTACGACATTTTTGTTCCCACATGCTTGGGCTTTACGATAGTCAAACAAATAGTTTAGAGTGATGACACGCAGACCTTATGATCGAATTTTTCTATAAATTAACACAAGAGTTTTTATATATACATATATATTATATTTTGTATGTTCGGTATTTCATAAACAAGCCTACTCATATCTTAAAGGCCGGCAACGCAACTGTGATGCCTGTGGTGTTACAGATGTCTATTAGGTGATACGCTTGCTCATTTTCCTCGCTATTCAATAAAAAAATATAATACAACCTTTTGATTTCTAGAATTTGTGAGAGCGCTGGGAGAACCCGAAGATGCATGCGACGACGAAGATGATGACGAACCGATAGAAGGTGCGGACATTTTGCTGCACCGGCCTGTCACTGCTAATTGAACTTCTCCTTCACATTTTTAGGATTAAGATAGTCAATTTCAATTTATAGCTTTTATCTATAACATAATTGAAACAAACGTTTAAGGGTTTTTATTGATTGCAATCTTTTATCATTATTAACAGCCTGCGGCAGGTCACTGCTGCGCATGGGAGTCCCCCAAAATACGCTACTAAGTGCCATCGTCACATATCTATATATAGTTTCTAAGAGTTTCAAACTACATTTACTAAGACGTGGTCTTTACTCCAGCGCTCGTCTAGTACAGCGGTTTTCGGTTGTCCGATAATCGTGACCACTCCCTCTGCTACTTTAACCAGAAAATAACAATCCATAATTTATTTGTGTGTGTGTGTGTGTGTCAGTTTCGTCTTTGTGGTCCGCGATCTGATCATGTTGGTTTTTGCTGAAAACCAGCGCCAGGTGCTCCAATAGAGCACCTGGCGCTGGCTGCATATGCTGAGCAAAAACCATTGTGTGACACAGTTAAGATTTAAATTATTTTTTTGTTTATTTGTATAATATAATATTATTTAGGTTTTAATTTTAGTATTAATTTACTGTAAAAAAAGTATCATTAATAAAGATTTTTCTATTTCTATATTCATTTTATATTACTTGCTTGATGTATAATATATCGAATTACGACTTCTATGTAAATTATATTATATAATTTATTCATTAACGTACAAAAAGAACGGTTGTGTTGTTTCTTGAGTTTTTGTTAGGCGAGATGCTATAGACGCTAGCAAAGCGACCGATGATATTGATGCCCGAATGTAAATTACTTGAAAACTTTTTCGTCCACTCTAAGTTCCTCTTGTAACACATAAATACAATATAGGGGCATTCAAGAGACGAACGTAAGTATTCACATAATACCGGCAACGCATCTGAGACGCTTGCGGCGTTCTTCTATGGGCGTCATGATCATTTGCCTCTAAGTAACCCGCATGCTCAGTTGCCTACTCTGCTCTACAAAAAAACAATCCTAAAAGAATTATTAAGTACCTTTAAATATTAATGCGGTATTTAAAATTGTACATAGTTCTTTTATCTATTTTAATTCAGACTGAGATTTGTGCGAATAAACTTAGCTTGTGATTACTATATTTAATAAGTAGTTATTCGATTTTAAACATAATTAAAATACCTTAAATACTTATTATTAATAATGAAAATGTTTAACTATTAAGTGCACCTTTCAACATGTGTATATTCAAAACTGGAAAATAATGATTTAAGCAGATCAACATACCAATTATTCTTTTCTAAAAAACAATATACTACTAACACCCCCCAAGACATTAAGAGCTACTAATACTTAACATTAACCCTAATTGGCCTATGCAGGAAGATTAAGAATAGATTACTTAATAATAATTTTTATTATATATAACTATCTATTTAGATTTGGAAACTTGCTTGTTAATTAAGAGTTCAATGAATGTTTTAATCTAATATTGATGTTTTGAATCTAACACGCTGACCAATTCTAATAATAAATGGAAAATATTAGCTCGCCTTTGTTTCATTTCTTTCTCTCATTATATAATGGATAAATCAAGTCCAGGTTCAAGACAAAAATCAAAATTTTCAAAAGATGAAACCTGCATTCTAACCTCCATCAAAAATACTCTCAAAAAAGTAAGATTTAAATTATTTTTTAATTTCACTATTAATTTAATATGTAAAATATAATCCACCTTTTTTAATTTAATTTAATTCCATTTACAATATTTATTATATATATTATAATACTATTTAAAAATATATATTTATTCACATATTGTTGGTTTCCAAATTTCTTCGAATTTTCGATATACACCAATACCTCGCTTTGCGTCGTTTCGTTTTGTGTTTTTTCGAAGTTGCGTCGCTGCTTAATTAGTACTAATTTTCACTGTGCGTCGTTAGATTTTCGAGGCTGCGTTGTTTTGGGTTCGAGTTTTTAATTTTTTTTGAAATTTTCTTTTTTTTAAAAAGATGACAACACTTTTGTTTGAAAAAAAAGCTGTTCAGCAAACATTGGACCAATTTTTTGTGAAAGAAAGCCGACTTACGACAACAGCCACTATGGACTCATCAGACAGTGATTAATTTTAATTATGTTTTTCATAAATTAATTGAATAGTTTATTTTGTTTTAATTGAATACGTTTTTTTTTGTTTTTTGTATGTATGTAATAAAATTTTATATTATTTTTGTTTTTTAAATGTTTACTTTGTTATTTTTTTTAAAAAAGTAGTATTTTCGTAACCCTGGAACCTATCTTCGATCTTTACAAGGTTTGCTATAGAAAATCTTAATTCATTTTGTGTCGTGTTTTTTGGAGCGTAATCACGACGCAAAGTGTGGTATTTGTACACCAATGTAAAAACCATACATGGTCAATTTGGAAAAATATGACTTATTTAAAATAAAATATAAAATACTATTTCTAGCGAGAAACCGCAAAATATCGTCATCAATGGATATAATTATATTATATTATTCAAGTATTAGAGGGAACAGATGCTTTGGGTTGTTGAGGCAGTCAAATAACGTTGTAATTAAATCTCATAGTATTTTAGTCAGTAAACAAGATACATATATTTATGTCTATAAAGTCACACCAATATTTCATATGAACAGGCAAAATGAAACAAATTTGTGTTTATATATTTCCTTTTATTAACAAAAATGAATTTTACATTTTTTGATATGCAAATATAAATAATTCTATTTACATAAGAAACAATTAGAGATAATATAAACATACAATTATAGATTGTTATAAATGACCTTCATTTGTAATATTTTGACGATGTCATATTTTCAGGATTTAATACAGTAACAAAAAACATGGCAACATTGCGTTTACACGTAATTAAGCATTCGTTAAACGAAAACGAATTGCTGCGAACTAAAAAAAAAAAATTATTACTTACATTTTTATAAGTTAATATAACAATAAATATTAAAGGCAATTTATTATGCTAATTCATTTTTAGTATTTAAATTGTACTCATATACATGATACTGATAGCTACGCACGAAAAGCACGTCTATACCGTTAGTCTTACATGGATTTAATAGGGCAATGCATTCTAACAACTTTGTTATGTTTGAATTAATCTATTCATCAGTAAAATATGTATTGTTCAGAAAATTTAATTTCCTATTAAACCATCAGACTAAGAACATTACCAATACTTTGTTGATTAATGATTTAGTATTATACTTCAGAATTTGTAGGAGATTTAAAAAATACATTTTGATCTTACAAGTGTAAGTATAAAATTAAAAAAAATTGGTAAATTATGCTAATTTATTGCAACATTGGTATATTGTTTTTAATAGTCTTCTATTCGTTTTTGTTATTGTCTTTAACATACATAACGAAAAGGCGCGGCTCAATTATATTTCAACAATATTTCATGGCGCTTCAACTATTAACATCTCTTCCTGTAAGGAGATGTAAGAGAGCCCTAATCACATCTTGCCATTTTTTTTATGTTAACCTTACTTCCACGTTGGTATATTTGTCTTTAAGCTGATGCAGTCCCCTAATGGCGATACCAAGGCCGACTTTCAGCTACACGCATCCAATTTCTGCTAGCCGCCAATGCAATTCCCACGCAAAGATCTGATCGCCGGCCGACATAACCATCCCAAATCCTAAAATTAAAGCTAAATAGATTTATCGGTCCTTGATTCCTGTCTTTATGGTTGTCAATCTGCCTGCCCGGCGTGGAGACTACTGGCAAATCTTTTAAGCTTGGATCATCTACTTCATTGAATCAACGGGCATCAGAAGCTGCCAGCCGAGAACTTGGCTACTAACACCGCATCATACCGTTGCCATCATAAGGTCATCTGCTGAGCAGGTCACGACATAGAGAATAGGTTGTCAAGCCATCGTTTGTGTGACTCTCTCCCACAAGAGGTTTGTGGTTGAGAAACCCCACCTTGCCATGCTTTCTCTACATCGATCAGTCTGGGGGTTAAGGGACTTCCAGACTGTCCACGGCAAGTCGCTTCCGGCTAGCAGTCTCGAAGCACCAATATAACCCGGAGGCGATGGTTCCTCTCAACCAAAACTTGTTTTTTAATCTCGGCTGCTGTTCAGTCGCGGGACTGATTGGACGGCAAAAAGCTCTAAAGCTCTAAGCTTGGGTAAACTGTTCATAGTAGATAGACTTTTACAGTTTTATAGGATTTCTACCCACGGAATCGGAGTCTGCGGGCAAATACATGCGGGGAATGTATTGCTAAAAGCTTTTGATAAATCTGTAATTCGATAAAACAATATTAAACAAAAGGATCTTTACTGTGATATTATGCGAGATTTATACAACCTAATTATTTTAAAAAAAAGGGGACAATGAGCCAAACAATTGCCAAATACTGATTTGCAGACACGACAAATACCAGATAATATAAGAAGGAATATAAACGTGTGATATAAAAATGATTACAAAACATTCTTCTTTGTATTGAGGTCGCTTTTACATTTTCGCAGTTAAATATTCCTATAATCAGTTACACTTATAAACTTATGAAGTTCTTGTTTGAAATTATATCTTCATTTCTAATTTGATTTCAGCTGCTTATTGAATTCCTGTTAACGCAAGGTTAAAATGTTTAGAAAAGATACATTTATATAGTTTGTCTAGAAACATATGAAGATAATATTTATTAAAATTTTTAATAGAAACATGTTGATAAAAAACGTGTGTTAAAGCAAAAAAACAAATACTTTTTAATTGAGGCAATTAAGGCAATAACACTTTTTTTAAAAAATAGCATTAATTAAAGCTGTATTTAATCAATTTTTTTAAAAAGAATGGCATCTAAAAATGACGAAAATAAAAACATTTGGAACATTTTCGCATATACTTTTGTACCGCACAGTCAGCAAAGAAATAAGAGGGAACATTGTTATCGATATATAATATCATCACCGAACGTCAATATTCTTTGGCATTGCGAAAGGATGTATCATCTCTTAGCATCTTTCACCGCTTTTATCACGGGAGTGCTCGGAGGAATTGTTTTGAATAATTTCAGCCTTTGAATTTAACTAGTGCACAATAAAAATAAACGTTTTATCCCTAACATCTAAGTCAGAGATTCCCAAACAATTTTGGACAAGATACCCCTTTTCCAAAATGAACTAATAATATCTCAGACCCTCATAGCCAAATTACTTATTAATTAAAAATCATATCTCTAGTTTTTATCCCTATTGATACAAAATAATTACCAATTTAAAAAGGAAAAGGGAATTTTTAAAAGGGATTCCCAAAGAGGTCCAGTATGTAGGTACAGTATGATTTTTATAAGACAAACTTAATCGTTATCGTTAGAAACACGCCGCGATCTCTGCGCTTAACTTATGTACTTTCCCAATAAGTCAACCATATCATCCGTAGCGTAGATCCCTACTTGTATTTGAGTGATTGAAAAATTATTTGCTAGTTTCTGTCAGAAATTTTCCACACTTAAAAAATGTCATTATGGCAGATGGTTTCCTCCCCTAAATGATTATTGTACATTATTTTTACGTGGTAATTATATCGATATAGCTGTTACGGGCAACTTTCTTAATCCTAAAAGTGTTCACTTTTCGCTTGTCTTCCGTGGAGTCTACTGTACCTGAACATGCCTCGTGTTGGGGCGAAACACGTGTCGTTTACAAGACTATTTGTGAATAATGATCAAGGCCGAGATCAAGATTTTGGCCGGCCCATATTAATGATGCCCAGCCCGTGGTCCATTTAAAAAGTCAATCGCCTTCCAAAATTCTTACGCAATCCTATGATTTGAAATATTTCAATTAATTTTTCCTAGATCACTAACTAGTTTTTAAACTATTGTTCACAGGTAATAATCTTTCCGAACCGATACGACATTGGAACCTTTAAAAAAACAAGCCTACACATACCTAAAAGACCGGCAACGCTTCCGTGACTCCTGCGGTGTCGCGGTTGTCTATGGGTGGCGTTGATTGCTTTCCATCAGGCGACACGCTTGCTCGTGTGCCCTCCTATCCCATAAAAAAATAGTTTTATTAAAATAAATGGAAAGTAACTACTGGTGTCATTACGTTTGATTGTTTAACTTATTTTAAACTAAGAATTAAATTATAATTATTAAGTTTTATTTCAAAATATATAAAAATGAATCCCTACTTCCCTTTGTCACGCCATGATTTGAGAACGATTTTACGGATTATATTCAACGTTTTTTAGTTAATTTCCTAATACCTAATTTAGAAAACAATAACTATTGAAACATTGCGAGTTTGACAGTTCGCTTTGAACTTCACTCGTTTGCCATAAACACTATGTTTTTTAATATTTTTTTTAATTAATTTAGGGTCGAATCGGTTATTCTTCGCTATGCCAGGACAACGTCTGTCGGATCAGCTAGTTTCATATAAAAAACTAAAACAATACAGTTCATCCGTTTTATTGTATTTCTATTGTTATTATTCATAGTGACTGGACTTGTCAAGTTTTCTCATAACATAGCCATGGTAACAAGAATGGACCGTTTCGATCCGAGACCGCAGAGACCCTTAGACTTCGGATCCTCATAGAATAACAGCTTCAAGTGGCATTTTACTTTGTTATCGCATTTCATCTGGTGTGCGTTGGGATGCTGAGTTAAAATTCCTCTACTCTTCCTTTAAATCCTTCTTGCCCGTCTACTATTAATATCTCAATCTAAGGTAGGCAAAGCATCTGCAATACCCTTAGTATTGCGGATGTCCATGGATGACGCTGGTTGATTACAGTTAGATGACCCGCTTGCTCGTTTGCCTATCTATCCTATAAAGAAAACAATGCTTTAATTCACAACTTTAAGTGACGATCGAATTCAACTTAGTTACAACCCCAAATATGGAACAATATTCTTTAAAACCAGTAAATAAAGTATAAAATCGATTAAAATGAACAACATACGTACGTTAACATTTAAATGGTTTTTGCCTACAAAAATCAAACATTTTAGCTAGACTACTTGTTGCAAGTTTTACCGGCTGCTTATACGCTTGGGTTCCATATGACCAGTGTCGCTCAGCGCGCGAAGAACTACATTACCGTTGGGTAAAATTGAAATCCATGTTATTGATCCGTGATTTAAGGATATTCGCAACCAGCCTTCTGGCGGGAATTGAAGAGCTCTGTAAATAAAGAAATAATAAATGTATGTAGCGGGCAAGGCCAATATTGCTTTTAAAATACACTTCTCTTTTTATTTCTCTCTGAGTCCTAAGTCTCCGGTAAGTCCTAAGTAGGGCGGATACGACGTTTCTCCATCTCGACCTGTCGGAGGCCATACGCTTTACTTCGCTCCAGGTTAGGCCCATCTTCTGCACTCCGGCCGTCACAGTACGCCGCCAAGTTTGTTTTGGACGCCCACATTTGTGGTAGCCATAGGGGTAGCTGAAGTCAGGGTATGGTTTTGGTGGGGGAGCTAATTGGTGGTTAGTGACTTCTATAAAATACCAAGTATCCAACTGCTGTGTTGATGGCGGAACACTAGAAGAGAGCAGTGCCCTGACCAGTTCGCGTTGTCCACGTCCACGTCGTACACCCCGGGACCTTCTACAGCCACGCAGTCGCGTGCTCGCCATTTAAATGCTGTAGATGCCAAGGACACAGGGCAAAAGGCGAGTATTCTGCACCTTAAAACAGAATCAATCACCAGGGAGGACAGCCGAAACAAAACCAAGCAACTTTGTGGGCTTTGAAGTGGTAGCCGCGCTAACAAAATAGGGTACTGTGGGTTAATCACCTGCATACCTGAAATGACCCTGATTACTAAAATTGACACAATGAATAAACTGGACCGATTCTCTTTTTACACGAATTTGATTGAACATTTGTCTTTTTACGCGAATTGTTTTGTTTTAACACCATTTTTAATATTCTATGAATTTTTCTTGAATCTCAGAGCAAATAGAGCGAGATATTTCGACGCATTTATGAAGCGTTTGAAAAATTAGTCCTAGTCTTTCTTACTACTGAATTCTCAAAACAGAAGACTAGAGATGATCACACAGAAATAATTTCGCAAGATGGTAAACAAAATAATTCTAGTGATGGTAGTGATATTGAAGTCTTGCGCAAAAGTATGCATTTGTAATATATATGCCAAAAAGTGGCATGCATACAATTGTGTTACGTTTCGATTATTTTTACTTTTTTATATTAACAAATTCCAGATATGATTTTCTTTCTTTCAAAGTGTAATTTATTTTTTATAATATATTTAATGAATTAAAATGTATAAGCATAAATAACTTTTTTGGGACCGTATCTATCGTGTGGACAGTCAAAAGTTTTACTTAGCTAAGATCCGCGACAAGCAAAACAATGACAGAAAATTAATAATGTGTGTTTTTCTGCTGGATGAAGTGGATTTATTTGGAACCTAAACTAAAAACTTACCGAAAATCGGCAATCAACTCTCCACCCACCAAGCACTATACACAACACCAAACACACACTAACACTTTTCCACCTTGTAAACGGCACGTGTTTCGCCCCACAACTTTTCGGTTGTCTTCCGTAGAGTCTACTATACCTGAAGATGCCTCATGTTGGGGCGAAACACGTGCCGTTTACAAGGTGGAAAAGTGTTAGTGTGTGTTTGGTGTTGTGTATAGTGCTTGGTGGGTGGGGAGTTGATGGCCGATTTTCGGTAAGTTTTTGGTTTAATTTCCAAATAAGTCTACTTCATCCAGCAGAAAAACACACATTATTAATTTTCTGTCACTTCACTAAGGCGCGTCACCCAGCTCAATCTTCAATTACACGTGTCCAGTCCAGTTTCTACCAGCCGCCCTGCGCAAATCGACTAGCCAGGGGATGTTCCATACTACGTTTGTCAAAAGAAAGTCTCCACTGCCACATTTGTCTTCTCCCCCATTATAATTTCAATTTGCAAACTAGAACAGTTCCCTGATATATATAGTCAATGATATTGTTTGAAAATGTGGCACTTATGTAAATCTAGCGCACACGGGGCTTAATGCTTTGAAGCATAGATTCCCAACAGGTGCAGTACCGTCCCCATTTGGGCGCGGGAGCTTTTAATGAGAGCTGTAGCGGGTCCAAATGCAAATGGGGGACGTTATGAAATATCTCTAATTTTAATGAAAAAATAATTTTATCTAGCCGTCTAAAATGTTTATTTTATTATTATGGCGTAAATAAAAATTTTTCTTGTAAAAGGGCACGTAGTCCAGTAGTCCATAAAAGGTTGGGAACCTTGGCTTTATAGTATTCCCTGCCAATCAACGGCAGTGAATGACTTATACAATGTAAGTACTATATACAACTGCATGGCTAACAAAAGTGATCGTTTGAATTTGAAAATGTTGGATACAATCTTAGATGTTTTTATCGGACTCTGTTGTGATGTTGGTGCTTGCCTAGTTCTAGTACTGCTATTTTTTATTTTTCGTATTCGTGTATGATTGTGTTGTATTTCATTGTACCTGTATTTTTACTAATTTATTTGATGTTATTGACGTGAATTATGCGCTAGCATCACCTCAAACCATCGTGAATTTTGGATGTTAGGTAGACCTGAGTTATTATGAGTTTTCTTCTTTAAACGAAAATAAAAAAATTAACAGGATTAAAATCTAGTTTTATTATTTTTCTTCAAAAATTATACGATTAAACCAAAGGTAAATTAAATTAATGGTTCTGCTGACACCATCTCGCCTGCTGGCTGTCATAGTTGTTATAGAGAATAACAAAAAAACTAACTCACTTGCAAACGAAGAAACGTATGACGTTAGCGTGGCACACGAGTATAGTGTGCGTATCCTTAGTCTGATCTGGCGGGGCTCTGTAGAAGTATCGCCGGAATGCAGCCTCTATCCGCGCCCCATCCTGGAAGAACTGCTAAACATGCCCAACCATACCCTGTTAATGTACTGTCCAGTATTGCTGCACTCCTAGTATATTCACTACATGTGAATTATTTAAAATGATTTTATAAAATGTCATTTCATTTAATTAGGCAATTTTGAAGTTGTTTTGAATTTTGGTGAAGTGATGAAAAAAACATATAATTTTTTTTATAATTAATGTAGGTTGTGTTTGGAAAAGTTCTTATATGTCTTATAGAAAGTAATATTGTTTTGTAGAAGGTTCTTATGCAAAAAAATGAAAAAATTTCAGAAAATATAATAACTATTGAAATTTTTTGACAGTTCGCTATGAACTTCGTGCGTTTGACAGTTTGCTCGGAACTTTGCGCGATTGACATATATAAACACTATGTTTTCGAAATAACTTTTTTTAATTAAATTAATGTTCAAATTGATTATTCATAGCTAAGACAGGACAACGTCTGTCGGGTCAGCTAGTTAATAATATATGACTACTTGTTATGTTAAACTAATGAGTATTGTTAAGCAAAACTGGCCAGTACTCCATGCTACATTATAACAATCAAAACAAGTGATATAAGCAATAATCATAAATTCTCAAAATGACAGTCGTCACCCACTGAACTGATCTATCTATGTTCTAATATAAGTTGTTAGTAATAAGGCAGTGATTTTCTTCTTCGCTGATGCGAATTTACTTATTTAACCCTTATCGATCGCTAGCTTTTTATACGTGATTCTCTACAGATACAGTTTTCATTGACTTTATTCATTTTTGGGCTCAATATAATAAAAAATAATTGGAAAAGGCAATGACATATAACTGAAGATGTCAATTGCTCTGTTAAGCATATTTAATTAATAAGGCAATAGTGCCTGCATTTCACACAGAGCGAGTTTCATGTCTCGCCTTGTCACCTCCCACGTGACTTACGACCGCAGCGGCAAAGTACTGTAGTCACGTGAGAGGTGACTTACGACTGATAAGGGTTAATTATTATGCAAATGTCAAGTAAAGTCAAGTAAAACACTTGACATTTGGATAAGTTTGCTCTTGAAGTATATAAACATTGTGTTTATGGAGAAATATTAATTATACCTCAATTGAACATAAGAATTGAAATTAATGCACACCACTTTAAATTAGTGCCATTTATAAATATTGGCAATAGATGGCAGTATTAGTTAGTATTATGGCATGCAAGACAACCATTGATGGAAGATGAATGTATCCATTTTATTCTATTGTTAGTTTTAGTCATTAATAAAACAGACAAAAAAATGCTATACTATATTGCGAAATAGTTATAGGCTGCCAATCATTATTGATCAGTGGCACTTAAAGGAGATAAAGCAAATTTTTAGACTTGAATTTCTTGAGGGTTCTCCTCATAAGGGAATTAAGCAGCAAGGCTCCAAAAGTCTAGTTTTCATCTCAAATAATATTTTCAAGAAACAATCGTGTTACCCTTACAATAAAAATTAAAAAATCTGATTTGTGCATTACATTTTTTATAAGTGACATTTAAGACTTCTAAATATTACCAATTTTTTTTGAGAATTTATGAGTTATTTAATACGCACTAATGCTATGATGGAAAAAATGCTTATTGTATATCAAGTATAGTATTACAGTATTACATAAAAATGGTTAACATCTAAAATAGGAAATATATTGATAACATAAACTCCAATACTTACTAAGGTCAAATGTATAGCTAAATTGAAATAAATATTTATCGCGGTTAAATACACTAAGACTACTTATTATGAAATACTTACTTTGGGCTCTGGAGCCCAATGCCCCACAGGGGGTTCAGGAGGTATAGGTGCGCCTTCTTCAATTAATTGGCAGTCTTTTGTTTCCAAATCTTTTGGAAGATGCTTAGCAATAATTGATGCTGTTTCTTGCGCTCGTGTCATTGTCGAACGCACAAGAAGGTCCCATTTGACGTCAAGGCTTGCCAATCTTTTACCTGTTTCATCTGCTTGTATCCTACCTGTTAAATATTTGAAATTTGAAAGAAAAACTTTTACTTTAACAATTTATATGTGTTTATTTTTGATTATAGCTCATTTATGTCACACGGTTCTGACTTCCTATGCTCCTCATTTGTGTTCGAGGAATGAACATCTGCAAGCTTATCCAGAGCCACTGGATGGCGGGACATTCAGACTGGAAAGAAATACCTGTAGGCCATATAGATATTTATCTGGGTAAGAGAACTGAACCCACAACCACTGACTTTGAAATCTGTTGGCTCTGTTCCAAATCTGATGTCATGACATTTCGCCATTATGTTGTAGCATGGTGGGTTAGTGTCACCTCCAAAAATGGGAAGGCCCTATGCCTAGCACTGAGATCTGCATGGGCTTAAAAAAAGGACACAATATATACATAATAATACATGATTGAATAAGTACAATTGTAGACACAGTTTCATACATTGCAAATAAGAGTAAAGGTTTCAATAAAATGTATATTGCAAAAAATATGTGAATAAGAACATTTATATAAAAAAAATAAAAAATCACACCATCATTACATCTGAAAACATGGGAAAATCCATTAATATAAGCAACAATACTAATTAAAATATTAATAATAATGGAATAACTTGATAAAATATAATGATTCTACTCTGAATAATTCCTCTTTTAAAAACATTACCCATGTAGTTTATTACAAATCAGAAATTATTGTTCCATACAATAATAAATGTGTGGACAATCTATGTCACTTGGACACATGTTAGTGAAACGCACCATGCTGCTGTTTTAAAGAGATCATTGATTCCTTTACTTTGTCATATGTTGTTGAGTTCAAACTTTATTTTTATGGATGAATTTTTAATTTAAACAAAATATGTAAAAAAGTTTTAAAATAAAAAGTAATGAAACATATTTGAACTTTTATCTATATTGCTTTATATGAAGAATGTACTGCATTGGTCAGGGTTTGGGATTTTCAGAAGAACAAACTTGTATTGTATTAACTGTCCTGCCTAACAAAACAAAAGATAAAAAATGAATAAAAGCATAACTGACCTAATTCTGTTAAAACCCTTTCTTTATCAGTGGCCCCTTCAATATGGTATTGTCCATGTCTTATAAGGAATAAATGTCTTACTGCTTTACTCTTTGCCTTTTCAATTTGTTCGTTATATCTGTTTTCATCTTCTGGCTTACTTAAAGATGTAGGTTTCACTATAGATTGTGGCTCACGACTGAAAGTAGTAGTTTTTTCATCACAATACTTACAATAAAAATTAGATACAACATAAAAATTTGTACAACAACACAAAAAGGTACAACATAAACAATAATGTATCTAAAACTTATTTTGGATACAACTTGATTTGTCAAAAATAAATGTAAGATTTTTAGAGGACAATATCAGATTTATTAATTTGAAAAATTAATTAAATAAACATATATAATAAATTGGCAACAATTTATTAAAGTAACAATTTATTAAAATTATGGGTGCAAAAAAAAATTATGTAACAAATAGTACTTAAATGCATTTTGGATATTGGCATTTAAGGAAGGAAGCAAGGCTGTCTTCAAGTAGTCAGCTTTAGTCATATCTTTAAAGCTTTTGTAAAATGTAAAGTACCAATCCTCTTGGACAAATATGGTGGGTTAATGTGGATGAGAAAATTTTGAGAGAGAGATATATGAACAATAAAGAGTATATAAGCATACCATATGAGAAAAAATCCTTTCTAATGATTATTTATAAACATAAGAGAAGTTAAAATTCAAAACAGATCAGAAAAGTATAATAATCTTAAGTTTTTGTTTGCTTAGTTTATATTACAGTGCTTATGAACACTGTACCCGCTTAGATGTTAATATGCTTATTTAAATACTAGTACAATGTTTGTAACACTCTTTTTCATGACAAATAATGATTTATTTTTACAAAAAATGTTTATTATACACAATTTATTTTAAATATATTTTTTTACACAATATCAAGTCTTTGTTCATTATCCGTAATCTGTATTATTTTGTTATAGTCAAGACTATATTATTTTAATGTCCCTTGAGATTAAAAATATGTATTGATTTACTGATATTATATTTTTTTAATTAAAAATTATATCAATTAACTGATAAAATAAATTTAAATGTATGTTTACAAAAGTGGTAGTGCTCTTGCTCTTTTATAATAAACTTTTTGAAAATAACATACCGATCCCAATTTTTTTCCCATTTAACGCTCGGTGTATAATTAACAGTCCAAGAGTTTTCCACGTCAAAGTATTTTTCAGATTTACCAAGGTGGTAATATGCTAAACTGCCACCAACGGCACTCAAGCTTATCAGAGCAAATTTTTGTAGTCTCGAAAAGGACGACATATTTAATTTAAAGAAGGTGTATAGTATTTATTTTTGAACATTTATGACGTATGACTATAAAAATTTTAATTCACAAAGGCGACAATTTTGTACTTTTTTGTAGGTCGAGTAAACCCAAATTAAACCTAAAATAAATAACCTCAAAAACAGAACAGAACGTAACGAACGATTCACCTACAACAGATTAAAAATAACCAGCGATGTGAAAAAATAATCGAATTTTATATTAATCAGTTATTTTTTTCTTATAATCATTTAATATGAATCTATTTTCTTAATAATAATAATGGATTTTTAATAAATCGATTATATAAATTACACTGTAAATCTTTATTATGAGTAAAAACGATACACGACGTTAACTTTAACCAAAATAGCTAAATAACAAACGCGTTTTGAGTTTTGAAACAAATAGCGCCATCACTGCGACGAATAAAAAACGCGGAGTAAGTTCATTAAAAGTAAATAAGTCACATGAAAAACGGTGCCATCTGTATGTACTTATGTAAAACAGTTTCATATCTGTCCAATGGTTTCCTTTCTTTGTGTAAATAAATAATTATTGGTTTAATAATAAAAATGTCTTCTAACGGCAAAACACCTTAAAATGGCTGTCGGAAGTAAAATATAAATATAAGGATAGATAATGCCACAGCAAAATAAAAGTACTACCCAAAACAATCAAAAACATGAAGTAATACTACAAATTTAAAACAACACATGGAGGAATATTCTTAGAAGGACACGAAACCTTATTTTAAGGAAGAGATTACCAATTTTTAAACGCTCACTGAAAACTTATGGCAATAATGTTTTATAGTTTTCTTTCTTTTTTAGATTCAAAGTTGGATGAAAGATTTCATTTGTTTTTTAGTTTTGAGGCCAGAAGATTGTCGTTTTTTTATTATTACTTATCGTTTTATTTCATTTTTATTCTAGTCAAATATTAAATGATATTTGCGGCAATAACTTTTTGTTTTTAAAGTTTAAAATAATATTTTAGTTTTGTGACCGAAATAATGTTATTTTATTTTTTGTATTTATCGTTTTGTTTTATTCTTATTCTAGTTAAATAATAAATGACAATAAACATCAGTGGTAATAATTCGTTTTTTTATTGTTTAAACTTAAAGTTTGAAGAAAAATTCGTTTTGTATTTTAATTTTAAGAGTAAAAGGTAGCCGTTCCGCTTCTTGTACTAATCGTTTTGTGTTATTTATATTTCAATAAAATCTTGAATAATATTAAAAATTGTAACGACAATTATGTTTAGTTGCCTTATTATTGAATTTTGTTTTTTTAATTTAGAAACAAGAAGGATGTCGTTTTGGTAATTTTTGACATTTATCTCTTCTTTTCTTTAATGACAATCAGTTACAACTATTATGCCAGTGTTGAGTAAAATAAATTTAACAAAATACAATAATCTTTTGAAATCTAACTATTAAATTATAGGCCACTGATAGATTGTAATGTGACAAGTTGTCACGTTACCATCTTGATAAAACGGTGGTGATTTTACCAAAACCTTCTATGTGCTTTTTCAGTTACTAACTTAATTAGTCACGATACACTCATTTATTTCCGCGCATACACATGTTTTTACAAACTAATTTTTTACCTACGTATTATTTCTTTAGCTTATGGACACTACTAATATAAATTACTAGCAGTACTAGCAACATTTGTTTCATAATACGTCAGTGATGTGTAGTTTTTAAACAGAAAAAATTCAAACGTTAGCGACAAAACGGCTTTCACTATAACTTGTGTATTTCTTTAAGAAAAACCAAGGTTTGTCAAATATTTTATTATGAGTGGAATTATTTTGTTAACATTTACAAAGAAAATCGTTAAATGATTGAGACATCTGTATTTCTCCTGTTTGATCAGTACGTCTTTATTAAAAACGTATTACGCGGTTGAGCGTGGAATGATAATCTTGAAGTCTTAACGTCTCTTAATGGTTTTCAAATTTGTTTGCACAGTTTCTTTTTGAAAGTTCTTAAAATATTAATTCTCATATGCAGGCACACTGTTTATAAGTTTAATAACTGTAATTACAGATGCTTGCAGTACATCTTTTTAATCGCAGTGATACTGAAATCTTACAAGAATTATTAAGGGTCTTTAGTTCAGGTTGTGGTACTGCCCGAGAGCAATGGAGTTTACAAGCTGAGATACTTGTAGAACCTGTGGGTTGGGATGCAATTTGGAAGTTATCAAAAGAGTTTTGCAAGAAGTTTGGTAAATTCTATATTTTTAAATCTTTTAATATGATACAACTAAATTTTGCATGTTTCGAATGTGGTATTTCTTTATTTGAGTAACAAATGAATATAACAATTAGTTATGATATGTCATATGCCCTTTATATATGCTTTTTATATATATTTAAAAATAAGAACACAGCTATGAATACATTCTACTAATGAGGGGTAAGGATAATAAAACATTTGCGTTAGAAAATGATAATACTAGGGAACGAGGGTATTAAAGAAAGGAATTGAGACTTTAGCTCTGAATGTTGGTTGAATTGAATATAGTGGCAAAGTTATTATATAGAAATTGGTTCTCTGGTGTATTGTATTTACCGGATTAATGGATAATATAGCCCATTCATACATTGCACTAAAATTTTCCAAGAAACTTTGTCCTTTTTTTTAACTTCTTTTGGTGTATACCTGAATCCTGATAATTAAATTCAACTCCTGCCCCAATTGAAGTTTGACTTTTATACACAAAATTGATAAAGTGAACAAAGACAATAAACAACAAACAATGAATTTAAAAAATAGATTTCTTCAGCATAACATCAATATCTTTTTTAACATACATATGAAATTACTGTAAAACAATTGTTAAAATTTTTATGAATTTTTATAAATTTTAAATAATTTATTTAATACAAATTACAATTATTATATTTATTTATATAAACCAACATTATCCTTACGAAATCTGTCAATAGATGGTGCTATAATACATATAATAATGATATTAATTCTAATGAATTACTTATATTTATACTCTTCAATGGGTGATTATTGTATATTATACAATAATCACCCTACATTGAATATTGTACAATAAATATCTATCTATCTGTTATGGTATCTATCTTATTGTCCATCTTAATTGCAAATTTCAGAAGTCAGATTTCCTTGTGTTGCATTCATAACTGTCACATCTGTGGAATTTGAAAACTTGTCAGCAACTGTAGATGTCTTGAGTGTTCAGCATGAGGCAGTGACATTACCAGAAAGAGTTGAAGATGTTCCCTTAATTGAGCTCTGGCCTACAATTAAACAACAGGAACAAAGTATTGATGCTGCTTCAACTGCAGAGTTCTTGGATTTATTGAGGTAAGCAATACTTACATCAATTCCTACTTACTGTGTGTCTACTCTATCTCAAGAATATCCAAACCAAATTTGAGAGGGTTTTAATGAGGTGATAAGAGATTTGCAAAATAGGGTTGAATAGCAAGGTCATTTTCTACTTTTAAAAATTTGGGATTTCTTGCAGTAAATTAAAAAAAAACCAAAAAAGTTTGAACTAGTCAAAATTATATCTTTCTTCATAGTTTATGTAGAAACCCTTATATATACTAATTTTTAAAGTTTTCTGGATATCTTTCTTTCATATATGAAAAAAATACAATTTTTTTTATATATATATTCATGCCTATCCCCCGCAGGGGTTGGCAGAGACCACAGAGTTCCATCCGCTACCATTCATCGCAGCGAAACAGCTCTCCATTGGTCGCTTCTCGCCCTCAATGAGACAATTTTACAATAAAAACAATATATTTTTTTTAAAGATTATTTATTTTTATCTTTTACATAAAATTTTGCAATTTTGTTGCATAAATAATACAAAAATACTTTATCTAAACTTTATCATTATAAATATATATTATTTTAAATACTGCTTTTTTTTAGATTTTTCTACAATAATATTTGGATGCCATGGGATGACCAAGATGGAAAAGTCTTGTTACCCAAAACTATTGAAGATCGCATGCACTTATGGTCTGATCTACATAATGGGACAATTCCAAAATGTGTAGTCCATACTATAACTTTGCTGCGAAATAGTGCCATCAATGCTCATGAAAAGTTAAAAGAGCTTGATTCTTCTCTCTTTGATGGAGTTGTTGCAGATGATGATGGTAAATATATTATTTATTTTATAAAAGTTTATCACTTTTCGATACGGCTCCTGGTGTTTGAGACATCTAGGTGGATAATATGATGGACTAATCTTTGATGCCCAACCTGTTTATCAAGGGTAGGAATTACACCAAGACCACTCATTTCCAGACCTCTGTCTAGCAATACACTGTTATGACTGTATTGATTTGGTAGATATAGTAGATCTTATAAAATGTTTTTTGAATTTGAAAAACTTTAAGGAAATTGTTTCTGTGTTAAATAAACTCCTTTGCAAAAAAAAAACGGGCACCGTACAGTCATTGATTTTTCAATGAATAATATCAATATTTATAGTGTCTTTAGCTTAGATGACTAGAAATTTCTTTTCTAGAATTTTTTTCCGATGCAGGGATGCGACCATTGACTCCGCGGGCAGGGGGCTCCGGCACTGAGTTTCTTACTAACCAATTAGTTTCTTAGTTCAAAAAATACATATTAAGGACTAATTCTGAAAAAAAAAGTGTTTTTTCATATTTTAACATGTCTTGTTTATGTTTTTTTTTCTGTATCTTCATAATAAAATAAAAGATTTTATATTAGCAAAACCATTGAACATTACCATGCATATTCTGGTCACAATTGTTCAAGAACTGATATCCTTTGGGGGTAGTAATATGCTGGAGTTGAAATTGCTTCTTGGCAAATGTAGTGTGGGATATCCTCGGGTAAGATGTAGCGGCAATCTGCACAAGGTGGCTTTGGCTGATAAAAATGGATGCATGTAGTCAAAGATACCGAAGAAGCAGAAGATGAAGATACCAAATATTGTTTTAGCAAACTGCAGTGGCAATAAACTGGTCAGTTTACAATACTAATTATCCAGTGAGTTGCCTGTATATAACTCTTAAATTACTTTCTTTGTGCACATATATTTACAGATTCACTGTTACCCTCAAACTATATAGCAATGTACACAGAGATAAATGCACATCTTGAAGGGTTAATGACTAAGTGGACATTATATGAAAATCCACTTATACGAGAGCAGTATCTGGTAAAGGCGAAAAATAAATGGCAGAAAAATAAAAATAAAAAGAATGTATGTATTATATTCTATTTATATCTGTATAAACTCGTTTACTTGCTATGTAATAAAAAAATTATGACTTTAATTTTAAAATTTCAGGTAATTGCTCTTTGGCAAGGCGGATCTGCTTCAGAATATGATGAAATATACAAATTTATACGTCCGCGTCTAACTGATGAACATAATCTCATATTTACGGTGTCAGCAGAGGAGGGTCTCTCTTACGAACCTAATGATGTAGTTATCTGTAATCAGAATTATGAAATTCCAGAAATGCCTTTGTCTCAGATCTCCATCTGCAGTTTGAGTGGTAAGTAACAGTAAAGAAAATTTTGGAGCTTTAGAAGCTTTCGAAACTCATTTTTATTGAGTTTTATTGAGATATAATATTAGGAAAATATTCAGGTATTGTAAAAATATTTAGGAGCTAATATAATGTGGAATGCAATAGAAATATGACTACAAATTAAATATTTCTTTATTCATCCAATTAGACATATGTTTCATATAATAGAAAATGAAAAGCAGTATATGTGCAGCTACCTCCAGCGGTGTTTCCGAACCGATACGACATTGGAACCTTCATAAAACAAGCCTAAACTTTTATTAAATGCCGGCAACTCTTCTGCATTGGTTATAGTACTGCGGATGTCTTGAGCAGTGGCGATCCGGTGCGAGGTGTTTTTGAATCGGTTTATTCAGCCACCAAAAAAGTTGCCTCTCGGAAAAAATGCTGCGAATTGTCCATAATAGAGAGGCCAACCTACATATATATCTAGAGGGTAGATGGTGTTATGAGCTGAATTCCGTAACTCGACGTCATCGTGCGCCTATTTTGCGTGTTGATTGAATGGATAGCTCTTATTCTTATCCACCCCGGCTCCTCGAAAAACTGTAGCAGCCTCTTCGGTGTGCCTACAGCATTCACGAGGAAGGCGGGTGCACGCAGCTAATTTGCCCAGCAGTTGGCTACTCTCCGGAAGCACGTTGTGAGCAGCCGTACCCTCCTTCTTCATGCAAGCCCTTCACAACCTATAACTCCTCTGTAACACCTAGCACAAATAGATGTTTGTAAAATTGACCTTTTCCAGTTATTACGCTGGTTAACATGCGTATTTGCGCTTTCCTCGGATGAAAGAGTATATTATGTATTGGTTTCTTACTTTATTGTTTTCTTTTTTATTTAGGTGCCACATTAAAAGCAACCGATATGCGATCGTGTTTGTTTCTATTGAGTGAAGAGTGCCAAATAAAGGATTTAACTCTCAATTGTGCACAAGTGAACACAATTATTGTGATGCGATCTGGAACACTGCATTTAACCAACTGCATGCTGATAGATGATTCAAAAAGCTCACAGGTGATCTGTTTTTTTATGATGAGGCCTATGTACGTTTTGGCCTGCTATATTCGTACATACATATCATCATGCCTGTTTCCCATATATTTACTTAGGATATGACCTCCCATTTGTGTGTATGTTCTGCCATATTTTTACCAAGTACAAGCATAAAAAAAATTGTTTCATTTTTCTGCTCAGGGTGATTGCGCGCAAGGAATCGTGGCATTGGCGGGCGCAAATATTCTCATAGAAGATTGCACATTTGAAAACTTTTATTCCGGAATAGTAGTACATACAGGTGCAAAGGTAAACAATTTGGTTTTAATACATCTAGTACCAGAAGTGGTCGCCAATAAAAAAAAATGTTTTCTTAATAAAGATTGGTATCAATTTTCAGATATATAATAGGAGAAAACAGATACAAATGCGTGAAGCCAAAGGTCGAGCTACGGTCTAACCGTGGTGTATTACAACCTCACTGAATACCAGCGTTAAGCGGTAGCATTACTTTGTTTCACTTACTGTGTTTCAGATGCCCAACTTCTTTTGCGATATATATCAAAAATTTACATTTATACCGTTAAAACAATATTTTTTTATATAAACATCGACATTTTGAAAATATTTCCGGTCCATGTCTAGTTTAGCATTTATGTTTCTACAGTTAAAGCTCTTGCACACAGTCATTTTTTATACTTAATTTTGCCGTCCTCTGTTGTCGTCCAGCTTTGAGTATAAGTCTTTATTTAAAATGTACAAAATGCCGAGAAATAATAACTTTTGGCCGTAGGCTGGTTTTTAATAAACTTAGACAGTTTCAATTCAGATACAAAAATAATTATATGATATTAAATGTTAAAACTATTATTGGTTTCAGGTGGAGCTAAGGAAATGTTTATTGAAGCAATGCGGTGTTGGGGTTCAAATGTTTTCAGGCTCTCAGGTCAAATTGGACAGCACCATTATCATGGACTGCACAGAGCAATGTATACGCTGTGAAGTAGATGACAGTTGTAGTAAACTTGATGTGTAAGTTATAAAAAATTTGTTTAAATCAACCAGTACAGTTATCTTGGAAATGAGTGGCGTTGCTGTAATCCCTACGCTTGCAGAACCAATGTACTGCAAGCATAGGGATCACTTAGGCGTATTATTAAGCGTAGGGGTTAGTATGTTGGTTTTGATTACCATCCACTGGTATCTTAGAGTCGCGTCGTGAAGAAAACCATAGGAAATAATAAAATGCCCTGCCCCCTTCGGAAATTGTAGATTCTAATATCTCTTAAATAATTCATCATCATAAATAAACAAGGAGGAGATTGTTTATTAACACGTTGAATGCATGAACACAACTTAATCGCGATGGCTATCAACATATCAAACATGGTTATAATCACGGTCACATGCACAGGTCTTGCATCAACAGTAGTGGGGGTACGATGGCTTAATGGTTGCGATATTCTTTTCAATTTACAGGTAGCAGAGGCATGACGATAAATGAGTGTGCTGTGCAACGAAGACAGCATTCTGTCTCTTTTGTATTTTTTAATATAACCGATTATAATTAAACGTATAAAGCAATTAATTAATCGAGCAAGTCGCTTACTGTCGCTTGTCACTCAACCGGCGTGCCCCCATCGATAGCAACGCCGTACAGCGGCGTTGGGGCCAAAGAAAGTGTATGACACGATCGTACTAATCTCTCTCCACTGAAATTGAGTTACGTTGAAAGACCTGTGTGTGTATAAGACCGTGGTTATAATAAAAAATTCATCGTGACGCCATAGATAATCCCTGTAAAACTGTGCGTGGCATTCAACGTGTTGACAAATCATAGATTCTTTTATCTTATTTTATGAGTACTGGAGTGGATATCACATTGTGGTTAGTGTGTCGTGACTTCTCTGAAACTCTCCGGCTAAATGAAGTGATCTGCGAAGGCGGCTGGCAGAAATTTGAAGCTCTATCAAACTATATCTGTGTCCAGTAACGTAGTAAACTGTCATAAACGAATGATGATATGATTTATATTGTGACTCTTATTGAATTGTTGGATTTGTCATTGTCTTGTTGGCAAAAATTATCAGCAAATTGAACTTAAATGTATGTAAAGGAGCTCGTCTTTGATAAGAGATAAACCCTCCTATAACGCGGTTTCATATAACGCAATTTCATGCCCCTCGTATAACGCGGGGATTCCTCGAGTCATATATTTGTAATTTGAAATTTATTACGATTAGACAGTTCATAATCAACTTTGTTACGTTTGCACATCTTGTTCTTAAAATATTAACTATTTTATTTTGTTCTTAGTTTTTGAATTTTAGGAACATCCATTATACATACAGTGATCCCTCGTATAACGCGGAACCAATCTACCGCGTTATAGGAGGGTATACTGTAGTTGAAAATAAAATTGTAGATTCAACTATCAAACTTATCCATAGTTTTCCGAATGCCAAACTACATAAATGGATTACACTTGATTTATTTTTTGTTTTCAGAATGGCAGGATTACAAGTCAGTGAAAATTGCAAAATTGGATCCGGCAACCTTGAAAAGGAAATTATAACTGTGAAACAATAGTTTGTGATATTTGAAACTAAAAATTTTATGAAATGTTTAAGTAGTATATTTAAATAATTATTATTTGTCCATGGCGTCCATTGTTGCATCACAATGAAATAACTTAAAGAAACTCTTTTGTTATCCACTCTTTAATACATGTGGCTGTTGGAGATTGTCTTCAGTATTTTAGTCTACTTTTATTATAAGTGGTAGTAGTAAGTTCTTAAACATAACATTTATTTTTAAGTTTTCTTTCAAGGTTTCAACTTTACATGTTTTTCTTCTACATATAAATTTTGCACGTATAATTTTTTTTTTAAATATATTCAACTTCACATATTTTCTATGAGTTAAAAATGATGATAGTATGTAAGAAAGAAACATTGGAGAGATATACAGAATTTATAGAAGTTTAATAGAATGTGGGGACTTTAAAGAAATCTTTTAATTAGAATTGTTCTCAAATGTCCGCTTAATATTTTACTGCTGAGGGATTTAAATCTCGATCGAAAGTAAAAAAATTTTAGAAAATAATTATAACTGTCTTGTTACCAAATGTGATTTAATTGCATGTGTATCAAAAACATTCGAATATTCGGCCTATTCTCCATTCCAAGGTTTTGCACTAGACCCAATCAACTAGGAGAACAATCGCAATAATCACTAAAACAAATAATTTTATCATAGATGAAATATTTAATGGTAAAAACATCTTCCATTTGAAATAACATACTGTTATCTACACTGTGATTATTTTTTTATAGTATTTTATATAATTCGTTATTTTTTGTTTCACTCTACCTTTTTTATTTTTTGCTATGTGGTAACGTGAAATGTGCAATGTTTAAACATAAGTATCTTTGGTGGATTCATGAACATATTGCGTATTTATTTTAGTTACACTTTATATGACGATATATGTACATTTGGGTTAAAAATTAAGTTACTTTTGCATGTGTATTCGCAAGCAGCTTTAAGTTTTTATCTACTCTGTTAAGAAGTTGAGATTTTGGTTTAATATTTTAACAATATTGTTTCTGATTGTGCCTCGAATAAATAAAAATTAAATTAACATATTTACTCGCTTTTTATTATTCTTAACCTTGTTCCAAGGTGTATCACCATTATCATATGATTACTGCACTGCTTTATATGGCCTACAATGACATAATATATATAGTCAGCTTTGTGAAAGATCTTGCGTGTTGTGGGTATTAATGTATATACATACATATCGTCACGACTGTCTCCCGTAGGGGTAGGCAGAGACCACAGGTCTCCATCTGCTACGATCTCGGCCTACTTCTTTTGCTTCCTCATGCACGCCCGCCATCTAAGGGGTACTCTTGGCCTTTCTTAAAAACTTCAGCAATTTGGTCAAGGTATTTTCTCCGTGGTCTTCCCATACCGACCCTTCCATCCACATTCGCAACGTAAATTCACTTCCAGAAAACTTTATTGCAATACAGCCATGCCTTAGGCAAAATTTTAATATTTTTTAAACTGTATACATAGCATCAAAGGATAGGAAGGATATGTGTCGTGGGTACCGTTATAAATGTACAAGGACAAACACCTAGACTTGGAATAGATACATGGAAGGTGAACTCTAAAGTCAGCGGTCGCCAAACTTTTTACCACTAATAGGATTGTGTTAAATATATTAATAAAAAAAAGTAATCTAAGAACACAAAATGTATCTAGTTAATAAAATGAAAATATTAATTATAACCAAATTATGATAACTTTATTAATAAAACAAAATAAAATAATAAGTGTACAAACAAAAGAAAAGATAGTCAAGTATGTATATTAAACTTAGCATTATACATTCTCAGCCGCTCATCGAATAGACGGTGTGTACAGTATGCGAGGAAAGTTTTTATAATTTCACGTATTGTTATGAATTAAATTATGTTTCAATGCATCTTGAAACAACTAAACCTGATGAGTAAGTATTCTGTTTTCTCGCGGACCACTACTTTGACGATCGTTTCTCTAAGTCTTTTTTACAACCAATAAATCGTTGGTCTATCAGAATTCCTAACTACAAAAAAACCAAACTTTTTCATTTCTCACTTCTGATTACATTTCATAAATAATCGTTTAGCGTATCCGATAGAATAATTCGTGTTTACCTAAAAAAATACATACCAAGTAAAAATGTTTTTGTAAAACTCGGGACGATATACCGTACTACTGAGCACGGGCTTCCTATTTACTGTAGGAATGGGTAAATCTATTATGCTTGTCCAAAGCGACGATGACCTTATATAACATAATACTTTGAAAAATCTATCCTTTCGCAACACTTTTTATTAAATATGATTTATTTTTAAAACATTTAAGAAAATTATAATTCGTTTTAGAAGTAGTAAAGCTACGCTACAGACAAATATTTTGTCATGAATGACATCTTATTTGTCTGTAGCATGAATGGGCTGACTCGCCCGGGGAAGTACCACACTCCCGCAGACAACTGAGAAACAAAATATAGATGAAAAGTTAAATAAAGCAAGATAAGGTTTTTTATCTATAATGTCAGAGGAATGAAAAAACATCTAATCGAAATGACAAGGTCTAACTGCACAGAGTCGGCTTAAGAACGGACTCATTTTGTGCTTGCGACAACGACAACGAAACAATTGATCACATAACGGAATGCCTGACTTTTTTCTATTACCCCCTCAAAAGTAGTCTATGGAACAAAACGGACTACCATATCAGCAATAAAAAAAATCAAGTGGCTCTGAATACTGTAACTGTAACTAGATTCCAAGAGTGTGCTTGTGCACCATAAGTATTTAAAAAATAACTTTTTTTCTTCGTAAAAATTATTGAGTGTTATTAATATTCTTCTTTCTATCTTTTTTTGATTACTTGTGTTTGAAAAGCTAGTTTTGTCACCGGACACCTATACCTATTACGAATATTTTCTAACCTTGAGTTTTGTTATATCAGGGTATTATTACTTTACTTTATTAATAATAAAGAATATTACAAAACAACAACATATTTAAATGTTAGTTAATTATATTTTGTTTTTTCAGTAATTATCCTATCTCAATTTTGTTAAAATTTGTTGTTATTGTCTATAATTAGGATAATTATTTGTTTTATATGTGTCAATGTTTTCTTTGTTGGAAACCTAATAAATAAATACATAAAAACAGTTAATAGTTTCTAATGAACTGATTTTAAGAACCACATTACTACAACTTCCCTGATAAGCAAAGAAACTATTGTTTGGTTTTGTAAGACACAACGATTGTGGTGGACAGGACACATTACAGCCACTAAAGTACATAACACATTGTATACCCCAACATAAAAGACCCAAGAAACGATGGAAAGACTGGATAGAGGAAGACTTACCTACTTTGAGAAAGTAGACCAACTGGAGAAGAATTGCTCAGAATAGACAGAATAGCGCCAAAGGATTATTATTATTATTTCATTACAACTTGGCGGGATTTGATTTAGCCTCAACTTGATTGAATTCAAGATCTACTGACTACTAACTAGACTCTGCGATCTACAAATTACACAATCAGTAATTTTATATAAACTTAACATCAAATTGTATCGTAATTTTTATTTTATTACGAGATAACTCTAAAAACAATGAAGATTATTCTTAAAATATTAAAATTATATTTTTCTTTGCTTTATTACGATCGACTGGATCGCTACGGTCGACTGGTCGATCGCAACCGACTAGTTTGCTGCCCCTGATATAGACGTTAGTTACATATTGGATTATAATGTTAGTTAAATATTGGGCTATAGCTAAGATACCTTGAAAATCAATTATTCCTTAAAAATAAACAGAAATAGAGCGAAATGTTCGCTTTCTGAACTAATTATTGTTAGCTGCAGACGATTTTTTTGTCAAAAATAATTGGAAAGTGTTTATGGTAAAATAGTTGTCTGTGATCATGGGTTAGTTCGCCCGGGGAAGAACCACACTCCTGCAGAGAACTGGCGTTGAACTGGTAGCTTAAGTACCGCGTTGCGTCCGGTATTGAGTTCTGTAGTTCAATTATCTCCCCCTCTCCCACAGTAAGAGCAATATTTAATAAAAGAGTTTCCCAGGAGGATCCCTCCGTGAATGCTCCTGTTTAGGTTGCCCTGCGTATTCTGGGGAGAGCAAAAACCTACTTATTCCCCATCATGCCTGAGCCAAGAGCAGGATTTTAATGCAAATAAGATAGGATAGATATTTAATGCTTAGAGTATAAAGAACTGCATGGGTTCTGTGCGCATTGGCATTAGAAAAACGAAAATCTTTAATAACCCTTTCTTCGAATTGTATTTATTCAAAGCATCTTTAATCCTCGCGAGTAACCCCGCGTCACTGTCAAAACAATACTACTAATTTTATCTAATGTACTAATAATATCTAATAACTAATTTTATCTAATGTCAATATTGTTCACATTTATCGTAGAGAGTGCACTACACCCGAGATGCGTTTCAACCACGCCAAGACAAGTAAATAAAACTCATTTTTATTTATGTACAAGAAGACAGATAATAATGAAAAACATATTTTCTTTGGACCAGCCTTAGCGGGTGTAGCGGAACAACTAACCAAAGTTTTATCACTATTGGATGAACGGTTTAGGATCGCAAAGAGGACAAATGTAACTCATTCATCTTTATTTATATAATATTGTGTTGTAATGCAAGTCGATGCGTAATTATCTTAGCATAGATATATCATCGCATTCATTGGTAGCGTGCTAGTTCCAACAGAGTGGCAAATATATATTGCATTTTCCAAGGTGATCATTTTTGTTTCATCACCCGCTTAGTCGAGCTAAAATCACTTTTTACAATAAAATAAATTTGGACTCGGTGAATATAATGGGTAACAGTGATAATTTTCATCTTGGTCATCAGTTTGTAAAAGCCATGCAACGGGACCCGGATGCTATCTGTCAGGTAAGTACTGATGCTATTTATTAATTTTTTCCACCCTCTTGTGCCTTTGTCCACAATTTTTAAGCTTTTTTCTTTTTTTTCCTTTTGACCCAATTATGCATGTCCCACTGTTGGGTACGAGTGTCTCCATTCCTGAAGGCATTCTCATTTTTTTTGGACAGTAACCTATAACATTTGTTCAAGTCGGATTGGTGAAGCAACCTGTCCAGCAAGTTCCTGTAGGTCGCACATGTAATTGTTATGCCGATGCAGGTCTTGAATCTGCTACAATTCATTCGAAAAGTGGTAGCTACGCCTCTGAGCTAATTCGCAAACGATTATTTAAAATTCTCTCTTTTTATCGGTTAAAAAATAATAAAGAAAAGGAAATAAAATTTTATTTTTCACACAAAATAAGCTTAACATTTATTATTATTAAAAAAATATAACTTTAACAATACAATAAACAATTTAAAATCTAGAATATACTCCTCTTACAAAATGGTTTTCACTTAAAATAAACCAAAGTGTTATCTTAAAACTTGCACTGATTTTCAGTATGCCGATATAAACATGATGATGACTACTAATTAAATACCAGTTAGCTCAGTGGGGCGGCCCCCATCCATGGTAGGGAATTTATTCCGATGCGGGTTTGATCCCCGCATCGGAATGAATATATATGGCCTACAGATATTTATTCTGAGTCTAGTAACCCGTCAATCCGCATTTTATTTAGTTTTTAAAGGGTTTACATCAATAGTCCAGTAGAAAATATGAATTCACAACATACAATTCGTAAGCCCAATCCTTGCCAAATGAGCTATTGCTGCATTTGAATTCGTTCAAGCAATTTATGGCTGTTCATGCTAAATTTTGCTTTTCTGGACTCCTCCCGTCATACTACGTCACACTTTCTGCAACCTCCTATAAATATCACAAATATTGATTTTTTAAAATACATAGTTAATTTTTCAATAATAAAAAATAATTTTTAAATAAAGTGAAATTATGTGATGAACTTTGAACGTCCCGTTTCGTTTAAACCCTCCCATCTTCCCTTATGATATTTTGTCACACCAAGCTATACTTATCCTTTATATGCGTAAACGTAATATTATTAGAATAGTTATATCATATTAGAAGTATTTATTATCTACGGTCTAACTTCTCCACAAGGTTAAAATGTTATGATCTATGCACGGGGTTTGTGCACCAGACTCAAAATAAAGAAATCTGATTTAGATGTTTGTCTTCACATTACATAATAATATGCATGTTTTAATGGCACCCATGAAATTAGGAATCTTAGAGTGTAATAAAGCAAAACGAAGATCCGACTGGAAAAATTTACTGTACCAGGCTAAGGTGCACCCGCGGCTGTAATGCCTTGATGATGATGAGTAATAAGGGTTTTTTATAGTTCCTACCATTAAGAACGCAACCTTCTCATTTCTGGAGAAATAGACAATAAGTCATTACGCTAGTTCAAGGTGGGTTGCTTGGTCATCCAGACTCGGAATAAATAACTATAGGCTACCTACGTATATTTATACTGATACAAGAATCGAATCCGTAAGGATGGACTTTGAAACAAGAAAGTACGTTTGTCCGCCAATTATTTTAAAATATCCTCTAGTTTGTGAAGCCACTGCGACGCGAGCAAGGTCATCCGACCGCCAATTGTGGCATTCTCTCAGCAAAATTTTTCCACAGCTATTTTCTAACGATATTACGCCCTCAGCGCAGTTGTAATTAATAATACCACTAAATTAGTATTTCTCGATTCAAAATCGCTTATTGCAATAGTCTTATTGGAATTTAATAGTCTTATCGCCACCTGTCACGTCCTGATTCCCACGAGGGCGAAAAACGACTCTCACATTCATAGCAGCGAAACGGCTCTCCGTATCGCTAAGATGAATGTGAGAGGAAGGATGGATAAAAAGATGGATGAGTGTGGAGGATGCAAGGAGGGTGTGCCGGGATCGTAGCGGATGGAGATCTGTGGTCTCCGCAAGCCCCAACGGGAGATAGGCGTGACAATATGTATGTTTATGTATGTCTTATTGGGATAAAACTGGATCCAACAAGAACTCACACGCCTCGCGACCAGGTTCTGTGGGTTACTCGCGGCGCGGTAACACAAAAGGGGTTTCTACTGGCGAAGCCACAGACGAGAGGATATAATAATTGACAGTCTCTTGAAATTCATTGCAGAACACCTCAGTATTGTATAAACGAAAATCGTCAGTTTTATTACGTAAAACCTGTATGGTCAGGGAGTATCTTAGCTTAGCCGTTTGTCCGGTATTTATGGTATATTCCCAAATCTTCTCTATCCTTTCCCTTCTTCTCCGCCAATCCACGGTCTGCCGTGTCAATGGATGCTTGGCTAAGGGCGAGCTTAGTCGCAAGCGTGCCGACCGTCCCGGGATCGGGCTTCCCGGGTACTATAGTGCCCTACCTCAACATGCGGGGCTCTGCTGGGGCCTCCATCCTTTCTTGCGGCTCGTGGGATTCACTATGACGAATTTTAATATCCTTAATTCGTCAAAAAATGACGGTGACACCCGTTACGTACCGATTCCCACGAGGGCGAGAAGCTACGAACGGAGAGCCGTTTCGCAACGATGAATGTGAGAGGAAGAATGGATGAAAAAATGGATGAGCGTGAAGGAAGCAAGGAAGGTGTGTCGGAATCGTAGCGGATGGAGATCTGTGGTCTCTGCCTAATCCTACATGGAGACAGGCGTGACGATATGTATTTATGTATGCATAAACCTGTTTGCATTTTAAATATATCTCAATAAAATAACTACATTACTATAATGTAGTCATTTTATTGTGATTCAGATTATTAGATATAACGATACAAAGTCAATCAAGTATATCCACTCTAAAGATCTAACATAAAGACAAATTGCACTAGCATTATTAGCTTAGTTAAAATGGTTAACAAGAATTCTATTAATAAGTCTGTTTATCTGTTTGTTCTTTATGCATTATTACAACATTCATCCAAACGCCATGAGACAGGAAAGTTGTTAGGTAGTTGGTAGTTGCACAGGAAAGTGTTGGTAATATATTATATAACTCTCGCGAGGTTCTGGAATAGTACACTTATCCTACAATAGGTGGCGTGGCAATTGCCTTTTTGGTACCGAAAAATAACTTTTTTCTAGGACAAAATATATTTGTTTAATCAAAGTGTTTGTCCTTGTTGTTTATACATTTCGGATATCTATTCAAAGAATCACAAGATTATTTGAACCTTTGCGATAAAACTCTAGGGATCTGGTCTCTAAAAACTGTGTGAAGGCCTGGGACTGGAACTGGGGGAAGGAAATTCTTGGGAAGAAAATTTTCTTCCATGCAAAGTATTGTCCAACTCGAGGGAAACATGATATTCGATTGGAATGAGGTCCAGCGAGTACAAAGGATGACGGATGGTGTCTATCTGCATCTCTTTATAGAATTACAAAATATTGAGGAAAAACTTTTTTAGATTACAATTTCACATTTAAAACTTATCAATCTATTTCGTAGATCGATGCTGCTACAGGTGCGAAAGAGATGAATGCATCTGTACTATCTCGCTCTGTGCGCCTCGCCAGGTCCATGAGGCAGTTCGGCTTTCAAACTGGAGATATTCTAGCTCTGGGAGGGAAGAACCATTTGAATTTACACATACCTTACTACGCAGCCCTAATGAACGGATATCCTATAATGGGAGTGGATCCACTTTTTAAGGAGGGTATGTGCTTCAGTGAAATAAAAATTCGCAGTTATAAAGTAATCACATTTGATAAAAATTATCTCAGCATGCAGGACTCTGCTGGGGCTGAGCTCCATCCTCCCTTGCGGCTCGTGGGATTCACTAAGACGAATTTAATATACCTAATTTGTTGAAAATGACGGCGACGTGGTTCGCCACCCATCCAGTTTTGATTCTCACGAGGGCGAGAAGCGACCAATGAAGAGCCGTTTCGCTGCGATGAAGGGTAGCGGATGGAGCTCTGTGGTGTCTGCCAACCCCTGCGGGGGATAGGCGTGAATGTTCATAAAAAAATGTACATATGTTGCCATGTATTATACATCGCTGTAATTACAGCAGCAACGCATGAGATCACCAGATTGCAAGATCCTCTCCTGGAACATTAACTACTAACCCACAACAATTGTACAAGTCTTAGATGAAATAAAAGCTCTGTCTCTACTTTTAGATGAAATAAAAGCTATGTTCAAGTTGACTCGCCCTAAAATTGCATTCTGCCAGCAATCATCCCAGAGTATGTATACGAATGCGGCTAAAGAATTAGGACTGGATGTAACAATTATTACTTTTGAAGATGGAAAAAATTCTATGAGGAAGTTTGTTGAGAAAAATGACTACAAGGAACCCGAAAATGAATTTAAGTGAGCATTAATTTTTAATAGACACACAATCCTCTTTAAGTCGATTAGAAGTTTTAAGCATAAAACGTATAGATACGGTACAATTTTGTTTGACAATCTGTCAATACTATGTTACGCACAATATTAGCTCTGAGAATTAGAATGTTTATGAAAATGTTCAAATAAATATAGGAATAAAATGGTCTAAAATATTCCAGTGGCTTATTCCAGTGGATTATCACTTTTGGCGTATTGCATTGGTTTTACTGACGTATAGAGAGGGTTTTGTTATGATAGAATTCTGTTTATAAGGATAGACAACTGAGTAAGAACGGGAATCGGAATAAATATGTGTATGGCATACAGGTATTTATTCCGAGTCTGGTATCCCCGCCAATCTGCATTGGGTAAGCGTGGTGGGTTAAAATATTCTATATATAATGAGAGCCCGTGCTCAGCGGTGGGCCATATGTAGATGCGGTAGCTGTATGTAGAGCTATAAAAAAAAAATCAACGCGGCCGCGGGTAAGTGATCAATGTCCTTTATTTGCAATATCAAAGGCCTTGCAGATGCACTACCTGCCTTTAGAAAAAATCTTTAGAACAAGCCTTTTGCCACTTCGGTTTGCTAACTAAAAGATCTATGTCGGTGACTTTGGTTCTCCGGTAGATTTTTGCGTTTCGAATTATATCTAGCAGAAAAATTCCGAGACACGCCCTCTCTATAGGTCTCCGAACGACTTTGATGATCGGGTACGCCTTAAGAAAGACCTATGCACAGAAATTGATTGCAGTGAGCAATGATGATAGTGACGACGATGCTTGGGTCATTCATACAATTTTTGGGTTTCTATTTGTATTTGAGAGTTAAACGTTATTCTGATCCCTTATTTCTACGTTACAGAGTAGCTGAATTCAACCCCGAGAAACTTTACGCATATCTGGTCAGCACTAGTGGGACGACAGGCGTTCTCAAGGTGGCAGCCTTCACCCACCGGACTGTACAAAAAAAGTTGTCATCGTATTTAGAACTCGCAAAGATCACAAATGTGTAAGAAATTTTTTTTTTAATAAATTTAGTCTTTTCTTTTTGTTCTCAATAGATAATTTTAAATAAATTTAATGGATTTTTTAACACGCATATGCCACCACTGGGCACGCACGACGGCAAATCAGATGGTCGTAGAAGCCACGGAAGGCCTAAGCTTAAGCCATGGTTAGATGGAGTCGAGGACGATTTAAAGGCAATCGGTGTGAGGGGCTGGAGAGAAAAAGCCAAACTAAGATCCGACTGGAAAAATTTACTGAACTACGCTAAGGTGTGTAGGATGCTCACCAGCTAGATGGAGCGACGATCTGCGAAGGGCAGCTGAATAGATACTGGATACATGTAGCCTTATATCGGGCTAGGGATCTTGATAGAGGGGCATCTTCAAGAGTTTGGAGGGCTGTAGGCTGATGAGGGTAATGATGAAAAGGGTGGACAAAATTCATTTCATTATTAGAATGATAACTTGTTTATTCAAGGCACAATACAAATAACATCAAAAGTAATAATCAACATAAAAATTAAGCTAAAAATATGAGTAAAGTACTAAGCAAATTTTCGGAATAACTTAAAATTAACAATAATGTGCCAAAGAATAGGCCTTGGCTCAGCTTTAATGCTGTAGTTAAGCTACCGCGCTGATCATTCTGCCAACACCTGTTAGAGTGTGCGTTACACAAAAAATACGAAATAAATCTAGGTTTTTCTAAAGGTAATTCTGAAGAAAAGAAAATTACATGGTTATTTATTGCAGACGTACGATAGGATTAAATCTTTCTCCAGTTCAATGGATATCCGGAATAATCAGCGCCATCAACATGCCTTTAATGAAACAAACAAAGCTTCAGACGTCGGGTCCAGATAATTTAGATCATATAATTGATATTATTAATAAATACAAGGTATACATAACCTAATATATTACATAGAATGTCCTCGTAACAGTTTAAAAAAATGTATCCACTTGTAGTTTAGACTAAAAAAGCCTCTAGAGAACTAAACCCTTTGAGTGAGTTTAGTAAAATCCTAGTGTAGTGAAGTAAAATTAATATTTTGCTAAGTTTAAAGAACACAATAACATAGCGCCTGCCCCCTAATCAAGACCATAGAAAGATGTTAATGGACACATTCTTATAAAATTAAGTTAAAAACAAATTACTCATTAGCCCATAGCTAGATTGTAATTATAATGAGAAAATCTAAAATATATAATGTAGAGTAATGAATATAGAGTAATGATTACAAAAAAAAAACTTGTAGTTTATACCAAAAGCAATATCTCTTATTTTACCAATTATCCGTCCAAGCTCTTCGAGTGAAGTGGTAACGGATTGGCCAAATCTGTCGGAGAATCGAAAACCATTAGAATAAACGAGTGCTGGAATAGATTTTGCGACTTGGCAAACGCAGTGTGAGTCACTCCTTGGCCAGATGGTATGCGCAAGACGGCTGGCAGAAACTGGATTCGTATAGTTTAAGGTTATTCTAGCATTGCATTGTCATAGCCTGAGGATTATGATGTCTTATTGATCTTTTGATCTTTTTATCTAAAGAAACTTTAAATTTGTTATGTGGACAGTCAGAATTTCACTTAACGGTTGTCTTTCGTAGAGTCTACTATACCTGATGATGCCTCGTGTTAGGGTGAAAAACGTGTAGTGTACATTATGGAAGAGTGTTGGTGTGTGTTTGGTGTTGTTGATAGTGGTTGTGTAAGTGGAGAGTTGCTAACGGCCATTTTCGTTAAAATTTAGTTTAAGTTCCTCGTAAATCCACTTCTTCCAGAAAACACACTTCGTTATTTTTCTATTTTGTTTGCTTGTCGCGGATCTTAGCTAAATAAAAATTCTGACTATGTACATTATAAAAGATTTCCGCAAAGTAACGCGTGGCTCCATTAATCATCTTAAAACTTGTTATAACATGAAAGTTTTTGTTTACCAGCCTTACTCAATGTTAATGAGTCCAACGCTTATGTCTGTGCTGGTGAGTCGAAAGAATGAGGTGGATCTTTCCTGCTTCAAAATGATTACAGCAACTGGTGCGAGAATTCGTCCTGATGCAATGGAAGAGTTACGGGTTAGTATCGGATATAGAAGAATTTCTAATGCTATACATTAGAAATTCTTCTATAAATCTTCCGGCTTATACTATGTGAAGTTAGCCCTATTAACTGCCTTTTTTGTTCAGGGGAAATGCTTTATGGATACCCTTCAGCCTTCTAACAGTTGGATGGTTATATCGATCTTCGTATTCCGATAAAACCTCTTGGTTGTTTCTTTGTTTCACTAAAACCGTGGACACGGGAACGTATAGCTCATGTCTGTTACCCCAATGAGCTTTATGAGCTTATCTTCAAATAAGAGGCCTCAGGCCTCGCCAGGCCCCAGAACACTTAGGGTGCTTTCCAGCTCGCAAGTCCCCATTAGGGAAGCATTCGGGCTGCCTAGGCCGTCAAGTCCTTTCCGTCGCTTTCTTATGTGACTCTGTCGCAGATTTCGGTCACCAGGCCAGGCCTCTTCGCCGCTAACTATGGATTTGAGCCCTATTATCTGCCTGTTATAATCTATAGGTGTATAATTTTATAGTTTTATTGTAATGAGCATGTAGATATTTTGATGTTGTTATTATTATTGTTTTACATCATTTAGTTCTCTCAAAATATAATAAACTCAAAAATATAATAAAATGGTGGCAATTCTGCAAAAATCCTTCTATGGACTTTTACAGTCAACTATAATATATAAAAAGTCATGACTTTTTAAGTTGTTAGTAGTCCTAAGTAATATCGTCCATTATAATTTAATAATCTTTTAATGTTATAAATTGTTTCATGGGTTTCAAAAATTTCTGTCCTTATTATTATTTTACGATTTTGTATATTACCTTATGTTATATAACTACTACTAACGATTATATTGTATACCTATTCACTATTTTAACAACCTATCTTTTTCCAATATCTTGACGCTTAATTCGGGGAAATCCAGAAATTTCTAGAATTCTTACATCTTTAAATTTTGAGTAGTTCATAATTTTTGTTATTTTATAAAATTTAATGTTAATATAATAATTAAATATTGACGTTATGCTTGATGACTTTATCGCTTATTTAATTCCAGATATAAAGTATTCAAATATTAATGAAAAAACTGTTATAACATTATGATTAAATAAAGTTAAATTTATAGAAATGCATGGACAAGAACGCGATTTTGTTTGAGGCATATGGAATGACTGAGACTTTAGGTCCTGTTCTAACTCCAAGCGCTGGAATTCGTGGCAGCTGTGGACGGACTATGTCTTCTTACGCTATTAAGGTAATTTTGAGTTGAGCACATTTTCTAAGTGTCGTTTCAGATGATGTAGATGAATCATACAAATAACTTAATAAAAAGTTTTGCACCAAGTTTTCATTGTCAGACCAATGCCATATTTTCTTCAGCTTATTGATCCGGACACCAGAATGGAAGTTATCGAGCCATACAAAACAGGAGAGATGTGGGTGAAAGGACTATGCTTCTCAGTATGTATTTATATTAATTATTAGCTATTTTTTATATCTTTTGTAAACATTAATATAGTTCTATAACATTTTAAACTAATTAAATTCTGTAATCTACTGGTCCAGGAGTTTCTACTAGTCCAAACTTTTTAGCCCGCAGCGTAGTTAAGTTTTAGAATTTTGTATCGGTGCCCAACTAGTCGAAATAGGGTACAATGATACTACTAGGTAGATAGGCAGGTAAATTGAAACATGCACAATAAGAAGCTGCGTTTTATATTTATATTGACTCACATTAATACATTTATTATTTAAGTAACATAGGAAATAATATTAAAAAAAATGTTAACAGTGCGTTACTATGTACTGAAGCTTGTGGAGTCAACACGTTTTTGTAAATGATGCAATTTCCTATTAAAAAAAATAATCACGCTGCATTAGCAAATATCAAGCCGAAGTCCAAATAGCTATTATGCTACACGGCGCCTCTCTTTGCTCTCTACGTCGCGCCGCGCACACTTTGGAAACCCCTGTACTAGTCTAAATGTTTTTAGTCTTTATGAACTTTTTTCTTTTTTTCCTAGTAAGAGGAGGATCTACTAAATCATAATTGAAGTCAGGAGACTTTAGTTATGATTTGCTACTAGAAGATTATAAAAAGTATTTATAAAGAAAGTATGAAAAAGTACGAATTTTGTTTTAGGAATATTTAAACAATTTAGAGGAGACTGCAAACGTGTTTTCTGAAGATGGTTTTTTTAAGACCGGTGACTTATTGTACAGAGATGAAAATAATAATTATTTCTTCGTCGACAGAATTAAAATGCTTATCAAATATAAAAATGCTCATGTAAGTTTCTTAGTATTTAAACTATAATATTTGTAGCTTTATATTGATAGTTCATTTTCTTCAAAGGTTCAAAGTCTCTCAGAGAGCCATGGAGAGAGCTATGCTCAGAGGTTTTTCAATCAAAATGAAGTGATACGAAATCAAAATCAAAATGAAATGGAATTTGGAATTTAAAATGAAGCAAAAAATTTAAATTTGAATTCGTTTTCATATTAATTCTAAAATTACACGTTCAGGTAATACCGTCAGAGTTGGAAGAAGTGCTGATAAAGCATCCTGGCGTTTTGGATGTTTGCGTGACCAGCGTCGAGGACGTTGTGGACGGTCAGCATCCGGTTGCGTGTGTCATTAAACGAACTAATTACAAAGTGACTGCGCAAGAGTTAAAGGATCTCGTTAGCAGTGAGTATTATTACAGTTGGTCAAACAAACCAGTTCCTTTTGTTACAACAGTCAAAAGATCTAGCTAGCAGTGGGTATTTTGGTATGTCTTATTTTAAATATACGCTGTTTTTCTTCATCGATGGCGATTATATTATGCCAGTGTTAAGTAAAATATAATATTTACCACTATCTTGAAATGTACTAACCAGCTTGTCATCCTATGTCTTGATAAAAGGGTGGCCATTCTATCAAAATTTCCTATCGACTTTTGCAATCGATCATTTAAGTCACGATCATCGAAGTATACTGCTCTACGACTGTCTCTGATGATTACGTTTGATATGATGTGTCGTAAATTTGAGCTGAAAATTAAAGTGGCTCAAATAGAGGTCATGACGGCGAGAACTGAGAATTGGGTGACTTTTGATATTCAAAAGAGACAATATCAAACAGGTCCAGAAATTTAAATACCTAGGGAGTAATATCACTTCAAAGGGTGACCTTGACTCGGAGGTAAATTGCAGACTCTAAAATAGGTTATATCAATCATATTATATGAGGTCTCATAAGTAGTACAGTGTGCAGTTGCTGAAATCGGATAAGAAGCGTCATCATCAGATAGATAGATATATTAATTTATTTCCTTCTGCAGTAACACACAAGAATGCACATTAAAATGCAGTCCTCACGGAGTTGCAGTGCAGTTGCGCAACTTGAGAAACATAATAATATCTCTAGAAATAGGAAGGACTCGTGCCCAGCACTGTGACAAATGAGTCGTATATAATAATAATACTATTAATATATCTAGTTAGGACTAAAATATTATACAGTTGTATATTTTGGACAGGTAAATTATCGAAGACGAAGCAACTGTATGGAGGCGTCGTATTCTTGGACAAATTTCCATTGACATCTTCTGGAAAAGTGGCGCGTGCGAAAATAAGAGACTTAGTGAAAAATATTCATAGAGAATAAAGAATATGGATTCTACAATTGTTAGTTAAATAGGTCAATGTTTGAGAGGTTTTGTTAATCTTTCTCTGAAAATACAATGTTGCAATTGTTTGTGTTATTTATAGTATTTATAATTGTTTCTACTATATTCTTTTTGGAAATGTAGATACTTTATTATAACTATTAAAGCTAATTGTAATTATAATACGTGCTCTTGAATTTCTTCCTTTTCCCCAATCTTGATTTGGCCCCACTTTACACAATAGACGACTTATTATTGACTGACTAACAGTCAAGTTAAAAGTTAACCTGGAGTTTCCTATGCAACGTAGAAGAGTATTAAAAAATAGGTTTATGAGAATCTCCCAAGGGGGTAAAAGTGAATGAAAATCCGTAATTTTTTAAAGAAATATAGAATATGTATCCTGCATGCGTATACTGCTAATATACTTATAGAATAAAGATAAACTATTTAGATCCATAAATTATGTAGTTAATTAAGTAAATATGATTTAGATCAATGTAAATATAAAATTTTATTTTAAGTCCTAATCAAACTATTACACCTATAAAACTCTATAACAGATAAGAACTCAGACAAATCTCTGTTTACACAAAATGTAATAAATTTTATCAAATAAAAGATTATAATATAAATAAAAGAGTATATTATTTTTTAATTCTATTGTAATTTTTAATGCAATACATATTTAAAATATAAAATAATAAACAGCTCCATCACGAAACCTGTAACGAAAAGTTCTATAATAATAAAATTTTTAAATAGATTATTTCATAATAATGAAATAGTTGAATATTTTATTTATTTATAATTAATATACAATTTTGGTACATTACATTTGTGATACATGATCATACATATATATATATATATATATATATATATATACATATATATATATATATATATATATATATATATATATATATATATATATATATATATATATATATATATATATATATATATATATATATATATATCCCAGCACACCCTTCATGATAATGATGGCTTATTCTTTAGTTTCTTGCCACTTTAGTTTGCTTCTTTTTTAATCTATCTATAAAATTTGGCTAAAAATATATATGCTTACTTATTTGCCTCCTTGGCCCCCGCCCTGTCCACTTCCGCTACCTTGTCCTCCTCCTTGAGCACCACCCTGAGCACCGGCATTCATTCCGATGTCAAAACCTCCTGGAAAATGTTAATCTTAGTTTAAAAAGTTTGATTATCAAAGGTCTTGAAGCGTTCTATTGACGCATACTCGGAGTTGAATCGAGTCACCCGTCACCAAGTAATAATTCATTAGTCGAGGCCTTACCCTCACTAGTGACTCTTCCCTTGCGCCTTTCCCATGGTCAGTCAACTCGAGGCAATAACATCTACTATTATTTAATACTAAATCGTCTACCGCACTTCTCTTCCTCTTAGCTAAAAAACTTGGGCAGCACTCGCTATACTGGTCCACTCTCGGATAAAACACGCACTTCTCTATAACTCTTTAAATATTCAATGTAGAAGTGAGCCAAACAAGGGCCACAGGGGGCTTTACTTATATTTTTAGTCCTTAAGACAATTTTTTACAGTCTATATATGTATGTCCCATGTTACGCACGGGATTTTCTAATTTCTGAAGGAACAGACACACCCCCTACGTTCATCAAAAGTGTATTGGCAGGACATCTCGATTTGGAATAAATACCTGTAGGCTATACATAAATTTATCCAGATGCGAGCCATTAGTTAATATGGATGTATACCTAAATCGACTATGTTGGTATATAAAATACATTCTTCAATATCTTATTTCTATTTTATTAATAACATAATCCCACGCAAAAAAGCGAATACGCCGTAAATAACACAGATGTAAAAAAAATTTAATTGCATAATGGAATCAGAAAAAATACTGCGTTAAATGATCTCAATCTCACATCTCTACTAGAAAATTTTGTACAGTTTTGAAACTGACTATTTTTGAGTGATCAGATACAATTTTTTCGGATATCTTAGAAGTCTTTTTTGGCTTTTGTGGTAAGTTTTCATTTTGCGATATACTACGGTTTCGATTTTTTGCGTCGATATATGAATGTCAAAATATAAAAAGTACTAAATTAATTGTGTGATATTATATTATTCTATATAGTAGATGTATTTTCATTAAACGATGGTGTAAAGGGTAGTAGAAATTTGTTTTACTAACGCTTATGGAGGGATTCTCTATATAAGATAATGTAGAAAAAGACGTGTGTTTCATTATTTCAGTTACGTAAAAAAACTTACCACCAAACCCACCTCCAACCCCACCGCTACTTCCTGCGAAAATAACCAAATATAATTTGTTTTTGTGATTGTATCAGATTTTACTGCTCAAAAAGATGAAAATGTAGCAGTTCTTATGTTTCTTTTCGGATAAATTGATTTCCCTAACAACATAATAGGAAAATATTAAGATAGAAAGAAGAGAAGTTGATATAAAAATATATTTAAAATGTCTTGGGAAATTGAAAACAAAAATATGTATAATAATTTATTTTGGTTAAGGTTAAAAAATAAAATAATTTAATATTGAATGAAATTACTAAAAATAAGTTTTGTATATTTCCTGTATAGTGTGCATTTGGAGATGGAGATAAACCCAGCTAAGGATAAGGGTTTATATGCCATACACAAAATTATCACTACCCGGGAATCGCCACCCTTGGCTTCAAATGCAAACACTTGGTCTATGTGGAGGACACGAGGACTCAAATTACAGGACTGTAATTTGTGTATACGTATATAAAAGCTTAAAGACTCGTAGAAGCCTTTATCGATTAATAATGATATCATAGTTTAGAGCAATATTGAAAATTTTATTGTCATCACCATGATCACCAACTTATGTGGGTAATGTAAAATTAAATCTTAACAAAAAATTTTATCTGTTTGAAAATTCAAGTTAGTAAAAAATGAAAATAAAAAACTGGTGACTTTAAGTTTTTTATCTCGACAAATCAGACTTGAATACCTACTATACTACGTTATCTTAAAAAATCTTACCTCCTTGTCCATCCGCAGGCTTCTGAATAGTCTGAAACAACATTATTGTAGAAGATAATTATTTGTATATGCCGCAATAACTCCGTTGGCGCGGCTCGAGCTTACACGATCTATATACGTCGTGAGTTTGTATCCTCCATTGGACTATTGATATGAACCATTTCGCAGCATAAGCTGTATAAGCTTAATTGGAATGGTTAAAAAGAATTCTAGTAATATTTGAAAACATTTCTTATTACCTTTTTAAAAATTAAAAGAAAAAATACTAATAAATAAATTTAGGTAAGGCTAGGACAGTATAATAATAAAAAAACTCCAGAAATACGTCCCACAATTATCCCATTTGCTTGTTTGCTTAAAAATCTCTCCATAAAAGAAGAATAAAAATTAAAAAAATCCAAAGTTATTACATACATACATATCTTCACGCCTTTCTCCCGTAGGGGTTGGCAGAGACCACAGAAATCCATCCGCTACGATCCCCGCACACCGTCCCTGCTTCCTCCACACTCATCCATCTTTTCATCCATCCTTCCTCTCACATTCATCGTATATTAGTCGTTAGTCGCTTCTCGCCCTCGTGGAAATCAGGACCTGACGGGTGGCGAACCACGTCGCCGTCATTTTTTTAACAAATCTAGGTATATTAAAATTCGTGATAGTGAATCCGCAAGGGACGTAGGTGATCAGCCCCAGCAGAGCCCTACAGGCTAAGGAAAGGCACTATTTTATCCGGGGGCGCCCGATCCCGGGACGGTCGGCACGCTTGCGTCTAAACTCGACCCTAGCCACGCATCTATTGGGACGGCAGACCGTGGATGGGCGAGAGGAAGAGAAAAGAATAGAGAAGAAAGGAAAGGGCAGAAAAAGGAAAGATGGGTTTAGACAGGATGATAGGGATATGATACTACCGCAATGGAAGACAAGGAGTGATACGGTAGTAACTTGGCAGGCCGGGGTCGCGTACTCGTGTACCAATACCATAATTACTGGACAGGCGGCTAGGCAAAGATACTCCCTGACTAAAGTTATTAGAACATAAAAATATTAATAAAATCTTACGTTTCCAACGAACGCTGCTACTACAAGTAGAACAATGAATAAATTCTTAAACATTTTCATCTGAAAAGAATAAAAATTAAATTAATATCTACAGTCCATAAAGGAAAAGGATCTTAGCTAAAACAAAGAGCCTAGCTCAAAGGGCTAGGGCGGATATTATATTGCTTTCTTATTTATGTTAAAAGATTTATTTTTTAAAATTTAAATCATTACTTGTTTTTTTCAATCTTGTTGTAACGTAAGAGTGTTGACTAAATTTACGCAAATAAATATTACGTTACATGGTTTTATACATTTTCTGGCCTCACAAAGAGATTTTATCTTGAAATAATGATAATATTAAAATAATCACATTGGTTCAAAGCGTCATTTTCATTGTAATTATATATAACAAGCGCATCCTGCTCTTACAGTACTTTGTAATCCGCGTTCACATTAAATCTAGAATTTGTTACGCTAGCAAAATTATGAAGTTGATGGGTGCGAAACACTGGACACTTGTTTGTTTGTTAATTATGGGTGACTGATTATTTGTTATCTAACTTAATTCATATTTTGTTATCATTACTGTATTTTTCTATTTTTAATATTTTTGTTGATGTGAAAGATCTTATCGCGAGATATAGGAGTGAAATCGTAGATCGAGACATCGCCTCGATTCAGGCTACGTTCCTCTTTCCTCGACTCTATACAGGGTCACTTGTCACAGTGGTCATGAACATGCGGTAGAGACTGAGCAGTCGTCAATGTTTCACATCTACCAAGCGTCCTATGACGCTTTAAGTTACATAGGTGTAATTGTGGCATGGATTTGACATCAGAATTCTTAAAACTAACCGTTAAACTAAAATGTAGAACAATATTTATAATGATGACTATGCGCAAAATGTTATGGCATAGTACTTGTTTTGACACTATAATTTGTAGCAGTCGGAAGCACCTCAGTCATTTATTTTCTCATTTGCATCATTACTAAGCATTTACAAGTATGTATTTTGTAAAAACTACAAGGCTATTGAATACAAGTATCAAGTATCAAGTATTCTCACGTATACCATGCATTAGTAGGTACGATTGACGGTTTAAGATTAAATACAAATACATTTGTATTTTAAATTATTAGTCATCATCATTAATACTGCCAGTCCAGCAGTAGAGTTTGACTACTAGATTTGTCGAAATGTCTACGCTTGGCAGGAGAAATGGGGATCGTAGATTGGTTTTTATTCTCAGATAGATGCTGCAGCCCATGTACTGGTTTTAGTAATAGAAATTGAATCTTTATTTCAGACTAGATGACTCGGTGATTTCGTTTCACCTACTATTTCATATAAATAGTACGTGAAACGAAGTTCACCGGGTATTATAATTTTTGATAAACGATTATCAATCATAACCAATCTTCCAATTCCAATTCATCGAGATCAATTATCCTCGCTACATCGTGTATGGTTAAAATTTTATCCTTAAATTGACCCTTATCCTGAAAATTGAAATAAATGATTTTATAGTGTGAGTGTTGCGGCAGCAAACGTATCGGCTGATGGAAAGCAATCGACCCCGTCAATGGACATTTGCAAAACCGAAAACATTGCAGAAAATGTTTTCGGCATTTGAGGAACTATCAATCTCTAGTTTGACTAATTTTATTTTCATTTATACTATTTTTTTGTATTGATTAGCTTTTCGACTTAAGGCGCTTACAATTTTGTCGAAAAGACTCGTTTAACAGGAGGCCCATTGTGGCTTATGCCAGTAGAAAAGGGTATATATAACTAGTACTTAAATGTATATAGAAATACATATTTGTATGAACAGTGTTAATCGTAACGCACTATTTTGTTCCGTTTCATGAATTTCATAAAATTAGGTACTTATGAAAATACAAAATATGAAGTAAAATGTAAACTAAATACTACAAAATAGAACTAAAGAAATATTTTAATGAAATAAAAAATAAATAGAAAAGGTGATTAATAAACAATAAATAAGTAAAATGATCTTCTTGTGCATGTTTCGTAGAACTTAACACAATATTGACAAACTGTCAAAAGTATGAAGTCATAACGACAATAGTTTGGTGCTGTTCATAATTTTCAAATTAGAAAATGTATTGTGCAGAAACAACCTAAATAAAAATGATGGACGAACACGATTTCTTTAGACAGACTGTCCAACATCTAGCTCGTTGTCTATCATGCTTAAATCCAACACCATGGGAAAAGGTAATTGCAACACATCTTGCTATCATTTCTACTGTTTAATTGATTATGAAATTTATTTTCATTGTATTTTTCTCTTAAATGGCTTAATTTTTGTTCACTTTTGTGTGAAAGTCAAGTTTTAAGAATGAAATCTATATCGAAAATGACAATATGTTTTGTTTTGATTATGATCTCATTATGACATAAGTTAGTTAGTGCTAAAGTTAGTACTTAATTTTTTTTTTACTTATATGGCACACAGCCTTTGAAATAAGATATTGGTGAAACATGATATTTTTAGTTTACATTATTTCTTAATATAATTAATATATATTTTTCATTTAATATAACAAACATTATTCATTAGTTCTATAAAATTGATTTATGTTGGGAAATTTTATTAGTATTTATTAAAAGAAGACAAGCAAGGTTTTTTATTTGAATATTATTTTTATCAATTGTTTAAACTAAACTTATAGTGCTTGTGCTATGAAAATATGCTTCATATCAATAGCCCAATAGTGGGATCAAATTCTTTAATCTATATATAGTCCTTACCAATTGAACTATTGGTGCTTATATAGTAAATAAAAATATAATGTTCATATTCCATATATTTATATTAATGTATGATTTAATTAATTTACAAAACTTATTTAAGAGCATATAAATTAATTTAAAGTTATCCTAGTATTAATAGTTGAAATAACATATATTGCTATTGAAGTAAAACTTGAAATGTATTTAAATAAATTAATAAAATTAATTAGTATTCATAAGTGGAAGGATTTATTTCTTTATTCTTAACTACAAATGTTTTTTCCTTTCAATTTATAGTTAAAGAAGTTTCGAGCTTTGTTAAAACATCTTTTTTTAAATCTAGTCTACTACTCATCATAGGCTTCCTCATGGTATGCCATGTAGCCTAATTCTCGGCTGTATATATCCAGTTTCTGTCTGTAGTTTCATTTGTTAAACATAATAGCATCTTTTAATTATTTATTTTTTGTATTTACTTCAGGTGAACACATTATTCATGCTATGTCCGCAAGCTGGCTCCTCTTTACTTGTTACACCACGAAGTCAAGAGGCAAGCATAGCTCTTGGATTGTACTTCCTACAGAGTGGCTTACAGCACCAAGACAAATTGCTACCATATTTTCTAAAGGTCCTTAAATGTCTCACTAATGCACAGTTTGAAGAACCATTATGCAAAATCCAAAGCGTGGACCGTAAGTATATTATTACTTTAATCACCTGTTTTTTAGCATATTGGCTTTGTGGACTTGTTCACTATGAAATACCAATGGCTGTTATATGGGTCAATTAATTGTAAGTGATCCCATAAAAATGACTTCCATGTTAATTATATACAAGTTTCAGTTTTCACATTTATTTCAGACTAGCTTATGTCTGCAACATTACTTAGGTCATGTAATTTTAAAGGTTTTTATATTTTCGTAAATTTTTTTCATTTTTGAAAATCGTTTAAACTGTTTGGTTTAAGTTCCAAATAAATCCACTAAACCCAATGGAAAAACACACATTATTAATTTTCTGTTATTGTTTTGCTTGTCGCGGATCTTAGCTAAGTAAAACTTTTGACTGTCCATATAAGAAATATGATCTTAAATAAGTGTGCTAGTTGATTTCTTTTAAAGCACAAAGTCAGATATTAAAGACATTCAGAGATGCACAGATATATCCTAATAAGACTCCCCTAAAATATATAAAGTCTAAAATATGTAGTCTTTTTTGCTTACTTTTATTTATATTTGTCCACAATACTAAATTAATCATATTATTTTTATTCATTTTTCAGGTATACCAATGGCAGAAAAATTTAGTTTTTGCCTAAACACCCTGCTCTCTGATGTAGCCTCCAAACAGTCATCTTTACGTGAAGATATAATAACAGCCCAAATAGAACTTATGTCTAATCTCACAAAGATCATAATTAGTTGCCATGAGGACAAAGATTATACAAACACTGTATCTAAACTTCAACTATGCAAAAGTACTATACCAATTCTAATAGGTTTGGCACGTTCTATGGGTCGATATGCAACTGTAGATCCACCTCTACTGTGCCGGTTGTTTCCACAACCACCCAGTCCAGTAAAAACGAAAGAACCAGAACCAACTTTCGAATATTCCACTTTGGATAAAAAGAGAAAATTCAATCAATTCCGCCCTATCATTCCACGATCATTATCAGGTAACTTAAATCCAAACAATGAAAATATTTTGGAAAATGGCACAGACACATTAGACAGTGGCTGCGGTACACTCAAGAGAGGATCACTCCACAGTTACAGTTCTGTACCTTATGATCCGACAACTTATTTTTTTCACAAATTTGGTTCAAGTTTCAATCAGTTTCCATATATGAGATTCTCAGAGTCACCTGAGAAGAGAATTAATGTCCAGTTTTATGTGACTTATCTCCAGTCTATTTTATCTTTGGCAAAGAAGTTGCTTACCAAAGATCTTTTGGCATTTCTGGATGAAGAGGCTGAGGATATTTATGCTTCAGGTCAAATTCAAGTAGGTGTCTTAAAAACATAATTTTTTAAAGTACATTTAAATATATTTTTTTAATTCTATAAACAATTGATGCTACCTGTTATTGGTAGTGATTCTTCTCCCAGTTAAAATATATGCTTACCTGGTACCCCTTAGATTTAATCTTTCAATTTCGTAAAACTTGAAAAAATTATTAAAACAATTTTTACAAATATTATACATTAAAGTGTAAAGTATATTAGCTTTTTAACAATACTATCAGTTCTCGCACCAGAGCTGATATGTCACAAGTTTCTGTTTGAATCTATTATATACAAAATATATTTATTCTTTATATAATACATTCGAATTTAATTTTTATTTTCATAAGAAATTATATGATACACTTAATTTTTCAACTTATATACAATGTAATCTTTTTACAATATAATATGTATGAATTAAATTTCAAAGATAGTTTCAAAGATAAATAGAAATATTTTTACTTATTGATAATAAAACTTAAACTTTTCGGGAATTATACAATTTTTTTAAATTACAGGTATTTCCATACAAGTCATTTTCGGAAACCTTAAACCTGGTGATGGTTACACTTTTGAGGGAAATATTGCAACATCAAAAGGATTTACCAGGGCCATTTACAAAAGATGTTCAAGTATGTCATATATTGTTAAAAAAGACTATAAGGTGCTATCATCAATGTTATTTAGATATAGATATTGCGACTAAAGTACTTAGAAGTGTAGTATGACTCATTTGACAAAGACATTATGATCATAGAGTACAACTGTGTCTATAGACAATTTGGTTGTGCATACATAAATATATCAGACTAATAGTTAATCCGTCTTTCTACATGTGTATTGTGTAATATTTTTATATTTACTCGAATTTGGTTTACCATTCTAAGTTAATAGGGCTTAGGTTAGGAAAGTATGGTTCCTAATATAAGACCTATTAACTTGACCTCGAGGTGCCGAGGTGACGTAGAGAGGAATTGGAGCCCTCCAAGTCTACTTCCAGTTTACAATCGGGCCGTCCGAACTGCAGTAGCATGTGACAACGTTATATTTTCCTATATTTAGCTTTAGATTGTACGCGCATTTCTTACTAATTCAGTTTTTACTGCATGCTTTATTAAATGTTTGATGGTTTTTGAAATGGTTCTTGTAGGAATTCGTCAAATGTCTGTTTTTGAGTGGTCAGACAGAGTTGCAAAGTCGACATCATGATGCATCCGAAAAGGAGGATCGGGAGAGCAACTTTGCCACGGTTAATAAGTTCAAAGTTAATGTGATGGCCAATTCAGCGTGCGTCGACTTACTTGTGTGGGCTATTGGTGATGAAACGGGTATGTTTTCTTGTGCTTTATTAATTCTCTGTTAACTCAAAGACAATATAAATTGAATATGTAAATATACAACATATACAAAACATAATTGTAACATTATTTTATTTATTTAAAAAGCATTCTGACAGAGGCTTAAAATTATTGAAACATTATCATGTAGATACATAATCTTAAACTATAAAACTACCATATTCAATGAGACAATTTTGTTATCTTAAAGTTGTTAAGACTTACAGGCGACCTCACCTTAGGGATTCTGTTAGTTCTTAGAGTTTATAGTTGTGGATCACACAATCATAATAAATAGGTTGGTGAAAAAGTTTCTTCCCATTTTATATGAAAACTCAAAACATTTTTTTCTGAAGATTATTTACATTTAATTTTAATATATATGTGCCATTTTGTTCGATGACTTTGTACCATTTTGTAGGTAGTGACATGATCGTTGCTGTAGAAATTTTGGGATTTCAGATCATATTAACGCGCCAAATAATTTTAGCAGTCCTCTCTTGATGTTAATCTGACACTGCTTAAAGAATTCTGCAGAGACCGAAACAGCTGGAAATCTGAAGGTGCCAGGTCAGGGCTGTATGGCGGATGCATTAACACCTCCCAGTCAAACTCTCTTAATTTTTGCTGAGTGCCTAAAGATGTGTGTGGTCTAGCGTTATCGTGATGAAAGACCACACCTTTTTTATTGATCAGTATCGGCCTCTTAATCTCAATTTCTTGCTTTAATCTCATCAGTTGTTGACAGTAGAGATCCGAATCGATGGTTCCGCGCGGTAAAAGCTCATAATGAATAACGCCCTTCCAATGTCATCATGCATACAACATTACCTTATTGCGAGTTAAACCCGGTTATGCCACAGTCTGTGAAACCTGGCCGACCTTTGACCACGACCCTTTTCGCACGTTCTTGTCGTACCTACGTGATCCACTTTTCATCACCAGTTATTAATCTCTCTAAAAACGGTTCGGTTTCATTACGTCTCTAAACAGAATCGCAAATGAGTACACGGTTTCTTTAAACTCGTGTGGCACTCAAATAGCGAGCTTTTTTGTATACCTAGCTTTTTGTAAATGTGTCAAAACTGTTTTGTGGTCAATTTCCAGTTCTTCAGCTACGTCATAAATATTGATATGGCGATTTTATTCCAATTCTTCAAAAATGGCGTCCATTTTATCCGTAACAGGGACCAAAGCGAGGTGCATATTTGACATAAATATTTCCGGATTGAAAACGTTTAAACCAACTTTGCGCTACTCTTACTGACATTGCACTACATCCATAAACGTCGCAAAAATTTTTTTGCGGCGTGCCTTATATTTTTTCCTTTTTTGTAATAAAAATTGAAAATGTATGGAACTTCTTCATTAGGTTCAATCATTTTGACGGAAATAAAAGCAAATGAAAATAGCTGGAACCAAAATTTTACTGATTTGTTTCTTTTTTCAAAAAGTAACCTTTTTAATGACATCGAAAGCTCTGAATGACACCTTAGAGTATAGCCAAGTAATTTTATTGCAAGTTTATACATACTATATGCGAAAAGACTTTTTCCCCAACCTTATATGTATGGGCCTACAGATATTTATTCGGGATTTGGTTGTACCGCCAATATATATATATATATATATATATATATATATATATATATATATATATATATACATATATATATATATATTAAAGAGTATTTTTCTATTTACTACTATTATATACTTTACTACTATTACATACATACATGGGTATTTTGAGCTGTAAAAAGAATAAATGAATATCTGAATATAGCAAAAAGCACGCGCAATTATTAATTTGTTAATAAAAAGATTATTATTGTATTGGATGCTGCTTAAAGATATTTGTGAGTATGTATATATGTATGTGTATGTGTCGTCATAGATAAAAAATTGCTTGTAATATATTGAGTTGTTGATTATGTTAAAAAATTAAAAATAAGATCATATGGAGTAAATTCATTGGTTTACAATGATACTCAATTACCAGGAAGTATCTTAGTAATAATAAAACACTGTAGGCTCACACTTGCATTTTCTATGTCAGGTTACCATTATAAACACACAATTGACGAGGGCAAACATTCAAATCTAAATTTGCCTTTAGTCTTTTGAATATTTGAGTCATTGACCTTGATTTATACCTATTTAGTTTAGTTTATTTTGTTTATTTATAAAAAATGTTAAAAATGGTTGGTACTCTATTTACAGGCAATAAGGACAATCTTAATCATAGAGTAAATCAGTATTAAGAAAAAAAAACATGCAAAAAATAGGGTAATTACTGAAACAAGCATAAATGAGTAAAATTTAAAATTCAGTGGAGTAGGTAATTTTTTTAAATTTTTGTTTGAAACGGTTATTATTTACTACATTTACATTTGATGTACCTCCAAAAAATAACAAATAAGTAAGAAATAATATATACTTTTCTTGGCGAAATCATCCGTCCTATATCGACACTATTGAAAGCCATTTATTCAAATAAATGAATATGTACTCTAAGCGTAATAATCATAATGGGTTACTATTATATTTACTAGTAGTCGTCACTAGGCTATCAAAGTGAAAAAGTTTTAAGATACAATTCCCAAAATTTCTTTTGCTTTATTGTATTTGAGTAATATTTGTCATGTTACAGTGGACGAAGACTATGATGTACCGGCACTTATAAACGCTCTAACAATATTAATAGGTATCTCTATTCGTAGGTTGGAGTTCCCCCTTCTGACTAACACTCATTCTGGTTTATGTCCAATAACTATAAATCCCACCTTAATACTTTATTACTTTATTATTTTTAATACCTTTATTACTACTATCGTGTTTCAATTAAACTGACAAGTGTATATAATACATCATACATAATACATTTTTTTAATGCATTTCGTAAGGCCATCCCAATATACATCAATAAAATGGTCCTATTTAAACACAGGCTTTTAAGCAATTTAAAAGTAAATTGATGAAATTTTTTCTTAAGTATATGCCTATATAAAACCAGTTTTCATTAAAAAATGCCATATATATTCTGTTTATACTAGAAAAAATTAAATAGCTTATCCTACATACAGAGAGCATGTGGTGCTGTGTTAACGATATAATTAATGCTATTTATTTTGCCGTTAACAATCCTGTAAAATTGCAAACCCTGTAATATTCTTAATACACATAAAAATTTAATAAATTCCTACAAAAAAACTTTATTTTTTAATGTTCTATATATAGTAACTTAATTCTGATTCATTTTAAAATAAATGTATCTACAAGAACCATTAATTTCTTATGTTTGCCAATTTCCAAACACTAAAATCTTGATCACCATTTTGACAACTAACTAATTTAATAAATCCTTTTCTCGTTACTTTCCTATAGGAATATATGTACTTAAATATTTTTTACTAATAATTCATACAAGTCTATTCCGATACATGGTTTTTAAAATTAAAATGTACTTTAGCTTTTAGTAATTTCATTTTAACATAATATTCCATCGCTAATTTTATTTTGTGAGTTGTGAGTCCATTCAGTAGCAATAGATTATTTACACTGTGTTAAAAAACAGGTTGCATTGACAATTTCTGATATTTTTAGGTGCAGATTCTCTGTGTGGACGTTTGACGGAGAAGATCAACTCAAACCACAATCATAAGCTTATTTTAGCTCACATGCCATTATTAATGGTATGCCTTGAAGTGAGTATACTGTCCTTGAAAAGGGTATGTATATACATATACATATATCATCACGCCTGTTTCCTGTAGGGATAGGCAGAGACCACAGATCTTCACCTGCTATGATCTCGACACACTTTCTTTGTTTCTTCCACACTCATCACTCTTGGCCTGGCCATTTCTTAAAAACTTCGGCAATTTGGTCTAGGTATGTTTCCTTGTTGCTCCCCTACCGACCCTTCCATCCACATCCGCAACGTAAATTTCTTTTACCAGTTGACACTCATCCATCCTCTCTATTTTTCCCCTATTTTTGGAAAACAGTACCTGAGCATTCGCGTTTCTTTTACGAATATCGGTAGTCTAATTTAATGAATATTGTACATATCAACAACTTTTATCGCAATGTTTTTGACCCCCTGTGCAAATGCACGCATCCTATCTAAAGGTGATTAACAGATACACACGATATTGGGTCACATCTGCCATAACAGTTGAATGTTCTAGCATTCAGTGTCACAGCAAATACCACCTGCAATAGAACAGTGGTAGAGCCACACTGCAGATGAATGCTTTGTCAAGAATGGCATAATATTTGTCTCTAGCATGAATGGGCCGGCTCATCCGGGTACACTCCCGCAGAAAACCTGCGTTCGAGTGGTAGCGTAGCTACCGCGCTTCGTGACACTTTGCTTAAAGGTTGGCAACGCTTCCGCAATGCCTATTGCGCTGCAGATTTCTATGGGCGGCGTTGATTGCTTTCCATCAGGTGACACGCCTACTTATTTGCCTTCCTATCCCATAAAAAAAATCAATATATCCATGCAAAAAACCGAAAACGCTGTAAATGACACAAATGTAAAAAAAATAATATTGCATATTCGAAAAAAATACTGCGTCCAATAGTCTGAGTCTCACAGTTTAATAGAAAATTTAGTACAGCGTTAAAACCGACTGTTTTTGAGTGATCAGATGCAATTTTTTCAGTAATCTTAAAACTTTTTTGGCTTTATTCTTCTTCATTTTGCGGTTTACTACATTTTCAGTTTTTGGCGTCTTGACACAAATTCAATAGCAGTCAAGAAGTTTCTATACAAAAAATAAATGCAGAAATTGTCTGGTACTGTCCGCGAAAGTGTTAAGTGGTTTTTACCCTGACTTTAGACCTTACATATGCGTAGATTCAAATAAGATACAAATATCTTTGTTGTTATTTCTTAACAAATTGTTTCAGGGTCTCGGCAAACTAGCTACAAAATTTCCGTCGATAGCGAACACTTCAATATATTGCTTGAGAGATTTCCTCGTCACGCCATCGCCTATTCTGTTCAAGCTGCACAAACTTGAGCTGGAGAAGACTGGAAAGGAGCATATGAAAGTCACATGTGTGTATCTCATTCTTCTTTTCGTGTCAGTTGATCAACCTGAAATGGGAAGATATCAAGATCTTGGAATGTGCAGGTGTTAGGGCGCAGTGCGCATCCGAGCAGATGATCCATGGACGTAAGTCAGTCCATGGATCATCTGCTCGAATGCGCCCCACAATCACACCCTCACACTGTGGTGCGGTATAGCCCCATTTGCTCATGTTATGTCCGCAAGGGCTTACCTGTTTACGGAGTTTGTTAAGAGATCTCCACGTAGGGCATTGCAGATCGTAGCCAGGCGGAAGTTTCTCTTGCTGATATAAGAAGTTGGAGGGGACAGGATGTTTCATTTTCCACCGCTTTTTACGCGTTAGCAGATTCGGAATAAACATATGTAAGCCATATATTTATTCCAATTCGGGGATCAAACTCGCGACCATTGACTCCACAGGCGGCGAGCTTCGCCACTGAGCCAATTGATCGTGGTAAAAGAAATATAAAAATTTTATTTTACTTTCTGCACTTAAAAATGCTGTAAATTTAGTAAATGATTAATTTTACCGTTCGCAGTGCAAGGTAAAGAGTTGCAAGGCATGACGGAAACTGGTGTTCCGGTGAAATCTACTCCGTTTGAGAAGCTCCGAGATGCGGCTATAGAGAACCTATGCGTGGCTCTAGAGGCTGCATTGACAGTGGACCCGTTTTGTGTACCGGCGCTCGTGGGGTCTGTTAGCAATCGACTGTTTACAGCTGAAACCAGTGACAGGTATCTAGAAAGACTTTTTATTTCTTACTTGCGGTTTTACAGTATGGTTTGTGTACAAAGAATATAATCACCTAAGTGGTAGAGTCACGCTGCAGACGAATACTTTGTCAAAAATGGCATAATATTTATATGTAGCATGAATGGGCCAGCTGGCCCGGGGAAGTACCACACTTCTGCAGAAAACCGGCATCTGAGTGGTGGCTTACCTACCGCACTTCGTACGGTGAGTGGTGTTCCGGAGGCCCAACACCCTCCCTCTACCCCTCCCCCTCCCATTCCCACTCCCATAATGACACTTTCCTTAAAGGTCGGCAACGCTTCCGCACTGCCTATGGCGCTGCGGAAGTCTATGGCCGGCGTTGATTGCTTTCCATCAGGTTACACGCCTGCTTGTTTGCTTTTTTGTCCCATAAAAAAAAATCAAAATTTTGAACCATTTATGTATTTGGAAATAAAAGTAAAATAGCTTCAAATTTTCAACCGGAATTTTAATGCTAAATTAAAGTAATAGTTTTTTGCACGTAATATATATATACATATATATATACATATATATATACATATATATATATATATATATATATATATATATATATATATATATATATATACATATATATATATATATATATAAAGACTTTATTGGTCAAGAGACTGTGTATTTTGTAACGCAAAATCACTAAATAATTCTTTCAATATATTTTATGTATTTTTCAGCGAGTCTTCCCTGATCAGCACGAATATAGTCATCATGTTGGGTCATGTCGCGGTTGCTTTGAAGGATACACCCAAGACAACAGACACTATTCTGCAATTCTTTCAACAAAGGTATTTTTAAACTTATTTTTAAATTTAGGTATTTTTAAACTTATTTTTAAATTTAGGTATTTTTAAATTTAGGTATTTTTAAACTTATTTTTAAATTTAGGTATTTTTAAACTTATTTTTAAATTTAGGTATTTTTAAACTTATTTTTAAATTTAGGTATTTTTAAACTTATTTTTAAATTTAGGTATTTTTAAACTTATTTTTAACTTTTTAAATTAATAGTAGTAGAACCTTTTGAATGAATGCAACGACTCGATCCCTTCATAACACACCATCATAGAATAGCGATGATAAGTGGTAACATTTTTTCACGTTACTGCATTTTGTAGGCAATGCGTTTCTAGTGCCCATGGTAAAATTGTTGTCAATTGGCGGTCCATCCATTCCATAAGAAAATAATAATGGGAGGGGAAGAGAGAATTAAAAGAAGGGAAAAGGAATTGGGCCCCTGGATCTCTTCACTCATCCTACTAAATGCAATAGTAATAAAGAAAAAAGCACTTATCGCGAATATCCTGTTAGGGTTTAGTAATTCCCCGGTGGTTTTCTTCCAATTTGTGTAATAGCATAATATTGATAAATATACAATCTAAAGAATAAAATATTGAAAAAGTATTTAAAATTTCCCAGGCTTTGTCGAGCCCCATCGTCGTTGGACACGCTGATAGTGGACCAGCTGGGATGCATGGCGCTGGCGAGCCCGGAGGGTCCGGCGCACGATGAGATCATGCGGATGTTCACAGTCATCACCGTGGAAGCGGCCAGCGCTGCGTATCATCACACGGATGATAGGAAACAATACAGGTATATGTAGGAAGTTATGATTGTAAAGTTATATATTTTTAAAATAATGATTTCACTCATAGTATTTATATACCTACTTATTAATTCCGCAGACCTTAATGACTCCACGTGTCTCGCTGTCCAATACGAGAATGCTCCATTGGTCCCGGTTTTTGCGGTATCTCGCTAGTTGATCGGACGATATTCTTATGTATACCCTTTTGGTAGGGCGATCATCTACCATCCTCTCTAGGTCCCCGAGCCATTATTTAAAAAAAAATTACAGCACACATATGTTCCACTGGGCACAGATCTCGCTATTTTTAGAGAAATTGACATCAAACTTTATCCAAGGCAGATTGACGGGCCATGAAAGCTCGAAATAAATACCTATAGGCCATACATCGGTGCCCATTACCATTGACTCTGTAAATCGTAGCTTAGCAAATTAGGTTGCGTTATATGCCAATAACGTTAATATAACGTGTGTTCATTTCAGACATGTTTCTGGTGCGGTGCTGAACGCGCTAGCGAACGTAGCGGCTAACGTTCGTGGAACGAGTGCACGTCTGGAGCTTCTCACGCGATTGCTGGAGTTGTTCGTGCAGCTTGGACTTGGAGGTGAACGAGCCACTGACCGCTCGCCCGCGCCCGTCATGAAAGCATCTGCCAGTGCCGGCAATCTTGGTGTTCTTATCCCAGTCATTGCGGTTCGTATTTAATTGCCATTAGGACTTAACGTATCTTCGAGCGTAATCGAGCATAATTAAATAAATTTATGTTGTTTAAAATAAAATCTACAGCATATCTTATTGCTAAAACATATAAATAATTCAACACCAAATAATACAAATTCGTTGGTAACGGCGGTTAATCTATAAAATATTTGTTAACACATAGTGTATGTGTGTGCGTGCGTGCGTGCGTGCGTGCGTGCGTAGTGTGTGTAGTGTGTGAGAGTGTGCAGGCAAGAGTGTATATTCAATTATAAATATTGTCTATGACAATTTTTTAAAGGTTTTTTTATGTGGCTTAGTGGTGTGAAATAAATGTAGGGCTTTGAATAACTTATTGTAGGAATAATGTGTGCGAGAAATATCTGAGTTTTGTGTAAAGTTAGTTTAAAAGCAAACGTAAATTTATTTTAATCAAACTTTAGTATTAAACTGAATTTACGTTTTCTTTCTCTTTCTTTGGTTATAACGACACATTAGTGTCATAGTGAAATTTTTATTAAACTAGAAATTATTAATGGAGTCAGGCGTTACGTTGCGGAAATCCATCACTATATGGACAGTCAAAAGTTTTACTTAGCTAAGATCCGCGACAAGCAAAACAATAACAGAAAATTAATAATGTGTGTTTTTCCGTTGGGTTTAGTGGATTTATTTGGAACTTAAACCAAAAACTTACCGAAAAATCGGCCATCAACTCTCCACCCACCAACCACTATACACAACGCCAAACACACACTATCACTTTTCCATCTTGTACACGACACGTGTTTCGCCCTAACACGAGGGCGAATCACGATCTTCAGGTATAGTACACTCTACGGAAGACAACCGAAAAGTGTAAACTAGAAATTATTTCTTTCAGGTTCTAGTCAAAAGATTACCTCCTATCAAGAATCCTAAACCAAGGTTACACAAACTGTTTAAAGACTTCTGGCTGTACTGTGTAGTAATGGGCTTCACAGCGGCGGAATCAGGTAATTATGAACATAGATTGTATCCAAACACGTAACTTCTTATTTTCTACTATCCACAAGTAAATTGCTCTAATAAGAACACTGAATTAATAACCTTTATGATTCAGTTTAGCTATCCTCTCTATACCACAGTTTATCAAATTTGAACATGTTTATACTATGCTATTTTATAGATTTACTTAAATATATTGTCTCTTCTTCTATGGCCACGCCTGTAGCCATGCGAAAGCGTGAGTAAATGATGCTTCTAGAAAATAGTTGTATGTCGTTTGGTTTTTACCATTGTGGTTTTTAGTGGCCTGATATGGTGCTATATCAACAGGCAGTAATTAGTTTAATGTGTACTTGAGGCGTATTGACCACATAGCGTTGCTTCATAGGCACGCTTGCGTCATTTGCTGCAATTACGTTTGTTTACAGCTTATACATACAGGAGCCCTGTATTAGTGTAAAAAATTACCCAGTTATAGTTTATCCCAAAAGCAATATATTTCATTTTACGAAATATCATTTCTCACATCTTTATTTTAAACAAAATTAGAAATATTTTATTTCATACAGTTATGAAAGTTTAAATTCTGTGATGTGATTTTTTTTTAACAGCCCATATATGTTACACTGCTGAGCATGGGCCTCTCCATTTCTGGAGGAACGGACGTTAAACCCACCAATGCGGCTTTTCAATTAATTCCAATGCGGATTGGCGGGGTTACCAGACTCGGAATAAATATTTGTAAATCCATGCATATATTTATTCCGATACAAGGATCCAACCCACGACCATTGACTCTGCGGGCGGAGGGCCCCGCCACTGAGACAATTAGTCGTCATTGTGTGAACTCTCCTCCGCTCCTTTACTTTTAAAGGTCCTTGATCCCTTTCCTATAAAGAGGTTATTGATTCCATTACTTCTAAAGAGGTCGTTGATCCCTTTACGTTATATGTTGGGGCTATTGAATTCGGTGGAAACATACCTTACTTTTTATGGAAGATTTTTTAATTTGAACATTATGTTTGAAAATTAAGTTGTAGATCGAACATTGGTTCTTTATCTGTGTTTTTTATATGAGAAAACGAGAACACCTGTATGTCTACGATGCGATAATGTCGCAGTTGACGGTGGAGAGAGCTTCGTGTTATATGAGCTGTAAGCAAAGGTTATAGTACAGTAAGCGGCAAATGACGATATCATCGTGCATACATAGTGACGATAAGTGGACAAGTATAACTTAGTACAAGTTTATGTTGAGAATAATAGATATTAAAGATATGCCATTTAATGCAGTAAAATGATATTGATAGATTACCCTATTTCATTGTTTGAATCAGTCCTATGGTGTTGCAGATGTCTATGGGTGGCCTTCATTGCTTTCCTTCAAACAACACGCTCAAGTTTTGTTTCTCATAAACGTATGTGCACAGCTAGGATCGTGAGAAGGTTCATTTCCGCGGATGGCTAAATCCTTTGTTGACTTATCTCGCCATGGTGTAATTATAATCCTTATTATAATATTATTTTTATAGATTTTATTTTATTTTATTGATTAAATAATTTTTATATAAATGATATTGATATTAAAATATAATTGTGTAAATAAAGAACATAATAATAATATTTAAACTTAATAAATATTATAAAATTGTTTAAAATATCATTTTACTGCTCTTTAAATGATTATTGTAATAGATTATATAAATGTTATAAGTTTTGCTTTTTTATTTAACATAATATTTTTTTGAATAACGCTATAAGCTTTAGTTATTAGTACAAAATGTTTTATTTTAATATTAAAAACTGTTTTATATATACATAGGTGTAGTATTTTTTGAACTTTTTTTATGAAAACTATTTATGATAAAATAACTGTATGATATTTACATACATACGCATTTATGGCCTAAATAATAAATAATGTCGTATATAGCACCATCTCAAATGGTTGTTAACATCGAACGTGATTGCATTGGGTGGATTCATACATTTGTACAAACGTTTGGGCTGCTGTCTGTAGTGTGTTATGCGATTTTATTTTTTGAAGTGGTGTGCTTTTAGATCGATTTTAGAATGCATCGTTTATTTTTTCAGTAAAATGTTTCTAGTTTTGCTTCCATTTTGAGTGAGTTTGGTGTGTGGTTAATGATTTATAAATAAAATTTTAATATTATACTAAAAATATTACTTTTACTCATTGCATAGAATAGCAAAAAATATTTAAATAATCTGACGGTACCAACTGTATTCAGTACAATAATACAATTTTCATGTTATCATTAGTATTGTAATCATTAAATGTAATACTTATATATTTTCATATTTAATAAATATTTAAGTTTTACTAAATTGAAAATATTTTTCTTTAAATGATTATAAAAGTAAATCCTTAAAAATTGAGTTTGGTTATCATATAAAAATATACTTCACAGGTCTATGGCCACAGGAGTGGTACACCGGTGTAAAAGAGATAGCGGTCAAATCTCCCTTCCTTGTCTCACAAACATCTTTGCGATCGGAAATGAGAGAACTTCAGTATACATCGGCAGTGAGAAATGACTCCGTGTCTCTCACAGAACTACAAGAATTAAAGACTCAAATATTAAATTTGCTAGACCACCCACCTGATGTCACTGTTGTTGTAAACAAATTGGCATTTGCTCCGTGCATGTACCTTCTAAGTGTATATTGGTTGGAAACGTTGAGGTAATTATTACACCCGTATCAATTAAAACAATTGTAATAATAATAATTATATAACAAAGCAGCCGGTTATCAGTACCGTTTGGTTGTTCTCAATTTCTGGAGTAATCGACGTTAACCCACAACGGTTGTCTAAAGAGGATTGGCGGATCATCTATGTATGAAGGAATTATATACTGTATGAAGGTATATCATATACTGTATGAATTCCTCCCCTTAATATACGCTCGTCAGAAATTTTCTTCTAGTCACATTGGTCTGTTTTAAAAACGGCCATGCTACGCTTAATGCAGACACTAGGGATGCTGTGTTTCGCCCCAACACGAGGCATCTTCAGCTATAATAGACTCTACGGAAGACAACCGAAAACCTGAAAGATGCCTCGTGTTGGGGCGAAACACGTGTAGTTTACAAGCTGGAAAAGTGGTAATGTGTGTTTGGTGTTGTGTATAGTGGTTGGTGGGTGGAGAATTGATGGCCGATTTTCGGTAAGTCTTTGGTTTAAGTTCCAAATAAATCCACTTAATCCAACAGAAATAAAAAACAAACATTTATTATTTTTCTGTTATTGTTTTGCTTGTCGCGGATCATAGCTAAGTAAAACTTTTGACTGTCCAGACAATAAATATTCAATCATTCAAGTATCTGCCCGCGGCAAGTCAATGCTGGACGTAGATCTACCCCAAGAAGCGCCACCTACCTCGATCTTTGGTCATCATCTAGCCGGGGGGCGACACACATTACGTTTGCCAAGACGCGGTTTCCACTCAAGAACTTATCTACTGCAGCGCTTGTCGTTTCTCCGACAAACGTGACCAACCCATTGCCACTTCAATTTTTTAAGTTAAAATTAATTTGTTAAATCAGAGGACTATGTTGGTGACTTTGGTTCAAATGTATGAATGAGAAATGCTTAAATATTATTATTTCTTCCCATAGATTATTGTTTTTAGTTGTAATGGCTATATAAATTATTCATTCTGCCCTTTTCTAGAGTTTGTAATTCTCCAGAACCAAGCCTGCAACCGATTATAGAGTATTTAAGTGATTCGGCGTTGCAGAAAGATAAGAGTGGTATGTGGCTTTGTGTTGCGAGGTAAGTACAAAACATTTATAAGAGTGAAACCCTGTTATATGGAAAATTACACGAGCTGTTTCAATAAAGAACCTCAACTACAAGCACACTGTAGCCTAAAAATCTTTTTTTTTTATGAGATAGGAAGGCAAACGAGCAGGCGTGTCACCTGATGGAAAGCAATCAACGCCGCCCATAAATATCCAGCATAGGTAGTGCGGAAGCGTTGCCGATCTTTTAGGAAAGTGTAATTATGGTAGTGGGAGGGGGAGGGGAGGGTATTGGACTTCGGGAACTCATCCGCTCACCGTATGAAGCGCGGTAGCTAGGCTACCACTCACGCCGGTTTTCTGCGGGAGTGTGATACTTCCCCGGGCGAGCCGGCTTATTCGTGCTACAGAAAAATATTATGCCATTCTTGACAAAATATTCGTCTGCAGCGTGGCTCTACTATAGAATATATCTGTAGCCTTTCGAAGGATATATGTAGGCAAAGAAGGATTTAATAAGAGAGGCAGAAGGAATGGTAGGCAGAAGGAAATAACGGAAGGGGAAAGGAATTGCACCTTTAATGATGGATTGTGATTTCATGGAAAGTGCTCCTATATTCGCTTTGTATGACATTCACGGGAAGAAATAAGTCGGCCTATTCTATGCCGAGCACAACAAACTTAAATATTTGAAATTATAAAACTTCATACAAAAGTACAAAACAAGTAATGCTAATTTTAATATTTTAAGCCATGTACTCTGTCTTTACTTAAACAGTTATAAAAATATTATGTTTCTTTTCATCAGCGTCGGTGACAAGGTATTCCAGAAGTTTCTGGACGTGATGTCGGACAAGGTGAAGGATGAGTCGAGGGAGCGCGAACTTGAGGGTCATGCGCAGTTCCTTTTGGTCAGCTTCAACCACATCCACAAGCAAATTCGGCGAGTCGCTGACAAGTGGTTGGCGGGACTTGTCGACCGATTCCCGCATCTCCTGTGGAACTGTCGAGTGAGTTTCTGGAGTTAAGGAGCATGATTTGTTACAAACTTCCTTTCGAAATATAAATCTCAAATCAAAGATATACTCCAACATATTTCTCCCATGATAATTTCGTAATCTCAAAGCATGTAAGTTGATGCGTATTATAAAAAAAATTAGTGAGATGTTCTGGCAGTGTTATTAGATTTTTTTATGGGATAGGAAGGCAAACGAGCAAGCGTCTTGCTCGATGGAAAGCTATTAATGCTGCCCTTTAGACATTCGCAACACCAACGCGTTTTAGAAGCAATGCCGGCCTTTGAGAAATCAGTAGCATGTTTTCGATAGTTGCTTCAATTTCTATCAATAAAGTATGACACCACTGAGTAAAACCGCTTCCGTGCGCAGGTACTATGGTCAATGTTGGACATACTACAAGTGCTAAGCTTCAGTCTGGAATTGGACGCCAACCAAGAGACGCCGCTGCTCAAAGTCCCAGGCACTGACTTCACCCTACAGCTTCAAGACACCTTGGAGGGACGTGAGGTAAAATTGATTAATAATGTGAATACACATTACAAAGTACAAAATATGATAACTAACAAACATGTGGGGTTTATATAAGGAGATGAAATAGATTGATATCGTGACGTCTGACGTCATTTTGTCTCTAAAACTCTCAACATCAGTTTTAGCTGAATAGTTGACCAGGTCCTTACGAAAGCCTGTCTTTGTTTTTTTTGTGATATTAAATTATCTAAATTTTGCATGTGTAAGAATTAATGATAGCCATTGAGCACCACAGTATCTATAACGGGTTTCAACAGTCTAATCGATTTTATTTTGTATACTAGAACAAGACAAACATAATACTTGTCAGGGTAGTTATGATATTAAATTATTTAAACTAATCTAAATTTTGCATGTGTTAGAATTTATGATATATATTGAGTACCAGCGTATCCATAACGGATTTCAACAGTCTAATCGATTTTATTTTGTATACTAGAACAAGACAAACATAATACTTGTCAGGGTGGTTATGATATTAAATTATTTAAACTAATCTAAATTTTGCATGTGTTAGAATTTATGATATATATTGAGTACCAGCGTATCCATAACGGATTTCAACAGTCTAATCGATTTTATTTTGTATACTAGAACAAGACAAACATAATACTTGTCAGGGTGGTTATGATATTAAATTATTTAAACTAATCTAAATTTTGCATGTGTTAGAATTTATGATATATATTGAGTACCAGCGTATCCATAACGGATTTCAACAGTCTAATCGATTTTATTTTGTATACTAGAAGAAGACAAACACATTATTTTTCAGGGTATAGTAAAAGATTTTGCTGATCGCTGCCATGGTATAGTTCAAGAAGCAATGAAGTGGGCACCGCAGTCCACACGATCTCACCTTCAGGAGTACCTGAATCAGGTAATTTTTATTTGATTGCCTATTACTTTTATTTTAACAAGTTGACTGCCACGGCAATTTTCAGAAATCTGGCCTAAAATGACAATTTGATTTAATAATATTATATTATTAAAAACTCTAATTCTAATGTATAGTTATCATCAAAAAGCATAAAAAATATGTTTTTTTTTCTTTAAAAAGGTAAATATTTTTTTATTTTCTGATTTTGAACTAATATTTATAATTATTATATATTTTTTGTTCGCTTTTTAACAAATTTTCTGTTCGTGCAAGCCAACATTGATTTTTGGTTCTTTTCCCAGAAGCCGTCTATCGATATTAGTACTGATATATGTCGAGTATAATCGAAGCTGCACAAAAATGGCAAGTAAACACAGTACGAGATAACTCGTAATTGGCGTCCTAGAAAAGAACGCAATCTACGAGTTATCTCGTAGTTGGCAGTCAACATGTTAATTTTGAGTTAATCTTGTTAAAATATAACACTTTAGATGAGAATTGATGAAATTGGACAAATGTTTGCAAAGTATTCGTGAAATTTAAAGTTTTAATGTACTCGAAGTGAATCTTGCCCTCTGAAACGAGAATCTTCCATCTTTATCTGTTTTGCGCTTGTTCTTGCTAATTGCTGAATTCAGGTTCACGCAGGTCAGCATTCACCCGACCTCTATATAGTATAAAAGAGAGTTTTAATACAATTTAATTAATTAATTTAATTAATTTGTCACCCGCATTATGGTATGATACAAGCTTCCCCCAATCTAGCTCTGACTTCGGGGTTATGCATACACTTTCTCCTGCGCGGTGACTTGCTTCATCTAGTTGAGGGACGTCTTGCACTACGCCTTGCCGAGATGCGTTTTCCACTTTAGTACTCAAATAAATCTTGCCATAGACAATCACGTGAAAATAACTAGTATTAGCGTTACTTATTCTGATTCTGGGAAATCTCAAGAATAAATTCTTGAGATTTTTACGTTTATATTAGTACTCACGATATGTAGAATCTTACCGTGTAGGCAATGTGTGAAGCATTTGTTTTTTAGTCTCTGTTCATTAGGTACCAAATTCAACACTTTGGCACCACTGCGGGTTGGCGTTGGCAACAGGCGCGTTGCTGGGCGCGGCGGGGCTGAACCGTATGTCGGCACCGTTGCCCCGCGCCGCGCTGGACAAGCGGCCGCCGTGCGTCACCCACGACTCAGCGGCGTTGCTCGCCGTCGTCTCGCAGCGAAGTCGTTACGCGGGCGAAGTGAGTTTTTACCAAAGTGATCTTTTATCGTACAAGTTTAACACGTTCACGCTGGCATGTACCACCGGTGATTCACGTTTGACTCTCATCTTGCGGCGTGTATCACCGATGGCTCACACTCGAGTCTTATCGAGTGGAGTGAACCACCCACCAGCCGTGAGTATCTCATCGTTCGGTGTGTACCATTGGTGAGCTATACTCGAGTCTCTCTTTGCGCGGCGTGTACCACCAATGGCTCGAGTCGCCTCGGTGGTTCACATTTGAATTTTAGTATACATATATTGACCATATTGTAATAGAAGAATTTTGGGTATTATAATGGGTAGATACCGGCTTTTTTTTCACATCTCATATATATCTCACTGCTGAACACGGGCCTCGGCATTTATGGAGGAACGGACATTAACTTACTACGCTGGTCCCATGCGGATTGGCGGGGTTACCAGACTCAGAATAAATATCTGTAGGCCAGACGTATATGTATTTCGATGCGGGGATCGCGACCGTTGACTCCGTGGGCGAGGGTTCCCGCCACTGCGCCAATTGATTGTCGATGGAATACCAGCTTAGAAGAGGACTAAATTCATCACTGGTCTGTTGTAAAATATTGAAATAATTAGGTGGCGGGAGCAGTTAATGCTGAAGGCGGCGGTGAAGCCGCGATATGGCGTGTGGGAGCGAGACTACATACAGCGTTACGCGATGCGTGTGCGAGTGGGAGCGAGACAGCACATCGGACGGCACTGTGGCGTGCCACAGCGTTGCTCGTACACGCACGTAACAGTTCAACGTCGCACGCACAGACATCGCCCACATCCAGGGTTTTGTTACATAGTGTCGGTAAGTATAAAATTTGCATAAAAATCGTTCACCTTTGTTTGGGACGTACATAGTTATAACACTAGAAAAAAAATACTAGTTATTTCTAGTAGGGTTCAGCAATACACAGCAGCTTTTAGGGCAAGTGTACACTTTAAACTCTCGACCCATGTCCAAACTATCATTAAATAAATTCAAACGATGTATAAAAAAGGCACAAATTCATATAAAAAGTAGGGAAGAGCCTCCGTTCAAATAGAGGTAGAAATCTGGGCATAACAAACTAAATAAAATGATAAACAGAAGGAGGAGTCTGTGTCTGAATAACAACGTAAATCTGTATATAACGAAGATAAGTAAGATCGATAGATAGATAAGTTGTTTATTCAAGGCACATTACAAATAATATCAAAATAATATTAAGCTTAAAAATTATAGTAAAGTAGTACACAAAATTTCGGAATAACTTAATATATATATTAATGTGCCGTAGAATAGGCCTTGGCTCAATTTTAATACGTTAGTTGGTTAAATACAGCGCTGGTCATTCTGCCAACACCTGTTAGTGTGCGTTCCATAAAAAATAACAAAAAAAATTAGGTGTTATATTTCTAAAGAAATGATGTATTTTTTTTAATTAATTGATTAAAAGTACTACTAGCAATTGAAGAATATGATCAAGTTTTTTAATATGGCGCCACAGGTATAAGATTGTAAATTAAGTTGTTTATATAATTTAGATTTTAGTCTTACCTATTTAAATTTGTATTTTCATACTGTGTGCAATCATCATAACCTAAATTGTATATTAGTGTTAGATTATTATAATGTAATTAAAATATTAAAAAGATGAGGTATCTGCGAAGTTTCTTTCACAGTTTCTTCTCCAACTAGATAAACCTTACGAAACGGTGGTAGCATTAGAATATTATAAAATAGTAAAATGTTGTTAATATTCATATACTTGAATATTAACAACATTTTACTTATTTGATGTTAAGATAACCTTAGCGACATATGGTTTATTTAATAATAATTTACAGTCTAACAATGATACCAAAACCATATTGATGCCCCTTAATACATTGTACTAAGTAGCGCATATAACTTGAGCGCACTTGACTTTCTTCTCTCTCAATACGCCACTTTGTTTCCAATGAAATGGTAGTTTATTAATTTCAGAATAGAAATCATAAAGAAGTTCTCGTGGATATATTTTGGATATATAGATTTTATTGTATTCCGTATTTTGCCTATTGACGTGAAAAAAAAATCAACTCATGGTAATCACTAAAGAAATAATTTTTTTAATACTAATTTTTCTTTACAGCATGGTCTCAAGTGGAGATATTCACTGAGGATGCAGTGACAACAGCTGTAGAATGTTGGCAATGGCTGACGACGGCCCGACCAGATTTGGAGTTGCGGCTTTTGCAAGAAATCTTTGCCGCCTGGCAGAGCACGGTCGATAGGAAAATGGGACTGTTTTCGAAGCAGCACGACGAGATCAGTCCTTTAGCTGCATATGAAGGTAGACAAGTTTGTTTTTTTTATCAAAAGAGCTAGAAAGTCACCCGATGGCAAGCAACTGCCGCCGTCCATAAACATCCGCAGTACTAACGGCATTGCTGATGGGTTGCTCACTTTAGGGTAAGCATCTGAATAATGGAGGAGAGTAGGAAAAAATAAGTAAGGAAGGTAGAGAAGCATATACAGGCAAGGGAAAAGAATTGGGCCACCGGATTCAGAGATCCACTGCGCTGCAAACGAATACTTGGTCAAGAATAGCATAATATTTGTCTGTAGCATGTATGGGCCGGCTCTCCCGGGGAAGTACCACACTCCCGCAGAAAACCGGCGTCTGAGTGGTAGCTTACCTACCGCGCTTCGTACGGTGAGCGAGAGTTCCCCTCCCTTTTAAGACACTAAGCCACTTTTAAGACACCCTAGTGAAGGGGGTATATTGTTCCAGCATTTTGTTGCTTAGTATCGGAATCTACACATGAATGCTGTAGTTTTATGCTGGTCAGTTGTCTCTCACCTTAGTTTAGATTATAAATTTGAATACCGGTATTTTATTTCAGTTCATATAATTAAGTACATATATCTGACGATTTTTAGGTGCTAAGTTAGAGCCCCGGCCTCCATTCGTAGCGCCCCATGCGGTATGGGTACGTTATTTGTGTGAAGTAGCTGAAACGGCTAAATACAACAGCCTGGAGAAAGTTGAAATGTTAGCAAGTTTGCTTCACAGGTTTGTACTAATACTTGTTATTTCTATAACCTAACACACGATGATGGTATTTGATGAAAAGCATATAGCCTGAATTCTTGCATATGATGTTTAAATTATATTCTTGTAAACTTAGTCCAGAATATTTTTTTAAAAACTACAAACACATATATTTAATAAATCTAAAATTTACGACACGTGATCTGACGGTAATTTCACAGCAAAACTATTTAAATTTAAAAGACGTGAATTAACGTCACCCGTCTCCAACGGATAAAAAACGTGAATAAACGTCACCCGTGTTCAGTGTGATTACATAGCCTAACATCGTTATACAACCCAAATGGCGCAGTCGCAAAATGTTTCCGGATGTTCGTTAATAGTTCATCTCATATTTCAGGTCCCTGCCTATCACTGTAGGAGATGTGAGAGATCACATCAACAGACATGTAGAAGCAGTCGGCGTCAGATTTAAGTAAGTAATCTTTTGCTATAGTGATAGAAAATTAAATTTTGTAGTTTTCCTTTAATTATTACTAGTGGTCGTCCAGTGGTCGACATTGGACCTTAATTTATTATTCATTATTCCATAATCATTAATTTTTTATGTTCTATTTTATCTTTCTGAACTCTTCCATACATACCTTACATACCTTCCATAATTATTATTACAAATATGTTTTTAAAGAGGTAGATGGTAGATAGCGTAACGAGCTGGTTTCCGCAAGTCGAAGTCATCATGCGCTTATTTTGCGTGTTGTCAGAATGGATAGCTCCTATTCTATCCACTCCAGCTCCTCAAAGAACTGCGGCAGCCTCTTCGGTTTGCCTACAGTATCCTCGAGGGACCCGGGTGCACCCAGGTATCAGATACCTGGTAGTAGCCAGTGCACCCGGAGCCAATTACCGGGGTAGTTGGCTCCTCCTCTGCACTGAAGCACGATGTGAGCAGCCGTCTCCTCCGCCTTCATGCAGGCCCTGCATAGTGGGCTATCTGTAACACCTAACACAATTAGATGTTTGTTAAATGGACAATGTCCAGTTATTACGCCAGTTACCACGCGTAGCTGCGCCTTTCCAAGATGAAAGAGTTTTCTTGCGAGGCCCTGATTGATTGTAGGCATGGCCTCTTTGGACTGACGAAAACCAGTACTGTTGGTCCAGTGGTCATTGAAGCTTTTTTTCGTATATTTTTTGATCACGGTTAACCCTTTTCTTGATAATATATCTGTAGAGATACATCAGAATTAAAAACGTAATATATTTATCAATGCTTTTGGCACAAATCACATGTATCCCACAAGATACATGTGATTTTTTTAAACTACCCTCATGAATTTTTTTAAGTTTTTTTTCTAGACACCTTGGGTCATTAGGGTTAAGTGCTATGAATATTATTTTGATATTCAAAAAAATAAGTCTGCCAAGTTAAGGGTTAAGAGGCCATCGAAGGGCAATGGTATAAATTTAAGAGGTAACTAGAAGAACAAGCGCGTTAGCTGATTGTAAATAACCACCGCCACCAATAGATATCTGACATGCTTAAAAAATGCAGACGTCCTAGGTTAACATAAGTTATTATTAATAATAAGAGGAGAAGCGAGGCTACTTCGTAGGAGTCGATTTTTTACTAGTTTCGTCTTCCCTGGACTAGCCGGTCCATTTATACTACAGATATTTTTTTTTGTCAGTAATGTGCCTGTGGTGTTTGATCTATAAATAAAGAATTTTCTGAAGTATGTATATCACTGTGTTACAGATTATTATCTTGCGGCCTGTCTCTCTTACAAGGTGATATCCTGCCACGCTCATTAGCACGAAACATACTCCGTGAGAGAGTGTACAGTGTGTGCTTGGACTACTTCTGTCGAGGGTTACAGAGTCCTGCCAAGAGCTCCGGCGCGCTTAGAGAAGATATAATATCCCTGATCAAGTTCTGGCAGTTGATGCATTCCGATAAGAAGTATTTAAAGAGTAGTGATATAGGCGGTAAGTATAGTGGCAAGAAGAATGTCGGTTTATCCTTTATACTGCTGAACAAGGTGCGAAGGATTTTTTAAATCCCTACTATTAGTTCGCACTCTTCTCCCTATATATGTGTGTGTGTGTGTGTGCGTGCGTGTGTGTGCGTGCGCGGGCGTGAGCGTGTGTGTGTATTTATATATCTTTTTCAAATTGTCAATCGTTATTAAAATACTTTTTATTCATCTATTCACGTAGTTCAAATACATTTTTTATTCCTGTAATGGATGATACTTGATGTTAACAGTTTTTTTCAACATTAATTAATTAATAAAATTTCATTAATTGATTTGTATGGAAGAAAAAAATTTAACAATAAAATTAAATAAAAAAATATAAAAATAATAGTAATAGTTAATTATTAACTAAAATAAAATCATGGAAAATAATGAACGCCACCTTCAAATAGATACCTGCAACACTAGAGGCATTGCAATACTTCAATATTGCCAGCCTTTGAGGTAATGTTTCAAGCAAAGTCTCTAGTGTTTAGTGCAACCTGTGGTGGACTAGTGGTGATGCTAGTGTTTATAAGTTTAAAGTTTTTATAGTGTTTAGGTATTTAATTTAAAATAATCTCATTTATATCAGCTTCTATGAAGAGGCACTGACTATCTGAAAAAGTATTTTATGTTGAGGTGTTATAACTCACACTTATAGTGTGATAATACATAACTAAACCGTCGCCAGCTGGAACAAGCTCCACAGAAATGTGGTGCGTGGAGATAGGTTTCAGGCAAAAATCACCGCACAAGATCGTCGTCACTCTCATGATTGTGGTAATAAAGAAACCTTTCATCGTGACGTTGAAAGCTCATCGCATTTGTCTTTCATCAGAGTTTGAAGCGATGGGTCCCAGTAGCCAGCAGAGTATCTACGCTTCGAACTCACCCATAGACAACCGCTCCTCTATAAACAGCAGTGACATAGGCAGTCGACAAACAACTGGCTGGATTAATACGGTATGCTTTAATACATCTTCCAATTAAATCTTCAAAATGTAGTAAATTTTACTTTGAAATATTTTTTCGTTTTTTATTCAGAATTTACTTTTCATCCAACGTCCATATTTGTACTCCTATTTTTATAGACCTTGAGATATTCCATAAAAAATATAAAATATTTTTTCTTGGAGTTCCGTTGCATTTTATTGTGTAAATGGAAGCTATGAGAAATTCAGTGATTTTGACATAAACACACATAGAGACCCATTTTATTTTATTTTATAGCCGAGCAGACAAACGAGCATGCAGGTCACCTGGTGGTAAATGGTCACCGCCACCCATAAACATCCAGAGCGCCGGTGGCGTCTTAGATGCGTTGCGAGCTTTTGGTGAACACATACGCACATTCATTCATTCTTTCTTGGATCTCTCACTCTCTCTTTCTCTTTTCTTTATGTCGTATTCACGTGCGAACACCGTAAATGATTACTAACCTCACTTGCACAGTTCGAGGCAGAAAACTGCGACTAAATCGCAAGGTGGTAGACGGCCAGCCATGCAGGTGATAGGGGTAAAACCTATTTTTGAAATTTTAATTATTTGTATATGACATTCGGCGGTTTTTATAGCCTTTTAGTTACTAAAAAGGGCTTCCCTATTTCTGGAGGAATGGACAAAACGTAATATTTGTAAAGTTTGTATATAATATTCTGTTCAAATATTATGATTTGTATTTTTCAGGTGCCAATGTCGACTACGACGTTGAGTAGCGGCGCTGGCAGTATCGCGGGAAAGCGTTCCAACCGCAGCGTGAAGCCGACCGTCAAGTCGCAGGACACGTACGTTAAAGATTACGTGCGGAAGAGGAACTTAATCTTGGAACTAATGGTATAATATGAAAACTTGTCTTTTTATAATAATACGATTATAGAATATGAAGGCGATTTTAAGACAAATTACACACACAGATCATTCTTAGAGAGCCATTCATAAATTATGTCACACGTTAAGGGGTAGGGGGTCAACAAAGCGTGACATTGTGTGACCAGAGGGGGGAGGGGGGACGAGTTATGAGCTTCGTGACATCACATGTATATATAAAGTGAAATATAGTGAAATTATTTTTGAATGAAAAAATGCAAAATATGTGACGTCACACCAGGAGAGGTTACACAAGAGTGACGTGGGGTAAGGACGGGAACAGTTCCAAAAATCATTTAAATTCGTGTGAAATAATTTATGGATGGCCCCTTAGGAAAAAATCATTCAAAAATATATGTTCTGCAAAGCTGCCTTGATTTCTACGAAAAAGTTACCATAACCAAATTGTGTACACTATTCCATTTATTTAATTGTATTCCTATTAGGCAGTAGAAATAGAGTTTTTGGTGACATGGCACAATCCACACGGGCGGCCCGAGCAAGCGGTGCCCGGCGAAGACAACATAGCAACGTGGCGATCCAAGCCCAACACTGAGCGCACTTGGCGGGATTACACCAAGCAGGCGTGGGACATCAGTCCCACTCTAGCTGTCTTCTTACCTGAGAGGTTTGTACTAAGACGGGCTACACGATTAGTAACCAGCGCGTCCACGCCATGGTGATCTTATTGGTATCAAACCGTGTAAAATGGGTTTCCCACCAAATTTTGTTTCACCGACGACGGTTGGCAACCAACTCGCACCACGGTGACCTTTGTGGGAGGTTGGCTGCCAACCGTGTAGCCCCATAGTAAGACAAAGATTAATTAATCGATGTTCTAGTATTCTTTATTTTCATTCTATAGCTTTAATATTGTTTATATATTGTTTATATAATATATTATTTTTTTATTTGGTATATGTGCCAGCTTGCCATGCTTAGGGATATCTCAAAAATGAGAGGGGTTGCTTTGATCTGGCAATTGGACTGAGAATCACAAATTTGTTATATAATTCAGGAATCTACTGGTATTTGTTGCCATAGTCGCTATATATGTTAACCGAAAGAATTACAGTGGACTTCTTCTATGTTGGAACCACTCAGCAAGCAATTCTTTTTTAGATTTTGGTAAGTATTGAATTAAAAACCACTGTTGTAACAGTATCATAGATCTGCTGATCACTCAAGAGTTTTTGCTGTATTCAGAACTAGGATCTTGCTTAAATAATCACTAATTTCTTTACTATTTTCTTATTCGTTTTTAATTATAATTGGTGTCCGGTAGTAGAATGAGATTTTTTATTTATTTATGGACCATCAACAAGAGTTACATTCATTATACAATATTCTAAATAGTTCTAAAAACATACTTGACTGTAATCCTAATTATAGATGGACACAACATTAACATAAAGTGATAGCATATTAATCAAATAATTATACAGACTTAAACGTTAGATTTAATATGGTGCGTTGTTTCTTGTCATGTATTTGTTGTACAGTTCACACAACGTTTGAAGCGGGGCATTGGATCCAAAAAACGTTCCTTTTTATTTCCTTGTGAAATAAACTATAAAGATCTTCAATCTTAACTATTACTTTCAAACAAGAAATATTCGACCTATATACATAATATAAATATGGTCGATTTCTTGATGGAAATTATTAGTTAGCTATTTTAATTATAAATTTTTTACGTATTTTCAGGCTAAAAAATGAAGCTATAGTGAAAGAGATAAGAAGGAAGGTGCAGTCGCAACCGACAGCAGTTTGCCACGTCCCTCAGGCCCTCAAATATCTGGTTACCACAGAAACTTTGCTGAGTGACGCTCACGAGGTATTAATCTAAATATTACGACTTTATGAACACACATATAGAAATTAAAAGTTTTATATAAGCATAAAGTGAAGTTCCTAATGACTTTACTTCCTTCTAAAGTAAGTAAAAGTGGACCAGTGTTTCCTACCTGTACTCTCTTTAAGGCGCCGAAACGTGGACGCTGACAGTCTGTCTGCTTCACAAGCTCAGAGTCGCTCAGAGGGCTATGGAGAGAACTATTCGTAGTTTCTCTGGTAGATATGATTCGTAATGAACAAATCCGCCAAAGAACTAAAGTCACCGTCATAGCCTTTCGAATCAGCAAACTGAAGTGGCAATCCATCCCGGTCACGTTTGTCGGAGATCCGACAATCGTTGGAGCAAACGAATGCTGGAGTGGAGACCGCGTCTCGTTAAACGTAGTGTGGGACGCCCCCCCGACTATATGGTGCGGCGATCTGCGCAGAGCCTCTGGCAGAAACTGGATGCGAGAAGCCGAAGATGGGGTTAGGCCTATGTCCAGCAGTGGACTGCCGTTGGCTGTCGATTGAAAGTAAGTAAAAGAGTGTCAAGCATATAAATACTTTTTTGCATGACATTAAAACTTTTTTGAGTTCCATTGAACAATTAAAAGAATATTTTTTTGCTTGGTTTGCTTGATCTGTCGATCGATTGATGATCGATGTTAATAGGATTTTTAGGGGATAGTGAGAGTCGTCAATGCTTATACTTAATACTATATATTTAGGTTTGATAAAGTTTTCAAAGTAGAGTCTAGACGAATTCAGGTGTAAAAAGCTCTTTATCAATTATGATTTCTGTATTAGAAGTGCTAGGAGTTAAGTTTTTCGTTCTATAAATTTAAAATCGTGTGTTTTTGTTTGTATAAATATGTACATTGACATAATTATATTTCGCAAAATTATAATTAGCAATCCGTAACTCCGTAAGTCCGTAACTATAATTTTAAACATTCATATATTTTTATTGACATAAAATTATAATTTCGGACAATGCTATTGATACTATAATTTCTTTATTTAAATGAAGATTAATTAATGTTCGTTGCAGTTGGTACACATGGTTACTTGGGCCCGAGTGAGTCCAGTAGAAGCGTTGTCGTATTTCAGCCGGCAGTATCCCCCCCACCCGCTATCAGCGCAGGCGGCCGTCAGCACATTAACATCTTACCCCTCCTCCGCTGTTCTCTTATACATACCCCAGCTGGTACAAGCTTTGCGACATGACACTGTGAGTCTTTTTTTTATAAAAATTTAATAAAAGTAACGATTCACCGACTAAAATTTTTTTAATTGTCCTGAATTAAAAGATTTGTGTTGAAGTACATTTCAATTAGAAATTGAAGTTTCAATTGAGATTATAGGTTGGTTTAATAAACCTACAGCTTTTAATTCTCTAGATATTATATATAATTATACTGAGAATTAGGTTCCTCCTTTGATCTTATCGTAGTTTTCTAGGTACAAGAAAATGCGGACTGGAAAGTCTTTGGAAAGACAACTGCGGTGTTTTTAATCTTGTGTTACTAAGACTATTATGATTTAACTACCTTAAAAGAAATAAGAAGATAAATATAACAGTTCCTTTTAAACAATATCAATAAAGCTAAAATGCTTTTCTTTTGAACGAGTATACACAAAAAAAATTTGAAAAAAATAGTTTACGTAGAGTTTGATTACCCAATCAACCATAACGAGTTCGGAATAATTATTGACATAATTAGAATTAGAATTCAAGAATACCAATAATAGAAAAAATTCAACTCGATAATTTATTTAACATGATGCGACTTTTGTTTGTATAACTTCTAAATTAAAATCGCATTTTCATTTTTTTTTATAACTTCACATTCTAGATGGGCTATGTGGCAGAACTAATCAAATCCTTAGCAAAGAAGTCACAAGTAGTTGCACACCAGCTGATTTGGAACATGCATACAAATATGTACACTGATGAAGAAATGCAACATAAGGATCGTGAGTTTTTTACAATTTTGTCTTTAGAGCTTATCAGTTTAATATTATGAATTATAATCACGGACAAAGGTATTAATAGCCATTGTCCATAATTATTATTTTCAATGTCCATAAGTATTATTTTTAATGATCATGAAATATTTCATAGAATTTTAATGTCAATTATTAATCATTTCAGAATTATTATTCAATATAGATTAACAGCGCGATTAGAATTAAATAAAGGAACGAGACTTTCTGAATTGCTTAGAGAGATTATTACCATACATAGCCTAACCTTTTGTTGCTTATAAAGAAAATAATTAATCTTTTACAGAGGCTTTATTCGACATCCTGGAGGGTCTTACAAAGAGTATCGTAGACGAGTTGTCCGGCCCAGCGAAAGCCTTCTACGAACGGGAATTCGATTTCTTCAGTCAAATTACGAATATTAGTGGAATTATCCGACCGTACCCAAAGGGTGCCGAACGTAAGCGAGCGTGTCTGGAGGCGCTTAAGAATATTAAGGTTATAAGTGTTTCTATGTTTACATGACAAATATAAAAGTGTTATTTTTTTAAAGAAAGCAACGAGCAAGCGAATCGCCTGCGATGGAAAGCAATCCCTGTCGCCTGTAAACATCTGCTGCACCATAGGCATTGCAGAAATCTTGTTGGACTTTTTTTGAGTATCTTTGTATTTAGTTAATAACTTATCCAATGCAACGTACCAGTGTAAGTAACCTTAGTATATAACTTAGTAATAAGTATATATAAATATACCTTAGCAATAAGTAACCTTAATATATTATATAAAAAACATCTGTCACTGTGATCGTACACGTTAATCTTCGAAATTGTCCAACTGATTTCAATAAAATTCTGAATGTGTATGATTGTTTACAGCTTTTGGTCCCGATAGCTGGCGTTGTTATCAAGATCAAATTTTTAGTTGTCACAACGAAATTTTTTTTCATTTTTTGATCCGTGGCAGAACGTATCACTCTCGGTTCGCTCGGGCCCCCTAGTTTATTACAAAATCTAGGGTGAATAAGAGTGTTCTATTGCCCGTTATTAAGATAAGCAGAAATCATATGGCTTTAAAATTATATTTTTTTGTTTTAGGTACAACCGGGATGTTACCTTCCGTCGAATCCAGACTCCATGGTCCTCGATATTGACTACAAAAGCGGTTTGTTTAAATTATAATCTTATTATGATTAAGATGTTATTTTTATAATTTTATTTGTAATGGGACAAAAAAAGATCATTCAAAGCCTTTCACATTAAGGATTCGCATTTGATACCCAATGTCATTCTTCAGGAACACCCATGCAGAGTGCAGCGAAAGCTCCGTATTTGGCGAGGTTCAGAGTTCGCAAGTACGGCATTGCTGAGATGGAAGCGGTCGCTATGGCAATAGCGTCCGGCGAAGATCTACCTACCGTGAGTATTGGTAGTCAATCAATAGCTGTAAGAGTTTACTACTGTCCATTGGCCTCCCTTACAACTGAGGGGTGTTTCGGCTTGGCAAGTGGACAACCAAGTGGCTCCAAGTGGCGGGGTCGATGTCGCATCGAAATAAATATATGATATTTATTCAGAGTCTGGTAACCCCGCTAATCCTCATTGGACAAGCGTGGTGGGTTAACGTCTGAAACGGAGACATCCACACCCCCTGCGTGGGGTGTGGGATCGAGCCTCAGAGATGAACCCCACTACTCGAGCCGAAACGCATTGGGGCGCGCACACGCACACACGCTAACGTGCACACACTTGTTTAAACGTACTCGCACGCACATACCCATAAAGTTAGATATACGTAATTAATATTTAATGTATGTTATTTATTTACCCTTATGATTAAATTTTAAAAAAACATGCTCATCATTCTCTTGTAGGGTACTACGTGTACTATAGATGTACGTGTTTCTTTTTTAGTGTCGCTTTTTCGTATCAATGGATACAAGACAAGGGTGCTAAAGCGGTTTAACTTTAGAAACCTTTTTGCAGGAGGAAGGCAAAGATCGGTATACGTCAATAGCGGCGGAGACGTGGCAAGCGGCCATATTCAAAGTAGGCGACGATGTTAGACAGGATATGTTAGCGTTGCAAGTGATATCATTGTTCAAGAACATATTCCAGCAAGTTGGCTTGGACCTGTATCTATTCCCGTATAAAGTTGTTGCCACTGCACCTGGGGTAAGTCAAAATTTTGAAATACTTAAATTCTGGCTCCATTTAAAATCAGAGCTGTGGATATAGCGTTACATTTGCTAAAGTGGAGGGTTTAGTCTTTATCTTTTAATCGACTGACCAAATACGAGATATCTCGTAGCAAGCGTGCGTACTAAGGCTGCGGACTACGGGATATCTCGCAGGTAGCGATTCAAGTTTAGATTGATACAAACTTATAAATTTTAATTGATTATTTCTTCGACATTAAAACTTATACTTCATTTGACTCGTCTAATATCTAACAATTAAGTGAAGTAACTGAGAAAGAAACTGCACAGGTATCGTCTTATTTTTGTCAATTTCGTTTATTTTTATTTTAATATATATCTTCGTTTTTTATTTATAATACAGTTTTACAATAAAATCCCCACCCCATTGTTAAATGATTGGTGGGGCACCGAGATAATAAACACTTATAGACTATACTTTTACCTATAATTGGTGTAATTAACAATACACTTTTGTAAATTCTAGTGCGGTGTCATCGAATGTGTACCCAATGCCAAATCTAGGGACCAGCTGGGAAGGCAAACCGATATCGGAATGTACGAGTACTTCATAAAAAAATATGGCGACGAAACAACCAGAGAGTTCCAGGTATGTTCCAGGTTAAAACTGTCAAAAACGGTATTATATAAACTTTAATCAAAAATGGTTGATTTCAAATTTAATATAGATGAAAAAATTTAATATAGATTAAAATAAATTAAATAAATAAGTCTTATATTGTGGTAGAACAATGGTCCATTTCTCATGGCCTTCGTCTGAAAAATTTTTATAAAACTTCTTATTTTAGGTATTTGTTGAAGAACAAACATACAAAGTATTTCATGGATGCGTTTTAAAATAATTCGTTAGATGGAATCAGAAGTCAGAAAAAGTTTTGCTTTGGAGTTACGAATTCTAATTAGGCCTACGATATTTATTCATTTATTCGGCACAAAAACAAATTACAATCTTAAATAGTAATATATAGTATAAATTATAACTCTTAAGATTTGCGGCACATCAGGACCATTGTGGTGGTATTACAATAAAATACAATAAAATTAAACAGATAAAATAGAAATAAAAAAGTAGGATAACAGTAATCTCACGTGTGATCTATTGGCCGCCGAAGATTGATTGATTCGAAGATGTTAATGCTGGTAGCCTATTGGCTTTAACAGCTTTATCGTATTCAGGGCCCGTATATAGTAAAATATAATTGGGAATCTGCGCAAATCGCAGACTCCATCGGCCTGATGCCGTGTCGGAGGTAGTCGCCGAAGATATGCTTTCCTTTTAATATAAAAATTTCTCTGCGAGCATTGTAAAAATCTTAGCATTTTGAGACTGTAAATTTTGAGTGATCTGGAATAATTTTGCATTAGAGGGAGGTTTATATAATCTTACTGTTTGTTACTGTGTGTTTAAGGCTGCAAGAAGATGTTTCGTGACTTCAATGGCGGCATACAGCGTTGTCGGTTTCCTGCTGCAGATCAAAGATAGACACAATGGAAACATCATGTTAGACACGGATGGCCATATTATTCATATTGGTAAATTATTTTTGTACTATATTAACCCTTTTCGGTCGCTAGCTTTTTATGCGTGATCCTCGCTAGGTTGTAGATACAGATACAGTTTCTATTGAATTTATTCATTTTTGGGCTTAATATATTAAAAAGTAATTGGAAAAGGCAATGACATATAACTGGAGATGTCAATTGCTCTGTTTCGGATGTTTTTTTAACTAATAAGGCAATAGTGCCTGCATTTCACACAGAGCGAAGTTCAACATGTCTCGTCTTGTCACTTCCAACGTGACTTACGACCGCAGCGACAAAGTACTGTTGTCACGTGAGAGGTGACTTACGACCGATAAGGGTTAAAATCTTTTTTTATAACTTCAATCTCAATCAAAACTTTCAGCTTCGTAATTTCATTGTAGTAGTGATATGGTATGATATAACTTAGCTGTCATAATTGATCATACGTTTTTGGTTAATTATGACAGCTTACGTTATCATAATAACAATTTTAATAAAGGAAAAATGTTACGCTTTACTTTTCATAGTTTATTTAGTGTTTGGTTGTAATTGAGTTATTTTTAAGAATATGTACTATATTTAAACGTTTTCTTTGGGCATAGGTTAAGTAAACATTTCAGAGTCAATTAAAACAGCAATTGTCGCAAGTGTTATCCGAGAGCAAACATAAACTATTAATATTTGTACCACAGATTTCGGTTTCATGTTCGAATCCTCGCCGGGCGGTAATTTGGGCTTCGAACCGGACATCAAGTTAACTGACGAGATGGTGATGGTGATGGGTGGGAAGATGGAGGCACCGCCTTTCCGGTGGTTCTGTGAATTGTGTGTACAGGCGTTCTTGGCTGTCAGGTGAGTTTCGACTTTATGTACAATTGGTTAAGATGATTATTTATAAAACAGGTCGCGGTGAATGCTTTTTAGCATATAATTTTCCTTTTCTTTTTTGTGATGGCAATTAGTTATAACTATTATGCCAAATGTCAAGTAAAATACAATGATATTAAATATCTTAAAATGTAACTTGTCAGTTACGGTACGTCGTGATAAAATGGAAGCCATTCTACCAAAACCTTATATGGATTTCAGTCAACTTAAAAAGTCACTATACACATTTATTTCATATCACTTATACGCCTTATTCGAACTACATTGTATGATACGCAATCACAATTAAACAATATAACTATGATAATTTTTTATAATTGACTTGTATTGTCTCGTATGTTTTCTACTAGCTTTTGCCCGCGGCTTCGCTCGTGGAATTTGGTCTGCCACATTAAGTTTCGTAACAGATCATTTTAAATAAATATATTTCTTCTTACTTAATTTATGGTTCACAATTTTGGTCGTAGTGGCTTCCACATAAAAGATAGATAGTCGCGAACTTTTATTTAGAACTATTCAAGACAAACAATCCTACGGTCCATCATCTTTGTGTAACTCCAATAGTTTAGGCAGCGTACGCCAAGATAGCTCTCAGAGGCCAGATTTTTTTCCGACTTAATTGACATGTATCGTTATATTACGACCAAAATTACATAAAATCATTACAAATTGTAGCCTATATGTTATTCCGACGTATAACCAATATTACTGTAAATTTTCATCCAAATCCGTCCAGTAGTTTTTTTGTGAAAGAGTAACAAACATACATCCATACTCACAAACTTTCGCATTTATAATATTAAGTAGGAAGTAGGATTTAAATCATTATATTTGTCTAGTACTAAATATAATAATAAACGAATGATTTTTCAGACCATACCAGGAAGCAATAATCTCCATGGTGTCTCTAATGCTGGACACCGGCTTGCCATGTTTCCGGGGACAGACGATACGTCTCCTACGCTCTCGGTTTGCGCCTAATTCAACTGAGAAAGAAGCAGCGGCGTTCATGTTGTCCGTCATACGTAATTCCTTCCTCAATTTCAGAACTAGGACGTACGATATGATACAGTATTATCAGAATCAGATACCTTACTAAATCAAATATTATTTTCTTTAGTAATAACTGAACAAAATAGAAAATAACAAATGTGAAGAAATATTTAACCGTTTGCGTATAGGTACGGTGATGGTTTATTAGCGCTTGGCGAAAGTGGAGGGGTGCTTTGCACTAGTGTACATTCGCACATAGAAGTATTAAGTGTTGTTTTAGCGGAGATGTGATTGAAACACATAAAAAAAGAAACAAGTTATTTTTTTAGAATGTCTGTAGTGATAAATAAACATGACAAATAAAGAAATAGACTAAAAATCGACGCATTCAAGGTCAGCACTATTAAACCGTGATAGTACCTATACCAGAATTTGAAAAAAAAAAACCTTCGAAAACCCTCGATTACGTTTCAAAAGAGTCGAGGAGTGCAAACGCCCCCTTAATTACGTGTCGACAAATTATAAGCGCGCCGTTGTTAGTCTGTATCGGCCAAAGGCTGTTTTCATCACGAAATCCGAAGAGCGCGTGGTTCCTTATGCAAACAGTTATAGGATATATGACTATAAAATGTTCTTAAAATATTATATGTATACTAAATAATATACAGTATAAAGTACATTTCATAAAATATATCTGTCTCATTTCGACTATGTACTAGCGTACGCAATCAGACATGTTAAATGAGACAGCAATAGTAAACTAACTAAACAGTGAGAGCTTATTTGAATAGTAAGAATGACGGCTGCGCTTATGAAGCAACGTATGCCTTTGTATATGCAAGTAGTGTGATGGAACAGCAAAACCTGAGAGGCAAAGGCTTCAATGTATTCAATAATATTACAAACCAAGTTCGGCAAACACAAATTATAAAAAAAAAAAACATTCGAATCGTTTAACCCTTCGGTTGCGAAATTTCAAACCAATTAAGGTACCCGACATTTTATAGGATAGCAAAAAACGAGCTGATTTTTTACATTTTTCTGTAATACGTCTGTGAGTTTATTAGGTTTTTCGATTTTCAAAATCCTTGTTTTAGACATTTTGACAATGTACATCGATGTAGTATGGCTTAATGAGCTACATAATGCAAAAATCCATTATTTCTTGAATCCCTTACTGGATTTGAAATTATACAACCGCCTTTTCGTCGCCACTTTTGACGTGTAAGCCATTAGCAAACTAGTGTTTTTAAATTTCTTCTACATTGTCGCCTAGGATTATTAATATCTGGAACGCAAGTAAGTTTTAGAATGTAATGTATCGTGCTTAGTGATGGTTGGATTTTGCGATGGATTCGATTTCTTTAGTAACAATTATAATTATCATGCCAACGTTTTGATGTGGATGGGTGACCAACGTTCTCCATACTATAGGAAGCCGATGAAATTTCTATTTTACTTATTTAGATTAATATGATTACGAATTATTGTAAGTGAAGCTTTGCTCACGAAATTCTTTTTTTGAAACCTGTTCAACAACTGACTGACTTGCCAAAGTTTCCTTAAAATTCTAAAATAACCTTTTAGATAGAAAACTATTCAAAAGATCTCTAAAAGAATAAAAATGATTATTTTTCTACAGAAAAAGTGTTATATTAATTGAAATGGGAATTTATTATGTATTACATTAGTTGAAGATATTTATAGATTATACGCAGAAGGTACTTAAACAAATCAAGATGTAATTTTCTTGTTTTGATCGCAGTCAAGTACTAATTTTTTTCGCCAATGACAAGTAAAACAGTTGTCTCTTACTAATGAATCTACTTATACATACTTGTCTCTTACTCTATATGTAATTTATACATACACAATAATAAAATGACAAATATAGTTTTCAAAACCAATAATTATATTACAACTTATAAATTTCACCATTATAACAGTAATGAAATATATAAGTAGGTGAAAAAAAATGTTTCACGTTTGGAATATAAACATTTAATTTATGCTGTTCTTTTAATTTACACTTAATGCTTTACATTTATAAGTAAATTAAAAGAACAACTATGAGTTTAACAATTTTAAGAAACTACTTCTATAATTTAAAATATCTTTTATTTGAATCATTTGCTAATTTACGTCGAAATCAAACTATATTATTAAATATGTAATATTTATTTTTATGCTGTATTATGATTGTATAGATGAAATGCATCGTTGGAATGTATACAAGTATTTATTTAATTCTACTACTTTAATTTGAATATATATATATATATATATATATATATATATATATATATATATATATATATATATATATATATATATATATATATATATATAAATTTGTCTACGATGCATAATCGCCATTAGTTCTAAGAATGTCCTTGTAATAACTTTTTTTTCTTGTGGAGGGGTTACGCAAAATAGCAAGCGAATCATCTGATGGTAATTAATCACCGCTGCCCATCAGTCAATCAACAGCCTGTGGAGGTCCACTGCGGGACATAGGCCTCCCCCAAGAAGCACCACCTAGCCCGATCTTCGGCTTCACGGCACTACAGATTCATTGCCTACCTTAGTATAAGGATGTGAATACTTGGAGGGAAAATGGAAGTAAACTTGGAAAAAGGAGTTCAGCCTCCAGATCCAAAAAACTGTTGCGACTTAACCGATATTCTGTGAGGGTTTGGTATGTCCCCAATTGAACTGGACCATCCATTCATGGCTCTACCTACTACTATAACTAATAAGCCAGTATAGCATTATTAGTTATAGCGTTAGTAGATTAAAGTGGCAATGGGCTGGACATGTTTGTCGACGAACCGACAACCGTTGGAGTAGGCGAGTGCTGGAGTGGAGACCGCGCCTCAGCAAACGTAGTGTGGGACGCCTCCCTGCTAGATGGAGCGACGATCTGCGCAAGGCGGCTGGCAGAGACTGGATGCGTCTAGCCAAAGATGAGGCTAGGTGGCGCGCCTTGGATGAGGCCTATGTCCAGCTGTGTGGACTGCCGTGTGCTGATATTGATTGATAGCATTAAAGTGTTATTTCCATTAATTTTTCTTTTAATATCTTGATATACTTTATTGATGTAAACTTCAAAAATCAAAACTTGTTTATGCATCGTAGGTTGCTTTATAATTGGGCTATTAGCTTGGACCATCTATTATCACAAGCGTTATTAGCTCAGTTGGCATGTTTAGCAAGACTTCTAGTATTACTTATAGCATTGCTAGTCTGATTCTAGATAAAATAAATAACAATATTATTCGTAAATTAAATGGTAAATTATTTCATATTTCGCAAACGTTATTAATGTTAAATTTTAAAGTACATGTATTATTACTAAATAACATACAATGTTATTTATTTGTTAATCTTCATTATGTTTCATATTTAATTTTTTCTTCCAATTTTTTTGTGCATATAGGTCGTTTTTGCTTAGTATTTATATAGTATTTGCCACATATATGACGGAAAAAGGGTCATTGATACAAAGTAATATGTTTTTGGTCTGAAGTTAACTACATATAAAAGTTGCTAAACCATAATTTCCGTACATTTCTTAAAGCGTTCGCGAAATACCTCTTTACACCGTGTGAGATAAGTGAGAATGCTGTTGGTCAGATGTACAAAATTGTAGTCTGAATCAACATGTATATAATATTTGAGGATTTCTTACCCCAGGGCAAAGACGTGCGCATAACAGGATTTAAAGAGAGGGGATATATGATTTTAATGGTCGGGGAAGAAGGAAGTAATGATAGAAGGAAATAAATGACATACAAAATGTAAAGCAGTAAAATTTTACCACTTTATGCCGATATCCTATGACATGGCTCTGCCACTAAATTTTTGATTATTTCTATTATTTATTATAGTTTATATGGTTACCTCCTACAATCAACTATCAATGGCCATTTTTCCGAAACCTCTAGGCATAAATTTATTTATAATGTCAATAACTTCTCATTTATTCTTATAAACTGGCACTAATGTTGTTACCATATGGTGTATGTTAGAATTATTGCTATATCTTATAACAGTGTTTGGACATTCCTCTTGTAACATTTGTGGTTGGAATAAAATATGAGGTTAAAGGTGTAAATGAGTTTTATTTTCGATGAAATACATAAATGTTATCACTATGTCTTAACATCCATATCGCAGCTATTGACATATGATAAGTAGTATTCCAATTTCTTAATACATTTTTTAATTTTGTTCAATTCTAATTTGGGTAAATACTCTCTTCTATGCTCAGGAAATCTTTTGGCGAATGGACCTTGCTTTGTAGTATTTACATTTACATCTATTCTTAAATTTTTACATATTTCTTTTGCTCTAATGAAAATGTCCAAAAGCTCTGACAGTGCTGCCTTACAGTAGTATGATTTATTTTCTTTATTTGGTCCTTTGAGAATCATAAATGTGTCATGCTTCATCACTTTAAGGCTCAGTTCATCAGTTTCTATCAGTTGACTCTAAAAAGATAATTTATCTTTTTATATTACATTAAAATCTTTTTCATATATCAACTATATAAAGGATTTTTGCAAAAAACATTTCAACATTTCTTCATGCAGACTACATTTTAAAAGGCTTTACAATAAACCCTTTGAGATAAAGGCTTCTGAAATGTATATGCTGTTGCAGATTTCAATCGATGGCATAAATGCTTTCCATCAGGAAATATGCTTGCTCGTTTGTCTTTTTATATTATAAAAAAATATATACAAGTCTTCCATAGCTGTAGTATTTTGCTGCCAATTTTTTCCTCTCACAAATATACTTCAGACAACAGTGGAATATTAAAATATTGAATATAATATAATAATTGATACTTTTGTACATTATTGTACAAAAGTAAACTATAAGAGGATTAATATTGATAAAATACCTGAAGACATCTTTGGACAACTGATTCTACAGCTGTAGCTGTTTCATCAAAGTTAGAATTGGTGCTCAAATTTCCACAAATATCCAACAAATGTAATACTTCTTCCGCAGGATCCACATCTCCATTAAAGTAGCGCATTACAAATACATATGAAGCTAGTACATTGATTATGTTGAATTTTATGGCCGGTGATGGTTGTATATTCTGTAAAGTTACACAGATTGGTTATTTATTTACACTTCATGTATTTCTAGTGGTATGTAAGCCAACTTAAGGCCAGTAGGCTTTCTCTGCTATTAACTTTTGGATTAGTGGGAGAAAGTATTTAATTGTATATATTGGTTTAAGCAATTAGATATACTGTCTAAACTATATTTTTTTTTTGTTATTTTACGGTTCTGAAGACAATGTATTTTAGGTTTGTAAATATATTTATCCTTTAAAAGTACTTTTATAATTTTTATATTAAAAATTTACAATCTTAAATGTTCATGACTTATTTCACAACTGCATGAATGCAATGGAATTTTTTTTATAACCAAAATTAATATGCTGACAACATGTTGGCTATCATCTTATCATTATTAATTTTATAATTATTTAAATTTAATATATAAATATTTTATTAAATTTATATGAATATGAAAAAAACATGTAGTTGTGAAACATACATATAAGAAAAAAATAAATAATATGTTTTTAAAAAATTCTAATCAAAAATATTTACCTAGTTCCTTACTAGATAGATATTTTTGATTAGGATTAGGTACACTATTTTCTGATGAGACTTTCCTAATTAGTTAACTCCTCAGAAACTCCCAAAATAGGCATGTTTCCATTGAGTTGTAGATGCCATTGAGTTTCCATTGAGTTGTTCCATTCCACACAGGTGGCTAGGTAAATATACTCCTTGACCTCCCCCTGGCCTCCCGAGCTACTACCATATCACTCCTTATCTTCCCTTGCGGTAGTATCATATCCCTATCATCCTATCTAATAAGCATACTTTCCTTGCTTCCTCCACACTCATTACTCTCCTCATGCAAGCCCGCCAGTTAAGGGTACTTTTGACCTGGCCTTTTTTAAATACTTCAGCAATTCAAGGTATGCTTTCCATGGTCTTCCCCTACCAACTCTTCCATCTACATTCACAACGAAAATTTATTTTGCCATTCGTCTTTCATCCATCCTTTTTATGTGCCCAAACCATCTAACCATCCTTTTCTCAATGTTTGTCAACAATCGTTAAATAAAACAAAAATAAATGTTTTCATACAGTTAACAAACTTAATTTTGGCACTATTTTTAAAGGTGGACACTTCTTCATGTGTTCCACATCATTTGTGCCAATCTCCTCTACAAGCTTTGATTCCTGGTTATACATCCACCATGGTTCCCAATGTGGTAATATTGAACCAACTTCTCCATGTACTAATGCCTCAAATTCATTTTTTTCATCCTCTGTAAGGGCATTCCATATTGCATCTGCATCATCAAGGTTTAGATCTTTTACTCTATCATGTAAGTCTATCTCGGCATCATCATCTGAATCAATGATTCCATCTCTATCTTCGGAACCTTGTAATGTGTCTGATTCATTAAAATCTTCTAAATTTTGGTTTTGTAATTTTTGCAGAATACTAAGCATTTTTTGTTTAGCTTCATCTCCGGCATAGTTAGTTGATAGTTCCTCATTAACACAATCTCTGTAGAAACTTTCGGAACATTCTACATGTTTCTCTGATTTATAACAATTAAGGGAGCAGTACAAAATTTCACACCGAGGACAGCAATATTTACTAACATTTAAATTGCATCTGAAAATTAATTTAAGTTGTTAAATAGTTTAGATTTTATGCATTTTTCCGGAAATGAGAAAAAACACTTACATGCCGCATAACCTTTCAGTATCATTAGCCGATCTACTTTCTGCCATTATGAAAACTTCTGAACAAAATAATTTGCTTTTAAAATTTAAAATTGTAAATCAAAACAATGATTTAAATAGCTTTGTGTAAATGCCACATTAAATTGTTTGTTTACATACTATGCTGATTATATGCGGAGTATGGCATATATTTACTATTTAACGTACACTTTTATATCTAATACGTAAAAAATATCACATAATTATCTAAAGTGTTTAAAATATCATTTTTCATCTCATTTAATTATATTCTTTATATGGAAAACAGTAAATTCAATTCTTTGAAAAGGAAAACAGTCATTTAAAATAAAAACAGCTGATTTATTTTGATTCCTTTATTTTCATGCGTATTAATAAGCCAGGGTATAAAAACCATACAGCCAATTTAATTTTAGAGCCTATTTACATGAAATACATTTTTACAGTGATATCAATGTAGATCAATGTGAAAACAATATTTATCATATAAAGAGTTAGCAACCCTTCTGGAGCGCAAATTAACGTGGTTCGACCGATGATATTCAAACGTATTTTGTTTTACCTTTGCCTAATTTCACGTCAAAACAGAGTTTTTCATTATAAATTAATTTGTTCTTAAAAACACAAATAAAATAATAGATTTAGTAGCGAAAATTATTGGATATTATGGTATTAAAAAAAATCTTGGTTTGTATGTATTCAATCGGAGATTTCTATTGACCCCGTTTTACGTTATCTATTATTCTTCACTTCTCAGAAATGTAAACAAATCAAGTGGGAAAAAAGAATGAGGCAAAGAATAGACTGAAGAATGAATTTATAGTATGATTTTTTCATAAATGTTTGCGTTAACATTTAATAACGGATCGATTGAATGTAAAGTTTCGTAAGTGTCCTGTTAGTATTTAAAAAGCAAAATATATGGCAGACCCAGAAGTCGTCGAAGATTTTTATGGTGTCTATTTACTTTACTGTATTAATCCTAAATATAAAGGAAGGACATATATTGGATATACACGAGACCCAAACAGAAGAATAATGCAACATAATAGAGGCACTTGGGCTGGAGGTGCGTGTCGTACTAATAACAAAGGCCCGTGGTAAGAATATCCATTATTTTCCCGCCAAATAAATATTGAATGTTTAGCTGCTGATGTTTTTGAAGTACCGTAAGTTATAAAATATATCGAAGTGCTAGTAACTCAGGCTCAATGTATAATTCGATTTTGATGTTAGTAATTTATGTCAAAAAAGGAGTGATTATTATCAAAAAAAAAAAAAAGGATTTATTTTAAATTTTTTAGTCGATGAAAATTTTCATGAAAGTTCTACCTAATATGGATCAGCCAGTGTTAAGCTATGATAATGCTAACAACATCAATTCTAAGTACTAACACAAGACCTTGTTTATAAAATGATGCATTAGTAAACTTATTAGTATTCAGTAATGTATTATAAAATATGGCTTGTTTTTTCATCATCAGTTCAGGCAATATGTGATTCATACAAAAATTTTTAACGCATTAAGGCTGTGTGAAATTTACTCTATCAATATAAGTGAAACAAAAATGTTTATAGCTATTGCAATAGTGTGCTATAATTTCTTGAAATGTGATTCATTAAATTTTGATCGTCAACATATCATCAATTACTTCAAAAATATAATAATTCTGTTGATACTACTTCAAATGTTATTTATTTACATATCTAAATAGAGGAAGAGACATGAAAGAATGTACCAGCTTAACCAGGGAACTACCACACCCTTAACCTCTTCAGGACATTGGCACATGTGTGTACGTTTAGCTTTTTTTTCTATTTTAGTTATTTCAAAAGAAATTACTCTAAATGGCCACATATGAGGACATTATCAATTTTTTTGTAAAAATTACTATTTTCTGTTTTTTTTTTCTTATCTTACTGAATTGTTATAGATATAAGGTGAATAACTCATAATAAAAAGAAAAATTTTGTCAATGTTTTCTCACTTAAAAAAAAAAAATTCGTCCCTGAAGAGGTTAATGAAAACTGGTATTAAGTGGTTGCATTTTGTGTTTTATTGAATGTCATATGATGAGTGCAGAGATCAAGGATTCTTTGGACCAATTCCTTTCTCCTTTCTTTACTTCCTTTTCCATTTTTTCTTCCAGATTGATTTGCAGATTTTAATGCTGGTACCCTATTGGTTTTAACAGCTTTTTTGAATACTGGGCCTGCAGGCTCTGAGCCCATCAGCAAGTTCGGAGCTTGTGGGAAAGTTTTCCATTAAATCCTTTTTCCCCTTCAATTAATAAGACCCTTATCGATTGCTAAGCAATGTAGTTTTAGTGTGTTAGGTGTCCATGGGTGATGATGGTTATTTATCATGAGGTGACTCGCTTAGTTTTTGCCCACTTCTCCCAGTAAAGATTTAATTTGGGGTCGCAGACTAGTTATTTTTTTTTATATATTCACGCCTATCCCCCGCAGGGGTTGGCAGAGACCACAGAGCTCCATCCGCTGCCATTCATCGCAGCGAAACGGCTCGTCATTGGTCGCTTTTCGCCCTCGTGAGAATCAGGACGCGACGGGTGGCGAACCACGTCGCCGTCATTTTCGACAAATTAGGTATATTAAATTCGTCTTAGTGAAACCCACGAGCCGCAAGGAGGATGGAGGTCAGCCCCAGCAGAATCCTGCATACTGAGGTAAGGCACCATAGTACCCGGGGGACAACGATCCCGGGACCCGTGACCATTGACTCCGCGGGCGCAGTCAATGGTCGCCGGTTCGATTCCCGCATCGAAATAAATATTTATATAGATTTATAAATGTTTATTCCGAGTCTGGTAACCCCCCAATCCGCATTTCTGTTTCTACCCTTTCCTTTCTTCTCTGTCCTTTCCCTTTCTCTCCGCTAATCCACGGTCTGCCGTGCAAGCGTGCCGATCGTCCCGGGATCGGGCTCCCCCGGGTACTATGGTGCCTTACCTCAGTATGCAGGGCCCTGCTGGGGCTGACTTCCATTCTCCCTTGCGGCTCGTGGGACTTGCCACCCGTCACGTCCTGATTCTCACGAGGGTGAAAAGCGACAAATGAAGAGCCGTTTCGCTGCGATGAATTGTAGCGGATGGTGCTCTGTGGTCTCTGCCAACCCGTGCGGGGGATAGGCGTGAATATATATATAAAAAAAATTGATCACAATTGCCTTGTATGACTCTACGTTAATAATTACATGGTAAATATGTAATACTTAAACTTAAAACTGACTTTAATGGCCATGTTTTTTAACTTTACTTGCTAGAAGAAGATCTAGAACACTTCTCATTCAACTCATTGAATGAGAAGTGTTCTGGACTTTAGTTTAGCTGTAATATTTGTATAGTCTTATTACATTTACTTACAAAATGTATTTTATACCTTTCAGGAAAATGGTGATGATTGTGCATGGTTTTCCAAACAATATTTCAGCATTGCGAGTAAGAAGGCATACTCTTTTTAATTATTTTTTTCAATTTAAATAAATTCTGGCCATTTTTTAATAGTAAAATCATACTCATGCACATAAGGTACATTGAAAACTAGATAGCTTGACTATGAAAGTATCACAGTTTAGCGGCATAAGTGGTAGAAAAGAAAAAGATTGTGTCACTGTAGTTCATACAAAAAGTGCAGAGATCCATCAGCCAACTCCTTTCCTCTTTCTTTATTTCGTTTTACCCTTTCATTATTTATATCCTTACCTTGAGTAGGTGATGCATTTGCAGTATATTTAGCTTTGTATATGCAGTAATTACTTACCATCAGTGGTTGCTTATAATATATAATATTAATAAATCATTTAAATGTAAAATGTGCTTAATTGTAAAAAAATATCTTTTAAAGAAATACATAGATACATAAAAATTAATGGACAGAACAATCCAATATAACTAAATTATGAGCATTGCTTTCACACTGTAATGTTTTTAGGTAGAATTTATACTAAATTTTTTATACATGGATAGCTCTTAAACATTCTAGTTTGCTTTATTTTTGTGATAAACTTTCTACAGTTTTATCTAAATTCATTTTTAGTTCGAGTGGGCGTGGCAGAATCCAGGTAAAACAACAAGATTACAACATTTAAACCTCAAGAAAACAAGAAAAGAGTCTGAATTTCTATTCAAAATTAGAATATTGACTGAAATGCTTCGCATCGGTCCCTGGTGTAGACTAACATTGGTAATACGATGGCTAGAGGAGGATTATTTTGAAGACTTTCCTGTATGTTTACAATTTAATAAATTTTCTATTTGATTTTTATCTGCTTTTTGAGAGGTTGGAGTTGTCTTACGTAATTCTTGATTATTTAAATCTTCATTACCTGAACAACATAGTGGTAAATAGTTCTTTTTTGCCATGAAGGTTGTTGGTTCAATAAAAAAGAATAAATATTTGTATGGCCTATAAATATTTTTGACGTGTGGGTGTTTATCTACATAATTTATGTGTTATGGCAATACACTCGACTCAAAGGAACCCTAGTATGGGATTATGAATGTAAAACGTTTTAATGTGGGTGTCTTACGAGTTGACAGTGGAAGCAAATACCAAATAATTAGAAAATTGTTTATCGTTAAAAAAAATTGTCAGCTTGCTGTTTGTCCAAATGTTATCTAAGAAACGAACTGAATCGATTTTGACGTTGCTTTTGAGGGAAAGTAGAGGACCTTTTGAACAATTTAGGGTAAATTTTTCCGGGAAAACACTGAGTTAAGTGTATTTTATTATTTTCAGGCTGAAAGAAAACCTCCACCCCACATGATTATATCTCACGGCCCAGTTAAAAGTAAGAATACTAAGAAATCTACCGAAGCTACAACCTCCCCTAAATATGTGGAATGCTTATTATGTTCAAATTATTTAAAAACAAATGAAATGTTAACATGTATGAATTCTGCTTGTGAACTGGCGTCTCACATAACATGTCTAGCGGACTTGTTTTTGACACCCGGCGAGTACGTGCCAATAGAGGGAAATTGTCCGTTTTGTGATACGAAATTAAAATGGGGTGATTTGATAAGGAAACTGAAGGGATGCTCCAAGGACTCGGGTGATGTTAATGACACCACTTGTGAAGAGAATTGCAGCGATGAAGACGTAATATGCACACAAGATAAGGTAGCAGATTATCCTTCGTGGTTCCTCGATTGTGAAGATTTATGACGAAATATATGTATTCAAATCAAAAAAATGTTGTTTCATTATCGCCCTCAATATATAATTTTATTTTCAGTTATTAACGTTTGAAATGATTTCCTAAAACCTTATTTTTACTAAACGATACTTGTAGCATGAATTGGTGCGATTGTTAGAAATGAACAGATAATTAATTAGGGAATCGCTGTGTGCTTTTCAATCTTGAAATTGTAATTTGTTTATAGTTATTGTGTTTGTAACACACAGTAATAAATTATTTAATGAAAGTGTTGAATAATTCATTTTATTGGATAATGTATTGGTACTGGAACATATAAATAATTAGATTTTTGTACCAATACATTTTATTGGATAATGTATTGGTACTGGAACATATAAATAATTAGAATCACTGTATGCTTTTCAATCTTGAAATTCAAAATTTGTTTATAGTTATTGTGTTTCTAAAACACGGTATTAAATTATTTAATGATAGTTTGGAAAATTTCGTTTTATTGGATAAGGAAGTATTCGGACAAGAATTTAGTCATCTGCTTATATATTTAAGGCAATTAAATGTATATATTCCTATGGGGCCATCCATAAATTTGGTCACATTAATTTTATGATTTTTCTTTGTTGTCTCACCTAACGTTGAAGTTGAGAGTTTTAGCACTTTTAATTTATGGATGTGATGCCAAAAAGTTTAAAACTTATCCCTCTCCTGTCACTCGATGTCACACTGCTGCCACTCTCCCTACGTGTGACGTAACTTATGGATGGCCCCCTAATTGATAATTATCAAGATTTACTTTACTAAGCCTTTAGTGAATGTGTTAATGTGTTTTTACCTTAAGTAAATGTATATTTATTAAACCTTATTGACTCAGTGACGCTATCGTTATGAGAGTCAGAGGTGAGGAATTCGGTTTCCGTATCGGGATAAACATACGTATGGTCTCCATGCATATTTATATCGAGTCTTGATGCTAATCTGCTTTGGACAAGTGTGGTGGGTTACTTTCCGTTCCTTCAGAAATGAGGAGGCTCCGTGCTCAGTGTAACATGTGGACAAAAAAATACTTTTTTCCCACATTTATGTAAGCGACCTATTTTATAAAGTTTTTTTTTAAACTTCTATATGAAATGGTTTATGTAATATTGAAGTTCAGATAAAAGTAAATTATTTTCTTTATAAATATATTTACAAAACGGCCATCTAGAAATAACTAGATATTAACTAACAGGTACATTGTTAAAGGGTACATTAATTAATAAATTAATATATAATAACAATAAATTACTAAAATAACAAATATTAAAATTTGACCTAAAATAAATAAAAAAAAACTGTACTAATTTCTTAATTATATACAAAATTATTAAAATGTATTACAAAAGAAATATGTACTATCTTTACTTTTAATGCGACAATACTGTAAGATGATTAAATGCAAAACATTTGGTATATTTTTTAAACAAATTCACAACTTTTCGCAGTATTCCGTAATATACACAACATAATTAAATTTAATACTTTCGCTTTAATAGTCGTCAAATATACCCTCGTCGTCGTCATCAAAATCATCATCGTCATCAGCGCCAGGTGGGACAAAAGCACCATTTAATATTTCACCGACAGGTTCTTCGAATCCCATCACTTTAGCTAAACCGTACACCAACCTCATCACTACAAGCCTTGAAAAGTCAACTGGTGTTGTTTCTTTCCTTTGTAAAACCATCTGTTTCTCCGTAGGGTAATCCAACTTCTTCCTTTTCATTTCACCAAACGAAACGAGTAAACACAGCGTGATTAGGAATACTAATTTAGCCGCCATTGTTTTAATTTCCCGCCAAATTTCACGTCAAATGCGTTTCTTTTTAATCGCGTGTTGGTTTATCGCATTCTTGTTATTGAAAGTGAACACGATGAAATCAAGTAACGGAATGTTGCCGCGAGCGAATAATGCTTTCGACTGCGGACGTTCGTATCCCAGAAAGACAGGCCGTTGTATGTCATGCCAATAAGTATGGATAACGGTTTTTAACGCGACACGTCGCTCGCATAAATGCTATTTAACTACGTTTGGCGCGTGTTAATGTCTCACTCGTTCCTTGAGTATAATTTTTATACATAAGGTTTCACCCCAAAAATAGATTGAACGTGTATATGTTTATTTTCATATACATACAAATATGTATTAAAAATATTGTTTGAATGCACACATATATTATATGCACACATATGCATATGCATACACATATATGCACGCATATATTGTTTGAATGCACAGTTAAGAACTCTTTCTAATATATATATGTTTTCAATCTGCGACCATTAACTCGGGTAGTGGTAACTTTGTCACTAAACCAAAATCGTTAATTTTAAAGTTTTTATCAACAAGCACTAAATATAACAAACACGACATACTAGCGAGTATAAGTTTTAGTTTTTAAACGCAATCCTACCTTATTTAATTTTGCGGATTTAAATCAAGGCTGACAACTGATGAGGCAATTGCTATAACTACTAAATGAAGTGTCTTTCTTACTATGTTAGTAGAATACCTGTTGATTACATTTGTAGTAGGAATGCAAATAAACAAGCAAATACTACAAGGCATTGACATTGGCGCTTAAGTAGACCGGGTCATCATCATTACAGTCGCAAAACCAGGCAACAACTTGGCTCTAGATTTTAGTTCTGTAGGCAAATCGCATGCGTTGCGAGTGTTCAATCCCGTGACACTAACTACAAATAAAAAAGATGTTTAGATCGGCGGTTCTTAACTACCGTGTCGCGACACATTGGTGTGTCGAAGGCCTCTGTCAATGTTTTTATGAGAATTACAAATACGATATTTGGATCTATTTTTTACTTTGTTTAAAAATAATATAAGTGATTACTAACGAGCTCGTTCGATTTTTTTTTGATCTTAGCAAAGTGATTCTATAATCTCCATCTTTTAAATTTTATAACTCTTTATACTTTAAACTAATTATACATTTACAGCTCGTGTTCAAGTAGTTTCAATGTCATAGATATCTATGTCAATGTTTCAGGTGCTTTGGTATAAAACGATATTTTATAAAGTTTCAACGCAGTTTAAGATTATTTTAAAAGCGTGCAGCATAGTTGTATTTCTTTTTATTTGCTTAATTTTAACTAATTATTTTGTCAAAGGAGTTAAGTGAGAAAGAAAGGTAAAATATCAATCCAAAAAATATCATTTGTATTGTAACTGCTCTGAATTTGAGTTCAATTGAAACTGTTTGGTTTGGGCACATAGAGAGGATGGATGAATGACGACTGACAAAAGAAATTTACATTATAAAATTTAGGTTAGTAGGGGAAGACCACGGAAAATACTCCTTGACCAAATGGCCGCAGTTTTTAAGAAAGGCCAGGTCAAGAGTACCCTATATCGTATAACCGGCGGGCTTTTACGAGGAGAGTGATGAGTGTGAACGAAGGAAGGACAGTATGTAGAGATCGTAGCAGATGGAGATCTGTTGTCTCTGCCTACCCCTACGGGAAACAGGCGTGACGATATGTATGTATGTTGAAACTATTGGTATTATAACAGCTAAATTAACAACGTTAGATGCGTGTTAAAAACCAGTGTAGGTAATGTTTTTATCTTGCATATTTATTTATTGCAAGATACATTGACGGTCGGACAATAATACCTACATTATCATTTTTTATGCTTATTCTTAATTAATTCACTTTGCGCTTTGTTTTGCGCCGTATTGAATCATAAAATATCATTAGATTTAGCAATCCGGTTTATAAGATATCGTCCTCACAATGCTAAAGGAGTTTTTGGGTTACCTTTAATAATAATAAAAATAATTCTTTATTTGTATAATGTGAGGTATAATAAGATGAAAAAAAGACGTATAAAAGCTTCATCACATTGCTACTTATGGTGCACAAATTTCATTAATTATTACATATATAAAGATCTAAATATTTACATGACTGTTATATTGTCATTAAAATTATTATTGATTTATCTATTACATACATTTTATCGATATTTTAAAGGAAAAAATTCTCTAATATAAATATTGCCATCTATTAGCCATTCATATAGTCTTATTTTAAATAATCTTGTATTCAATTGTTTTAACTTATGAGGTATATTGTTATTGTCAGTCTGGGGTGATCATTCGGCACTAATCATTGGGGATCACGCCGGTGAAGACTAGCGTTTCAGGGATACCACTGTTTTGGCGCAACATGGCTGTTTGGCCATCCGTACTTTTCATTGTTAATAATAATAATAAAACGCATATACTCTTACCCCCCACTTGTGTCAAGGGTTCTATACTATATCGGACGCAGAATAAATATGTGTAGGGCATAAAGTTTTTTATTCTGATGTCGGAATTTAACCTTTGACCGTTGACTCAGGAAGTCATCACTGCGCCTGTAAGCCGTATGAAGTAGCCATAATGTTCTCGATAAAAAAATGCAGAAGACTCAAGAAATAGGTGGAGGCATTGTTGACATCATACTTGTCGGTTCGACGGCGTCGATATGTTGTTAAGAATATGCGTGGGATATATTACTATGTATTTAGTCGCCTTAAGTGTGTGCAACATCTACAGAACTCTCTCGACCGAATCTTCATTAAGCCAATGAAGATTTGATCGAAAGATCATTCTGATACATTTGTGGTTGAGACACATTAGTTATACACAAATTACATCCACAGACAACAAAACTTAATTGTCGATTGAAAATTAATTTTAATTTTGAGCGCGATTTAAACCTAGAATCTTTTGTCAGAATTTATGTAAACCAAATAGTCTTAAAGTATTATTATAATGCAATCAAAGGATATAAAGGCTGTTCGCGTGTATTTGACCCAGAAATTTTGAACAGTATTTATATGACTTGTTTATTAAAAAAAATACATTCTGTGGAAAATCTAAAATCTATTCTTGAAAGACGTCTAAGGATTGGTAGAAAGTGTTTGTTTTTTGTTGTATAAGAGTTATTTGAAAGATCCAATACAACATAATAAGGGAAATTCCAGTGTTTGCTACTTTGTACCTTTTTCGAAACTTAAACGTTAAATGTCAATCGAAACCAGGCTACGGCCCACATACCGGATACTTTCACCGAATACGAATTCGATACCGAATCAAGAAGTAGATCGAGTGAATCTATTAGAGAATAAGGCACGATACCATTTAAAGGACTCAATTGACGTTAATTGTGTGCATTTATAAGCCATGTGTGATTTATTACGTTTAGTAATTCAGTGAAAGCTTTAAATATTTTTGTAGCTAAAAATTTTATATATACTTTATAATTTATATACCTATATTTTTTATAATATTTATCATGTTCGTTTTTTATCTCATTTGTATAATATGTTTAAAAGTGACCCTTTCCTATTTTAGATTTTTCATTGCTTTATAAGAACTCTTCACTAGTCTAAATTAATTAAAATATTTTTCTTGTACGAATTTATATTACATATTTATTATATGTATTAGCCTATCTAACCTAGAACCTTGTGTTTGAGACAAATACATGTATGGCCTATGAGAATTTATTCTAAATCCGGTTGTCCCACCAATTCATTCTGGACAATAGTGGTGGGTTAATGTATTTTCCTCTATATACGAGTATATATGGACCGCAAACAAAACTTTTGAGTGCAAAGAATTTATATTTTAATTACAAATATAAAATTAAATTTTATTTTTAAATTATTACTTCTTATTTTTTATAATATGATAGGCTAATAAAAATCTTAATAAGTTACGATATTTAATGTTTAAAATGTTTAAAAGCATTCGACTATCGTCTCAGGTTGGTAGTGGTTAGTCAGGGTCGTCGTCCGTGTGAGCAAACATGGCGAGTGTTCTGCGAATATGAAAACACACGGATGTCTCAGGTCGTGACTTAGATATAATTCGAATTGAAATTTGGAGGTGAAGTGAAGGCGATGCATTTATTTTAATTGTGGGATTAAATCGGTGATCCGTTCTATAAACAGACTATGCACTACCATGAATTAGGGTCAGAATAAAAGGGCTTATCAATTATTTAAGTAAATATTCCGTTTGAATAACATTGAATCAATTCTTTTCCGTTCTGTTCTGTTCTATTCCATTCCGGTTGATTTCGTTCTAGTCCGTTCTGTTCCGATCCAATCTATTCGATATAGTTCTTTTCTATTTTATTCATTTCGATTTAGTTCTATTCAGATTAAATAAGTGAATTCTGACTCTATTCTGTACCATTGTAGTGAGTTTGATTTTCTTGTGTAAATGTAAATTATTTTTGAAAATCGAGTAATTTAATATGAAGTTTATTCTTTGCATGGATATAGTCTTATCTCTACAAAAGGCAATAAAACGTTATAAAATATTTGCTCTGTTGTTTTCGAAAAAAAAAAAACGATTTAAAAATGTTCAAAAAAAAGCAAATTAAATTAAGAATTCTGAATTTCGAAACATATAATTGTTGTGTTATATTTTTTAACGCCATACCGACGAAGTTAATAATCTTTAGATCAATTAAATAACTCATATATTGACTAATACTGGACATGTGGTTTGATACAGGTAATTACAATCATTATTTATACATTGCGGGTATAGTTAGGGAATAGGCTTAATATTCAAGCGGAAGCGAGTAAAAAAATATTTTCCAAACGTTGTTTGATATCTTTGACAATATCAGTTCTATCTTATATGTACGTATATATGTAGAAGTAATTGTGTACATAATTATTAAAAATATGTTCGTACTTAAGAGCGTACTTATATGGAATAGTACTGGCAGCGTAGAAGTATGTATACTACACAAACACACACATAAATATTATACACACGCACACACACTACACTACGCGCCACATACACTCTTTTGCAAACAATGATCAATCTTTTAATTCGTGTGTAATTGTTTTGTTAATTTAGTTATTTTAAAAATATATAGATTACAGTATAGTATATTAGTTTCTAGTACCTATTGGAAACATATAACGATTAACTTATAACTCCGAACCTCAAAATATCGGAAATCGATTAGTTTTGTTGTTAGTTGATGACTTGATTGTTTTAGTGGTGGAGCTATCACTTTCGGACTCAATGGTGACGGTTTTAATATATTTATATCAGGATAAGTAAACGTATGTTCCGTAAGACAATAGAAATACCTGTAAGTATTAGAAATTTAACAGGTATTATAAATTCCGAGGCTGGGTATCCTTTGACGATCGTGGTGGCCCAATAGTGGGACATATATGGACAGTAGAAAAAGAGTATTTTGGGGTCTACCGGCAAAGCGATGATTGTACAATAATTAATTACAATTGAAAAATAAGTTTGAGCTTAAAATTACATCTATTTTTTTTACGGGATAGGAGGTCAAACGAGAAGCGTTGCCGGCCTTTTAGGTATGTGTAGGCTTGTGTTTTGAAGGTGCCGATGTCGTATCGTCGTTCGGAAAGACTGTCGAAGATAGCTGGTTCCACAGAGTGGTGGTGCGTGGAAAGAAGTTTCGAGAAAAGCGCACCGTAGTAGATCGCCACTAATCCAGATGGTGAGGATGAAACTTTTCTTTACGGCGAGTTGTGCGGTTGTGAAATTCGGCGGCGGGAATTATTCCAAACAACTCCTCGGAGCACTCTCCATGACAAAACCGGTAAAAAATGCTGAGTAATGAATGACATCCCTCCGCAGCGCTACAGAATCAAGCCGATCGGTGAGTTATTGGTCATTGACGATTCGGATTTTTCCATCTTGTTATTTCACAGCTAAACTAAGCATGTTTTGAACAAGATATCAACTTAATTTACAATACAATTTTGAGCATGATTTTTTATACTTTTTTGTTTGGTTGTAAAGGCTTGCTGTCGCCTCCTTAGCTACAATAAGCGGAAGCGTAAGTAAGTTTCCGCTAGCATTCGTTTAGTGTATTCGAGGTGTTAACACAAAGCAGTAATTAATACCAGTTTGCAGGTGTGCGGTGGAGTGAAGTAACATGGAAAAAACGCTAGGTGTCACCGCAGTTTCTGAAGGAAATTATAGTAGTGCCATTCGTTTGTATATACTTTTTGTGTAATATGAATGAATTTTTATATTTGATGTTTTAATTACAGAAAGGATTATGTATTATAATTCACCTACAAACACACACACATACACAAAGTACTCAGATTTATTGTTTAAATAAAATAATTAAAGTGTTAGCAGGAAAAGAGGGTTGGGCACTTTTTCTCACCGTCCAAGTTATGCCATTTGAATAGTCAGAACTTTTACTAAAAAAGTAAGTTTGTAAAAGTTCTGACTGTCCACTGTGAAAAGTAACGTCTGACTCCATTAATCAGCTTAGTATGCCATCAGATGCTGTGGCATTAAAGTGAATCACTTGTTTTTTTACACCCTAATATGTTTTACTATTGCGATTTTTTAGTCGCAGTTTTCTACCACTAACTGTGCTAATCTGGAACGATTTACCACCTGCGGTGTTCCCATTCGACATAGGAGCATTCAGAAGATGAACGTATGACTTCACGCAGAGCCTGCTCTGCTATAAAAAGGGCTAATAGTCATTAATCCACCATGTTTGTCAAAATCGGCTTGGCGGGATTCAGCATTATACAGATTTTGAAAATTTTAAATTATGGCAATTAAATATTTAAATTGTGTCAAAATGATACAGATAATGCAAGTAAAGTAATGGCTGTTTAATCCATCGATTATCCAATACAGGTTAAATCGTAACTTATCTTGAATCACAGACTTTGAAAGTCATTTAAAAGAGTATAATACATTTCGATACGACGTAATTTATGTATTTTTTTTATATATTCACGCCTATCTCCCGCAGGGTTTGGCAGAGACCACAGGGCTCCATCCGCTACCATTCATCGCAGCGAAACGGTTCACCATTGGTCATTTCTCGCCCTCGTGAGATTCAGGACGTGCCGGGTGGCGGAACCACATCGCCGTCATTTTTCAACAAATTAGGTATATTTAATTCGTCTTAGTGAATCCCACGAGTCGTAAGGGAGGATGGAGGTCAGCCCCAGCAGAGCCCTGCATGCTGAGGTAAGGCACCATCGTACCCGGGGGAGCTCGATCCCGGGACGGTCGGCACGCTTGCGACTAAGCTCGCCCTTAGCCATGCATCCTTTGGCACGGCAGACTGTGGACCGTGGATTGGCGGAGAGGAAGGGAAAAGATAGAGAAGAAAGGAAACGGCGAGATCGGAAATGCGGATTGGGGTGTTACCAGACTCGGAATAAATATTTATAAATATATATAAAGATTTATAAATATATATATTTATTCCTATGCAGGAATCGAACCCGCGACCATTGACTCCGTGAGTCACTGAGCCAATCGGTCGTTTATCGTAATTTATGTATATTTATATAAAATAAATTTGTGCAAGTCGCGAGGTCTATTTTATAATTTAGATATATGTATTAGATTGTTTAATAGGTACCTAAGTTCAAAAACATATCGTGTTGAGAAAGCAAATAGTTTCCTCGTGGTGGAATCTAGTTGCACATTGTTTACCATAACTGAAAAATATGCATATGAAGTCCATCAGTATATATACTACAATAGTATTTAAAAACAATAATCACACATACAAATCTTTTCAAATAATGATTGTAAGTTCGTCTTCACATACCCTATTACTACGATAACTATATTTAAACTTCTAAGCTACGTTGCTGGCGAAGGCTGGTTTTTATCTGAAGTACGAATAGATAGATTCAAGTGGTAAAGTTTCAACTCTTGTAGGGCTCCAACTTCTGATTAGTAACTTTACTATCGATTGCAACGCGATGCGATTCATTCCTTTTAGTTCTGTACAAATTAAATAATTACGAACTTCCACAACTTAATTAGTTAACGGCAAATTAATTAACAGCTGGTAATGGAAAGTTGAAAATGGCGTAGCTTTTTTATTAATATCCATTTTTTAACTGCGATCGCGTTTAAATGCCTATTGAGGTTATTGTCCTTTTCAAAAATAGAAAGGAATTTTGTATAGAACTCTAATAGGTAGTATAACACGCATGACTTTATTATGAATCGAAAGATATTCCATTAAGGGTTAATGTCGTCTTCGGTTCGTTTATATTAATATAACAAAAAATATATATATATATATTTTATCTATCTTCATTGACGCGATGGCTTCTATAAGCCAGTCCATTGAATTTTTTTGTGTTTTTTTTAACTGTATATACTGACGCGCATTTGAGATGAGAAGTCAGCCAGTGTTACCGCAGCATTAGGACGGTCAACATGGCTTCACTAGTGTTTACGTGCACACTTTTACTTACTTTTTATGTAAGTATCTTATAGTTTTACGTATATCTGTCTCCCTTAATTGTTTGAGTGTGAACGAGACGGGCTTTATAAATACTCGTTACGTGATGTCACATTTTATTGTATGACATAAAAATTTTAGGTATTATTAATACGATCTTGGAGTAATAGTTTTAATTTGTTATTTTTTTTATTATAAACTAATTGATGTTATGCCAGTATGAAGTACAATCAAACTCGAATTTTAAATGTTTTTTGAATGAGCATTATAGTGCTAAATTAATGAGCATGAGCATTATAAAAAAAGTTGGAAACACAAATATAATATTGTAATATTATTTTTTTTATGACAAAATATAACAATATACTGTAATGCGTTTATTTATTATTTTTCTTTGTGCTCATATTGTATTTACTTATTTTATTTTGCATGTACAAAATTTGACAATACAGAGGCGGACCAAAAGATTAATATTTACAATCTTATGTGTTGTTTCTTAAATGTATTCGTAAATATTATTTTATTTCTAGTGGTTTTTGTTCTAAACTAAACAGAAAATTGACTCAGTGACGGGGCCCCCCGCCAACGGAGTCAATGCTCGCGGGTTATATAGAATAAATATATGAATGGCCTACAGATATTTATTTCGAGCCTGGTAATGCCACCAATCCGCATTGGACAGCGTTAATGTCCGTTCCTCTAGGAATGGTGGAATATATATATATATATATATATATATATATATATATATATATATATATATATATATATATATATATATATATATATATATATATATATATATATTTAAATAACTAACTACATCATTTGTCATTATGTAATTAGTTTTTTTAAAATTGGATGTTTTTATATTTGGTATATAATATTATCTTTAACCTATATTGGACTGTAAGGGTATATTGTCCCCCTTAACCTAAACCATCAAAGACCAACATCGATTATGCAATGCCTATAGCGTTGCAGATGTCTATGGGCCGTGTTTATTACTTTCCATCAGGTGATACGCTTGCTCGTTTGCCTTCCTATCACATAAAAAGAATTAACCTCACCTTTTCACTATGCATTTTGGTAGATAACATAGATTTTTTTTTATATTTTTCTAGACACAATAACACAAGGTCTAGCCATGTAAATGATGATACGTTTATTTAATTTGATATTAGTTTTTCGATAAAATATATTTTAGTTTATATTATGTAAGCTAAGGCAATGCTCTGACAACTTTATCAAGGCGGTATAACCTGTTATTCTGAAAATAAGATAAGTTAGGTGATGTTGTTATCCTACCTAGCATTATAATTATGTTATGCTAGAATCGTATTTAAGACACTGCATTTCAAATTTTCTCTTAATGTTAGATACATTAAGAGAAAATTTGACATGACAATCATTGGCAAGATTCAGAAAAATATAGAAACATACAGAGCACATAAAAGTTTTAATTGGTGTAAACATATTTCTTTTTTATATATTCACGCCTATCCCCCGCAGGGGTTGGCAGAGACCACAGAGCTGCATCCGCTGCCATTCATCGCAGCGAAACGGCTTGTCATTGGTCGCTTTTCGCCCTCGTGAGAATCAGGACGTGACGGGTGGCGAACCACGTCGCCGTCATTTTCGACAAATTAGGTATATTAAATTCGTCTTTAGTGAATCCCACGAGCCGCAAGGGAGGATGGAGGTCAGCCCCAGCAGAGCCCTGCATGCTGAGGTAAAGCACCATAGTCCCCGGGGGAGCCCGACCCCGGGACGATCGGCACGCTTACGACTAGGCTCGCCCCTAGCCACGCATCCATTTTTTATTTATACGCGCTATTTCTGTTTACACGTATATCGACGCACAACCGCGAAAACGTAACTACGTACGCAGCCGTAAAATGAAAACTTCCACCAGATCAAGATTTTTGAAAAAATTGTATCTGGTCACAAACAGTCAGTTTCAACAATGTGCAAAATTAACTTTTGGTTGGATTTTTCTTTCTGATCCGAATATGCAATAAATTTTTTTGGCACCTAGGTCATTAACAGACGTCATCGGTTTTTTGCGTTGTTATACATGTATTTATATGACCCATACCCCATTTAAGGTTTCTGGGACTTTCCTGAACATACTGTCGTAGCCAAATTGGCTATTAAGTCATCATTTATTTATTTTTATATTAAATAACATCTTAAAAATATTGTTGCAATTATTTTTATAATTTTAATTAGCTATGATATTTGCATTAAAGTTCAATGACAGAACGTCATTTGAATGCAACCTTAATTTAATCCCAGGGTCATATATAAAATCATCGTGTATTATTAAATTTCAACTTTGATATTTCTTTATTGTTTTTATAATACTTTAATTTGTTCTGTGCTATTCCTTCTATAAGAAGATCTGTGATTAAAATTATATTTCGTGCGAATAAAACAAAATGTATTTGTGGTTCAAATTTTATTCTTTTTTTATGTTGCTTAAAAACTTTAAACTAAATTTCCTGTATTCAAATATACTGAGTTTATCTACTTTTCTTCTTCTTAAAAAAGTTGTACTTAAACAAAAGACTGCAAACAAATGTATGTACATATCGACGCAAGAAAACGCGAAAACGTAGTATACCGCAAAATGAAAATTGATCAGTAGATCCAAAAAAAAACTTTTGAGAATTCTAAAAAAATTGTATGTGATTATTCAAAAACAAGCATTTTCAACGCTGTACTAGTTTTTCTATTGGACGTAGAGCTGTGAGACTCAGAACATTCGAGGCAGTATTTTATTTCTAAACCGAATATGTAATAGAACATTTTTGATATCTGTGTGATTTACAGCGTTTTTGCGTCGATATACACAAAAGTAACCTGTCTTTCAACACAAAATCGTGTCTCATTATGTCGATACATGTACCCACCAAACCGACTAAGAGCGTTCGCGAGGACCAGTTTGACAAATTGCAATCGTTATTGATTACCTAGAAAATCTTGAATATGCCACGTGTGTATGATGCAAGCCACGTATTTTTCCAGATGGCCACAGCTGCGCAGGCGCCGTGTGTGGAATTGAACGATGGCAATTTAATGCCAATTGTTGCTTTGGGAACCGGTAGAGGCACTGCGAAAGAGGTAAGGATATGATTATGATAATGTATTAGGTGTACAAATAAGTTTCCGCAGTTTTTTATAAAAAATTAGGAATTTATTGTAAAGGAAAAGTACATTACGTTTTATTCAAAGTATTTTCCATCATTTGCCACTACTTTTCCCCATCTTTCTGGCAACATTCGGATACCCCGTCGAAAAAACTCTTCATCTTTTGACGCTATCCACAAATCTACCCAATTTTTGGTGTCTTCATATGATGTGAAGCGCTGCTCAGACAGACCATGTGCCATCGACCGGAACAGGTGATAATCAGAAGGGGCTAAGTCTGGTGAATACGGCGGGTGGGGTAAAACTTCCCAGTTGAGTGTTTCCAAGTATGTTTTTACCGGCGCCGCAACATGTGGACGAGCATTATCGTGTAAAAGAATAATTTTGTCGTGTCTGGAGTAGTAATGGGCGCGTTTTTCCTTAAGTGCCCGACTCAATCTCATCAATTGTGTTCGGTAGAGAGCTCCAGTAATGGTTTCGCTTGGTTTCAGCAATTCATAATACACGACACCAAGCTGATCCCACCAAATACACAGCATGAGTTTTTTTCCATGAATATTCGGCTTAGCTGTCGATGTTGATGGTTCGCCGGGCTTAACCTATGACTTTCTCTTCTTTGGATTATCGTAGTGAATCCATTTTTCGTCACCAGTGACTATACGATGCAAAAAACTCTTTTTTTTATTCCTGGCAAGCAGCATTTCACTCATGCATAATCGGCGTTCAACGTCTCTCGGCTTTAGTTCATATGGAACCCAATTTCCTTGTTTTTGAATCATTCCTAACGATTTTAAACGATGTGAAATTGCTTGTTGAGTCACTTGTAGAGTAAGTGCAAGTTCTTTTTGCGTTTGGGACGAATTTTCCTCCAATAGTACTTCTAATTCCATGTCTTCGTACACTTTCGGCCTTCCACTGCGTTCTTTGTCTTTAACGTCAAACTCACCGTTCTTAAACTTTTGAAACCATTCCTGACAACTTCTCTCACTTAAAGCAGCTTCACCATATGCTTCTAGAAGCAATCGATGCGCCTCAGCTGCAGATTTTTTCACATTAAAGAAGTAAATCAAAAGTTCCCGCAAATGATGCTTATTCGGAATAAAACTTGACATTTTTGCACGAAAAAAATTACGTGATGCTGATACGGAATCACTAGTACTTTAAGGTTATGGTGTTGCCAGATGACTAAATTTGGGATATTACGTTTTACATCTGACAATTTCTCCATAACCTTCTGGTGGGGCCATCTTTTGACAAACCGCGGAAACTTATTTGTTCACCTAATATGTTTTATGATACACCGTAAGAGTTATATAAAGATATAATTAATTTATGTCTTTTATATACATTTCTCTTATATTTAAAAAATGTATATATTCATTTCTATTATTATATAATCATGAATAATTAAAACTAGAAAAAAAAACACATTTCATTTAAGAGTCCATGATACAGAAAGTCATCATCATCAAAAAAATCAATTTCCGTAGTGGTAGAGCCACGCTGCAGACGAATACTTTCTCGAGAATGGTATATTATTTGTCTGTAGCATAAATAGGTCGGTTCGTCCGGAGAAGTACCACACACCCGCAGAAAACCGGCGTCTGAGTGGTAGCTTGGCTACCGCGCTTCGTACGGTAAGCGGTTGAGTTCCAGAGGATGGATAGCAAAAGCATGATGTATAAAAAGAAAAAAAAAGCAACGAAAGAAAATAACGCACGAATTAATACAAAAATACAGTTATAATAATAAACATATATCGCTTATATTATAGCACGAATCACAAAAAGTTAGTGCACTCATAATTTAAAAATAATTCATTTGTAATTTTGAACACAAATTTACTGAATAAAAAAATCATTTATGTGGGTTTATATATATAAAATAAAATTGCAAAATAATTTTTGTAATTTTAGTCTCCCAAGTGAATAATTGAATCCAAATATCTATATTTTTAACATACATATGTACATATCGTTACGCCTGTCTTCCGTAGGGGTAGGCAGAGACCACAGATCTCCATCTGATACGATCTCGGCACACTTTCCTTGCGTCCTCCACACTCATTACTCTCCTTATCTCTTATATATACTATATATATATGCTACTACTACTACTATATTTTTAAAACAGTGTTATATGCTACTAATATTTGAATTCTGGTCATGTTTTAAAACAATATTTGAAAATTGTTCCAAATATAAAATATATAATATGATATATGTATCTATAGGAAACGTACTATTGTAATATACATATGTCTATATATAATTAAGTTTAAATCGTAATTGTAATAAACGTAGATTATAAATATTTAAAAAATATTTTTGGTTTTAGAATGAGTCTGTGGATGAAGTTCGAAAAGCGGTTTTCTGGGCCCTGGAAGCCGGATATCGCCACATAGATACAGCGGCCGTGTATGAGGATGAGGCCCAAGTGGGGCAGGGTATAGCCGAGGCGATTGCCAAGAACATTGTCACCAGGGAGAATATATTTGTAACAACTAAGGTGAGTGACAACCAATCGGTTCAGTGGCGGGGCCCTCTGTCCACGGAGTCAAAGGTCGCCGGTTCAATCTCGCATCGGAATGAAAGTATGGCCTATAGATAATTATTTCGAGTTTGATAACCTATCTTTGAGTCAATCCGCATTAGACAAACGTAGTTGATTAACGTTCATTCTACCAGACATGGAGAGGCCCGTGCTCAGCAGTGGGATATATGTAATAATCGTAGACTACATTACTAACTGGGCTGTGCAAAAAAAAGTTAAATGAATCAATGCGTTTAGTGGCGTAGCAACGACCTTCGAAGTCATTGGTTACGGTTTGTTAACCACATCCAGATATATGACCTACAGATAATTATTCCGAATTTAGATGTTCCAAAAATACGCCTTGGACTAGAGTGGTGGATTAACGTTCATTTTTTCAGAACTGGGAAGGCCCAGTATCATATGATATGATATCATATCAAATATGTCCCATTTGTATGTAGATTGTGAAAAATATTAACTACCAAAACTTTCTTTGCGCAGAGACTCAAAATGGATTTTGGCTTTAGATCTTACGCCACCGTGCCATGTGCTTCGCCACCTCTTACCAAAATATTATATATGTGAAACTTGTTTTCTTTAGATTTGCGTAAACTTAATGCCCTAAACCAGCGGTTCTCAAACACTGTGTCTACAAATATTGGTGTGTCGCAAGCCTCTGTCAAATGTTTGCCAGATTTACAAATACGATATTTGGGTCTATTTTTTACCTTAAGTGTTTATATTTTATGTTCAGACCCAATTAAAAAATGGTTTAATAGAATAATTACGTAAACTTAATAAATGTAAATACTGTGACGTGCCTGCCATACTTCTCACGGCGACACCCGGTATCTTTAGGGGGTTCTTCAAATAAAATCCTTCAAAATGATATTAATTTATTCTTACGTTTCATTGTACATTTATATAATATCATACTTCATTTATACTTTGTTAACACTTTACATTTTATATCTCAATATATATATTATAATTTCAATGTTTTGTGCCGGACGGGTGACATGTCTATACAAAAGACGTCAGACGAACTAATACTTTTTGTTTTATAACAATTTTTTTTTATTTTAAATTTGAATATTACGAATGTAAAAAGTAATATAATATAAAAGGTTTTAATGCATTCGTGATATTTTGGTAGATATTGCATGTAAAAAAAAAATTAGTATTAGCAATAAAGGCTTAAATAAAAATGCATTAGTGATACATTTATGAATGTATTACTACAATACCTACCTTTACTTAATAAATGTAAATTTTTCATGTACATAAGTATATAAGCGTGTCGCGAATTTTTTAAGAGTATGTTAGTGCGTGTCTGAGTAATTAAGGCTGAGAACCGCTGCCCTACAATTGCTCATTTTGTTTATGAGAAAAACTAGCACAGCATAGATGTTTTAAATCACTTAATATTTTTTTTCCTTTTAGCTATGGAATGATAGACATCGCAGAGATCAAGTGGTGCCCTCACTCAGAGAATCACTCAGCAAACTTGGTCTGGAATATGTCGATCTTTACCTTATTCACTTCCCTATTTCTACTAAAGTAAGTTTTTTTAGTACAAATCTAAATCGAATCGAGAAGGTTTTGATGAGATGTTGTTGCGCCGCTATCAGAAAATTTGTGGTTAGATTTGGCCTTTGAGAAAAAAATCAAACGCAACTTATGACTAAACTATAATATATAAATAAAATTATCTAAAAGATAATTTCTTCACTTACTATTAGCGTAGAAATTATTCAATTTTGTTTAACAAATTCTTTACTTCCATAGAATATGTCGGTAGAATAAGTTTTTGTTAAATTAAATTTATATTATTATGTCATTTTATTGGCGTTCATTACATGTTCATGCATAGTACGATTTGATATTTTATCATATCCAAATGTATTTAAGGTGATACCTATTTAGTTTTGACATACCATATATCGAAAAACCAACCGCTAGAATCAATTGTCCTCTTTGATATTTTCAAACATATATGACATAAATAAATAACCTTCAACAAACTAAGGTTTTTCTAGAAGGCTTGTAATGCCTTTGCAATTTGATATTCACGATATCTACAAGCTTTAATATCGCATTTCATCAGGCGCTTACTTGTTTCCCTTCGCTTTAAATAAATGTAATAATAAATGACGGACATTTACATTCCATCTATGAATTAATGATTACTATTAAAACAATAAAACAAAACCATAGCGATTGTTTATCGGATAGAAAGGCAAACGAGCAAATACAATATGTCGAGTGATAGAAAGCAGATAACGCCGCTCATAGAAATCCCCCTCACCTTTAAAAAGTGTTGGCGGCTTTTGAGAATGTGTAGATTTACTTTTTGAAGGTTTTGAAACCTTCAAAAAGTAAATCGCTTACTTTCTAAAGTAAATTTAAAGTGATATATTCTAATAGATACGACATCAATGTCGTATCTGTTAGAATATATCACTTTAAATTTACTTTAGAAAGTAACGATACATAAAAACATAAAAACTATATAACAAAATCACTCACAAAAGAACTCATCCCAAAGAGAGATAGATATCTTTGAGTCAATCATAATTTGATGTTCTTAAATATATTAAAATTATTAAACTAGAAACGCGCAACCAAAGTTGTCATATTTTCGCGCCTATTTTGATTGGTGCCACCCACGGTTGGCATCGTTGATATCTTTCATTTATGACGATTTTATTCGTCTATGGTTGCTTTTTCAATGAATCGATATTTTTTCTATTAATAAGACGAAACGCACGAAAAGCGCACAATAAGCTAATATTATAAAATATTCTTTTTTTGTCGAAAGATCTTTTCTCACATTTGATAAATTCTAGGAGGATGGTGCTGCTGATAACATAGACTACTTAGAGACTTGGCAAGGAATGGAAGATGCCAAAGCTTTGGGTCTTGCGAAGTCCATTGGAGTTTCTAACTTTAACATTGAACAGTTACAAAGGTTAATGGCTAATAGCAAAACAAAGCCTGTAGTGAACGAGGTTGAGGTAAAAATTTGTTTTTCAATTATTAAACTAACACTAAATGATTATTGACCTATTATTAAGATAAGTGTCGTAAATTCAATTCTCCTTGATAAATATTTGTATGGTTAAAACTATTTGTTCTGAGTTTTTATAAAAATTTAGGCAGGCTCCTTCACAAATTCTGAGCACAAATAAACAAATCCCCATTTTACTGTTGTCGAATGAAATCATAAAAATATAACTACATTTTTTCACCATTTTCGGGTAAAAACATTATAAATAACTGTGCCTGATAAGACTTCTACCACATTGCTAGAAGTTCTCAAAAATCCTTTCACAGTGCTCATCTACGTTATGTAATGAAATTCATTACAAAATTTGATGTTCCTAGATCCGCAAGTTGTGTGTTGTCTGTCAGAATAGGAGTTATACAGTAAATCAGTATTTGTATAAATCGCTTGATCATTTGAGCGGTAAAATCTATTATGTATTATAAAATATAGTCTTATAAAAACAAATATGGCGATAACGAAAATCAAGAAGTAAATAAAACTATGGGTCAATCAATCCTAGTGTTCTAAAAACTTAATAATCTTGAAGACGCGTTGATGCTTCGAGTTGATATTAAAAGAAATCCAGATTCACTTGAAAACTTTCTATTTATTGCTTGTACACACACAGTAAATAAAACTATGGGTCAATCAATCCTAGTGTTCTAAAAACTTAATAATCTTGAAGACGCGTTGATGCTTCGAGTTGATATTAAAAGAAATCCAGATTCACTTGAAAACTTTCTATTTATTGCTTGTACACACACAGTATATTCTTACATGGATACAGTAATATTTAAATTGTATAAAACAGTGATATGAATTGCAACCAATATAGCTATATTAAAATTACGTGGAACAATGCAGCGGGTGTCATCGCTATTCGAGCGGACGGAGAAGTGGACGAGGCATTGAGTGTAAAATGTTGCCACACTAAAAACAATGTGGTGTGTCCAGGCGCCACAATCTCTATTCTTCATCTTAGCATATTTTGGGTACTGGTACTATATATATTTTAAAAGATTTCTAGGTTGTTTATTTTTAACCTCTATGTTCATTCATTCATTCATTTGAATTAATGGCTTTCAATAGTGCCATAATAGCACGAATGATTTCGTTAATGTCACGTAGTATAAGAAGACACGAAGCAGATTAATCGTCCTTTATTTTTTTAGGTTAGTCCGACTATGACGCAAGAGTCATTGACAAAATACTGTCAAGACAATGGAATCGTGGTGATGGCGTACAGTCCTTTTGGATTCTTTGTTGGAAGAGAAACCGCGGCGCATCGCCCTGATAAAACTGCTCTTGAAAACATTGCCAGGAAATATGGCAAGTCCTTTGGTCAGGTCATTCTGCGATACTTGGTAAGTTTAGGTTTATGCTTTTGTTTCACAAACCTTATAATATCATCTTCCTCTTGTTTGTTGTGCTGCTCGAATCATTGATGACCGGGATCTAACTCAACGGTTTGATTCTCTAGCATTGCGGATGAATAGTGCATCTCTCAGAATCTTTTTTCGTCTTTACCACGGGGAGAGTTCCGAAAAATTGTTTGGAATAATTCGTGACGCTAAATTTCATTACCGCACAACTCGCCAAAAAGAAAAATTCAAGTCCCCACCATCTGGACGAATAGCGATCCAGTACGGTGCGTTATTTTTGTAACTTCATTCCATCCACCACCACTCTATGAACCCAGCAACCTTCAGCGGTATTTCCGAACCGATGCGATATTGGAACAATCAAAAATCAAGCCTACCTTTACTTCAAAGGCTGGCAATGCATTTGCAATGCCTATGGTGTTGCAGATGTCTATGGGTTGCGTTGATTGCTTTCCATCACGCGACACACTCGCTCGTTTGCCCCCCTATCCAATAAAAAAACTCATTACAATCATTATTATAATCGCCATCATCACAACTATTAAAAAGGCAATAATTGTCATAATCACAGTATCAGCATCATGACAATCATCATTACACGTATATTCTCCTCCAATCGCATCAAAAATGAAATTGTTTTATTGGGTAAAGGAGCATTCAGACAAGAGTGTGCTTTTTGTGTGAACACACACTCGAGGACCATATCGATATCTCCAAGGAATACTACGCCAACTTAATTTTGAATTGAATACCCCGCTAATTGAGTTTAAATTGAAAACGAACAAAGAATATATATAAAATTATGCAGTTTTAACTAATAATAATTGAACTACTCAATCTGTAAATTTCAGTAAAATAGCATTAATTATAATATTATAAGCAAATATCGAAGTTTTTCTTTAGAAGCTCCTCCTGTAAACCTACGATTTTCGACGTGGCGTAGTATTCTTTGGAGATATCGATGTATGTATATCCTGCATAGTTGATACTTCTTGGACTATCTAGAAAAAGTTGCTGTTATTTTAAAAAAGTTCAAACTGCCAAGATAAAACCATAAAGTTTATACACTACATTATATTCAATATTGTATATTTTATTTTCAGATTGAACGTGGCCTTGTTCCCATACCTAAATCAACAAACAAGGAGAGAATAGCACAGAACATTGACATCTTTGATTTCAGCCTCACCCCAGATGAGGTTGTTACGATAAGCAGATATAACACGAACACGCGAGTCATTGGTGCTGTCGATTGGAAAGACTACCCTTATTTTCCTTTTGAAAAGGAATAAATATTGATTATTTTATTAAAGTATTTGTTTTTTAAGTTTGTCTTTTATTGTTACAACCCTAGTGGGTCGCATTGCAATTCTGCATAACCTAAAGATGGCGAATCAGACTTACTTTGCTTCTTCTTCTTTTCGAGTTTCTCAGTAGCCACCAAGTAACCCTTTTAATCATTATAAAATGTTAATGAGTAGGTATTAAACATTCCTTCATACAGGATTATATTGCGCAGAAACAAAATGTGTCATTCGTAGCTTTTAAATTTTAATAATTAAAATTGCATATTATTTAAACAAAGCTGGCTTATATCTCAATGGAAGCTTTAATTTACATATTTTTTTTTATTCTGCCGTCCGATAATATCTGCATCATTAAGCAGAGGGTAAAATGTTTAGGGGCCATCCATAAATTACACTAAACGAATTTCATCATTTCATCATCCGCGGTCACATTTGTGGGTCACATTCAGAAATCATTAAATTAAAACAGTGCTTCCAAAATCATTTACGTTTGTAATAAGTAGTCTAAGGTCTAAGAATCTAAGTTAAGAGTTTTAGCACTGCAGATTTATATATGTGACATAACGAAGCTTATGACCCTCTTGTCACAAGATGACATACTTTATTGATCCTTCCCTCCTCCTTAAGACGTAATGTATGGATGACCCCTTAATGGGAGGTGATGAAAAAGTAATGGGAGGCGGAAAAGTTATTACACTTGAGATACACTAGTGTAGAGCTACGAGTATAAAATGTTTTACTTTATTGTCAAACCCAAAAAGGAACCTTTTAAAATTATGTTAACCCCTTGAAATAGAAATAAAACGAAATTTGATGCGTCCGAAAAATAATGTGATATAAAAAAATAACGTGAAAGAAATACTTAATATGAATGAGTGAAATAATTCAATAATTTAAAAATATATTATTCGATGTCCGTTCCAGACGGTTTTGGACGTCTCAAAGAAATCAAATTTTACCGTGATATGATTTACGTCTTCCAAACGTTATTGTATGGCAAGGGGTTAAAAAAAGAAGCCTAGTCGGTGTTAAAGAAAATATTGCGAAATGCAAGCAAAACTTGTTTGGCAAGTTATAATAAGAGTCATTTAGTGCGCAGTACTTTTTTGTGTATATTGTTTACATACAACCGTGTCTTATAAGTATCGTAGGCTGATTTATAATAAATAGCTACTTTAAAATACAAATTGTATTGTCTCATTTACCTCATAAATACCACCCAAACAGATAACCTCTCTTAGATAATTTTATCGCAAAAAGTGTATTGTACGAGTTCTCTAACTCAGGATTTATAAATAAAATAAAATAAAATTTCCAATGTGTTGTCTTTGATTCTCTAGCAGTTATTTTATTTCAGCAGAGCAGGCAAACATGCAGGTCACCTGGTGGTAAATGATCACCGCTGTCCATAGAAGTTTACAGCGCCCGAGGCGCCTCTGATGCATGTCAGCCTTTAGTGCTTCTTTTTGGTTGCCCCTTTGTCGTATTCACGACGTTTCACCACAGTTTCCATCTTTGGACAGTTCGTAGAAGAAAACTGCGATTTAATTGCACGGTAGTAGTTGGCCAGCCACCCAAATGATGAGGATTAAACCGATTTTTATTTTTTTTATTTCTTCAAAGACGTAATAAATCAATAATGTACGCATAATGTACAAAAATTAAAATATAGAACATACATATCTTCACGCCTGTCTCCCGTAGGGGTTGGCAGAGACCACAAATCTCCATTTGCTACGATCTTGGCATACTTTCCTGGCTTCCTCCACACTCATTACTCTCCTCATGCAAGCTCGCCTGTTAAGGGTACTCTGCTTGACCTGGCCTTTTTTAAAAACTTTTAGCAATTTGGTCAAGGTATGTTTCCCGTAGTCCCTTACCGATCCTTCCATCCACGTCGTCTTTCATTTAAGCATCTCTTTCTCAATTTTTGTCACGACCCCTACTTTTACTCCACATCGCTCTCCTATATCTTCATTTTTTATTCTATCATTCAATATTCACCACACATACTTTTCAATACTCTCATTTCCACCGCATTCAGTCTGCTTTCATGACTCTTCTGCCAAACCCAACTTTCACTACCGTACATCAGAGACGGAACAATAATTAAAATATAGAAGTGTGTGAATCTCATAAAATTATCTTCCGTCGTTATCGTTACGTGTAAATGGATTTATTCTACGTGAATCTTTAGTTGTGCATGCATACCATTCTATCATAACAATAATCATTTAGTTTGGTTTCGTAATCGAAGTGTGAAGGATGGCGAACTTTATAGAACTATTATTTTTATTAATGACTATTTATTATGTGAGTATTATATGTTGCCTATATTTCGTTTTAAGTTATAAATATTTAGTATATTTCGATATTTTTTAAAATTATTTACCTACGTCCCTCTCACTTTTACTTCATTGTCTAAACTAATGTTGCTAAATATGACACAGAAAATCTGTGCAATTGTTTATTATAATATGTCCGTTAACAATAGAGTTCAATGAAATAGAGGCGTCTCTTTTTCTCCTGCGGTGATTGCAAAGACCATTGGTCTAAAATGAGAGAACTAACGCATTTTAAATGTAGTCTGTACTATATGGGCATATCTTTCCATTTAAATTATTGGCCACTGCGCCAATGGATCATCTAAGCATATAAGTTTATATTTAATAAAAATAAATTTATATTATACGATTATATTATGCTGTTTTAGTCTGGAACTATGGCCGTTTTAGCCCCATTGAAGGTTCTCAATGACGGAAACAAAATACCCATACTTGCTTTGGGATCTGGAAACGAAGTAAGTAAAAGCTTATATGTTATGTTATATGTGTAACGTTCACGTTCATATATATATATATATATATATATATATATATATATATATATATATATATATATATATATATATATAAGAAATGTCCGCCAAAAATTACACCGCCGTAAAAAAAATGTAATTTAAAAAAATACAAAGAAAAATTGAGGAAAAATTTTCTACAATATTTTCTTAGCTTGTGCTAATAGTAATTCCATATATAAGGAAATATCAATAAAGATTTCAAGGCTATTAGTACTTGTTGAAACTTAAAATCAAACCTGATAAACAATAAACAGATCTAGTTAGGGCTGCCAATTTTTCAAAAACATTATTATGAAAGAAAAAATTCAAAGTTATGTTAAAGTTGTAATTTGTTTATTTATAGCACATGATAATAGTTTTATGTTCTTTAAAGGTACTTTTAATATCCAAAAAAATTATTAAACAATATATTTAACTAAGATAAAGTAGACAATGTAATTTAAAAGTATGCAACAAATATTATATATAATATGCACTAGGCAACTCTAGATTAAGTACTACCTTAAGCTTGTATTTATAATAATATGTTTCCTTTTATGCTATTTTATTTGTTATCTCTCATTGAATCAATATCAATAATTAATTCCAGAAAATTAGAATGCGTCAAGCTGTCAATTGGGCTGTAGAGGCGGGTTACAGGCATATTGATACAGCTGAGTTGTACGGTAACGAGGTGGAGATTGGCCAGGGCATTGCTGACGTCATAAAAAAAGGCATAGTCAAGAGAGAGGACTTGTTCATAACTACTAAGGTATTGAAAAAATATCATTTTAAAGTGTGTTCCACTGATAGAGATGTAACGTGGTTAAACGAATATCCCGACTATAATATAATATTTTCCTTCTTACTATATGTTGTATGTTTTTACTATGTGTTGCTTACGTAAAAAAATTAAAACTTATTTTATGGAAGAGTTAGGCAAACGAGTAAGCGAGTCATCTACGAAACTTCTTCTAAGCATAGGTGCGTGCACAATTTTTAACAGCCGTTTCGTATTCTGCGCAAAATATACTTCATTCATTATTATTTATTTAATTTCATAGAAGAAATGTTTCTATAAATGGTAAAAGTCCAAATTTTACAAAAAACAGTAAAAATTCAATGGCTAGGGAATCTCTTTTTTACGGGATAGGAAGGCAAACAAGTAGGCTAGTCATCTGATGGAAAGCAATCAACGCCGCCCGTAGACATTCTCCACATTCTTATGGCACTACAGAATTGTTTCCGGTCCTAAATGATATGAAAAAATAACTAAAAATAGTGAAACAAATATATGAATGATAATGTAACTATTGTTTATTGTACAAAAAAGCTTTCAAGAGTACCTATTATAAAAAAGAGTAGAGTACCTATTATAAGTTTTTGGTTTAAGTTCCAAATAAATCCACTAAACCCAACGGAAAAACACACATTATTAATTTTCTGTTATTGTTTTGCTTGTCGCGGATCTTAGCTAAGTAAAACTTTTGACTGTCCATATAGTGATGGATTTCCGCAAAGTAACGCCTGACTCCATTAATAATTCGAATTTATATACATACATGAGTTTCACACTTTTACACATTTTGAACATTAGCTTGGAATATTTTTGCTCCCATACATAAGTATACATAAGTATACTTTAATTACGCGCAGTCAGAAAAAAATAGAGGGAATATTAATCACCTGTCGGTAAATAACCGGTGCTTATGGACATCTGAAGATGATATAGACAATGCAGACAAACTGAGACAGAGTTTAGAAAAACATAACGATTAATATTAGAAGACAAGATAACTGTAAAGGGATGGTAAGAGAAAGGGATAGATTGATTTTCCGGCTTTAATAGCTCACTGAAGAAAACAATACTGAAGCTACTGCTCAAAATAAAGTAAATAAACTTTTCTATGATTGTCTTGGCAATGTATTTGTAAAATTGCAAGGAAAATAAATTGTTTTGTAATTGACTTGCACGAATTCGGCGTAGCTTTTCATCTGGTAGGATTGCAGTCTAATTCACATTCGCTTATGTATCAGTCATAGTAAAAAGCTTATTTTTAAATTTTTCAGTTATGGAACAACCACCATGCCCGCGATCAGGTAGTACCCGCACTTCAAGAGTCATTGAAAAGATTAGGACTAGACTATGTTGATCTCTACTTGATACATAGTCCCGTTGCTCAAACGGTAGGTATTAATTACTTTTTGGAAAATAAATAATATAAAATAAATATAGAATAAAACGCCGCCGTGATTGGTACTGATTGACGATGTTGTTTTTTTTAAGGTAAGTCAGATAGTTAGCTAGTTTTAAGGTTTATAAAATGATATGTACATTTAGATGATATATTAATGAACGTCCGCTACTTTCAGAGAAACATAGTTCAGTTTTATTTCATAACATTTTTTTTTAAAAATCACATTATATTATTTTATGGAATAGGAAGAAATAGCTTTAGAGAAAAAGATTAATTTGATTTAAAAAGATTTTTTAAATCAACTTCTTAGATTGGGATCTCTGTTTCGACGCCCCGGGCCTGTCGGGCTTAATCCACCATTAGAGCATAAAATATATTGTTAAAATGAAAAAATCCAATAACCATAATATTATATTCACAGCTCCTTGGGAAGTTTGAAAATATTGATTACTTGGATACATGGCGTGGTATGGAAGATGCGAAGAAGATGGGTTTGACGAAATCTATTGGAGTTTCGAACTTTAATAAAGAGCAGATCGAAAGAGTTCTAGCTAATTGCGAAATCAAGCCGGCTGTTAATCAGATAGAGGTAATTTGTAATATTATTTAAATATTTAACAGAAAATTGTTCAGTATTGAAGTTACGGTTTTCGGATTGAATGGTCGCGGGTCCATTTCCGCATAGGGATAAATATATATATTTATCCCAATGTGGAAATGGATCATACATATGTATGGTCTGCAGGTATTTATTTAGAGTTTGAACGTCCCGTTAATTCTTTGGATAAGAGTGGTAGGTTAATAATATTTTCCTCCAGAAATAGTTACGCCCCATTTTCATATAATGGTCTATAAAAAATGTTTGCCATATATCCAAATCTACAAATAGTTCTTCAAAGATTGTATAACAAAGCGATAGAATGTTTGGTCTTTCCAATGTCCTTCGTCGTCTACCTGGGCTTATGATCAGCGACTGTATTAAAAAAGAGGACTAGTAGTATTAAAACACTACTACATATTAAAATATTACTAGAATTCTTGTTAATTAATCCAAGTAGGGTAATAATGCTGGCCACGATGTGGTTTACATCAAAGGTTCCATGGAGGACAAGTTTGCTGCTATAAATTTTCAGACTGCGGTTAGTTCTGTGAATTTGTCAACAAAACCATTATTATTTTTTTATTCCTTATAAGAAGAAGAGGAAACCATGTAATTAAAAATAATTATTTCTCCTTATTATTATAGTTGACAATTCCCCCATTAATGAAGATAACGAAATTATTTTAGGTTAATCCAACCATGACTCAAGAACCGTTGGTGTCTTTCTGTCAAAGTGTTGGTATAAAGGTCATGTCATATAGCCCCTTCGGTTTCATGGTGTCAAGGGGACGAGAGAACACTCCTCCACCAAAAATAGACGATCCAACCTTGTTGAAGATAGCACAGAAATATGGGAAGAGTACCACTCAAGTTGTACTCCGATATTTGGTAAGTTATAAAATTTTTGTTATAAATTATAAAATCACGGCGACGTGGTTCGCCACCCGTTACGTCCTGATTCTCACGAGGGCGAAAAGCGACTAATGGAGAGCCGTTTCGCTGCGATGAATGGTAGCGGACGGAGCTCTGTGGTTTCTGCCAACCCCTGCGGAGGATAGGCGTGAATATATAAAAATATATATATATATATATAATTTTTTAGAAGCATAATTCGAGGTTACACAATAGTTGTTTGTATCTTCCTCGTTATGTGTCATTTCCATCCCAGAGGTGTGCAACCGTTTGTCCATATTTAATCTTATTCTCAGTCATGTGAATTAATTCATTAGAACATTGAATAAGTATATATACGCATTTTCTTATTGGTGGCGTTAATTGATTTTCATCAGGTCGCTTGCTCATTTGCCTTCCTAATTTATAAAAAAACTCAAGGACTTAAAAACGCATGATCAACATTGCATGTATCGTATAAAGGTTATTTGCACTTAGTGTTGGCTGCATGATCATTTAAGAAGTTTTCTTATTAATTTGGATAAGAATTAACAAAATAAAACTACTTCTTATGTACTATTTTATTTTTTATCCTAATAAGTATATTTTATTTCTTTCAGATCGATCGCGGCACAATTCCAATACCGAAATCGGCAAATAGAGATAGGATTATCCAGAACATCAATATATTTGATTTCAAATTAACAGATGAAGAAATCGCTACCATAAATGGATTCAATAAAAATATGAGGGTTATAGATATCACAGCATGGAGAAATCATCCATATTATCCATTTTAATAATCCATAAGAATTCTGACGTTAATGTATTCACAACAGTGTTGATTTTTTTATTTTATTTTTGTAAAAGTGTCTAATCAATGTTTTTGTAAATAAATATTTTTTAAATAATTAACAACCTAATAAATAACCTATCACCTTTTTATTTGTTAAACATTCCAAAATCTCCTCATTTAATGTTATTATTTTTTTTACAATTAATAATAAACTTCAAATAATTATAGAAAGTCGTCACAGATAAAAAAATCGATAACAATAACGGACATTACATTTAATAATACAAAACACTGAATAAACTTCAAATTATAAAGATTACAAATTACAACGCATATACTTAATTATTATTACTTTATCAATTTTAAAATCATACTTTTGTAAAATATTTATGTTTTTAATAGTTCCATCAGATCGATATAAATATAATATTTTATATAAAAAGAATCCTAAAAATATTTACTAGTATTTTTTCATTAAATGTAAAAGTATATTAAGTTATATACACATATGTGAGAAAAATTCAGCACTATACATTTTTGTAAATATTTTTTACTGATAAATAAATATACTATATAATTTTATGTTCATGTTTTATACCTTGTTTTACACATAAAATAAGACATTTTTAAGATAATAATGTAAATGCATGGTCAACAACTAAATTGGCAGCACTGTACGATAATAACCGACTTCTAAATACTCTTTAAATTTCCGCTGCTCTTTAAATAACTGCTTGTATACAACCTTTTTTCGTGCGTATTGTTCTACAATAATGATGGAGGGAAATTTTGTTATCAAGTACAATACTTGATAACAAAATTTCCCTCCATCATTATTAGTATGGTATCAAACAGTGAATATATAAAGACGTATAAACGTATATTTACTAGTTAATGTTTTAAAGATCATATAGCGAAAAACATCACAACAAATAGAGAGGTAGGGGAAAGCGTCCTAGAATATAATTAACGAGCTAATTTTAACTAATTCCTAATTAATATTAAATCTTAAGCCTTATCACATTTTAATAGTAGCCTCAGTAGAGCCAGTATCATTGTTATCATGTTGAATTTATTAATTATTAAGTTACAATGAATTAAAATCGAAATTTATTACATGTTATTAAAATAATTTTTGAGATTATGAATAAAGAAATTTAAACAAAATCCAAAATAGCGAGATATTACTTAATGTTTGTTTGTTGAAACCGTGATATGATGCTTGTAAAAATGTGACTATGGTTTTGTTGAACTTGATCTTGGAAAAAGTGTCTCCTGTCCTTGGTATTTGTAATTGTATGAGAGAGAAAGCTCTATCCCGCCTTTTACAATACAACAGAACTTTATTTAATATATATTGATTTGCAATGATAAGGTATTTATTTTTAAAACTTTAAGTCAAATTATATACGCGACAAAATAGTACATTTCTTTTGAATATAATCATTTTGATTTCACAGTAGACTTAAAAAAAAATTCAATAGATATAAGCGCCACAAAGCATCAATTTCCAAGGCTATAACTAATCTATGGCCAGTTGACGGAAAGATCCGTCTATACCGAATAATTCGTCATAATTCGTGGGTTTCCCTGGCCTGAGAGCTTCGTTGGTTTTTAGTGCTTCTTGGGCTTTGAACCACTCGCGGTAATCTATCAGCTTCTGCATCCATTGATCTGTGGACACGAAAATACATATTTGCTTCGGAGTATAGTAAAATGAAATGTCACTAAACTAGAATTTAGCACCTTTACTGGAAACCTCTTCTTCATGATATTATCCTTCTTATTAACAGACTATCAACAGTTTTCAGCAGACTCCTGCTGGGGATAGGTCTCCCCCAAGTAAGTCGTGCCACCTAACTCAATCTTGGGTTTCACGTATCCAGCTACTGCCAAAGTTCCTGCGTAGATCGGCGCGGTCTGCACTGCAGTATTCATCTACTCCAGCAGTTGCCAGTTCTCCAACAAACGCGACCAGGCCTTTGCCACTTTAGTTTCCCAATCCGGAAAGCTATGTAAATGATTTGCGTTCTCCGTTGGATTTTATAGTTTGGAATCATCCAACAGAAAAACTCCGAGTATAGTTTCTCCATAGCTCTATGAACAACTTTGTAATTAGTTTTTCCAAATTTTATTGGAGTATTCTGTTATCGTAATAGATCTTATGACGACCAATTGGCTCAGTGGCGGGGCCCTCCACCACTAAGCCAATTGGTCCCGCGGCGAAGACAATGGTCGCGTGTTCGATCCCCGTATCGGAATAAATGTATGTATGGATTATAAATATTTATTCCAAATCTGGTAACCCCGCCAATCCGCATTGGACAAGCGAGGTGGGTTAACGTTCCTCCAGAATTGCAGAGGCCCGTGCTCAGCAGTGGGACATATTTGGGCTGTTAAAAATAGATCTTTATCGATTGTTGTTACCTTGTAGTTCTTCCATTGTACCACACTGTCCACCATACTCTTCTGGCAGCATATCTTGTGGAATATACTTATACAAATCCTTGACTTCCCTGTGAATGAAGATCTGAAAAGATATATGGGTTATTAATATAGCTTTAGGAATGTAATATTGTAAAATATTTCTTGTTGTTTTCTATTGTAATTACTTCTATCAATATTGAATTAAATTTTTTTATGGTTTTTTGAAATTTAACTTCGTGAGATCATTCCTGCCTACCATTAGACTGATTATTATTCAAGTGAACTACTTTTCTCAATCATCATCATGAGCAGCCTCCTCCATTGAGCGCCACCTAGCCCGCTCTTCGGCTACACGCATCCAGTTTCTGCCAGCCGCCCTGCGCAGATCGTCGCACCATCTAGCCGGGGGGCGTCCCACACTACGTTTACCGAGACGCGGTCTCCACTCCAGCACTCGTTTGCTCCAACGATTGTCTGATCTCCGACAAACGTGACCAGCTCATTGCCACTTTAGTTTGCTAATTCGAAAGGTTATGTCAGTGACTTTAGTTCTTTGGCAGATTTGTGCATTCCGAATCATATCTACCAGAGAAACTAAAAGCTTAGCTCTCTCCATAGCTCTCTGAGCGACTCTGAGCTTATGAAGTAAACGGACTATTGTCAATACCAATATGTATTTAGAGTAGTTTATAAAAATTCTGTGGTGCTGGACAAAGATTCCTGGCGAACACAGACAATCGTAATTTTTACATGTTTTACAAACCAGATATCATCAAATTTTTGAAACTTTGTCAGCGTTGGTTGGGCCATGTATGTGGTATACAGAATAATCGATAGGGGGCAAACTTTCGAACATCTTCAAAAAGGATACCCGAAATTGAGGTAAATCAAAACTCAGATGGGTGAACGATGCTGAAAAATCTTAAAACTGTTGGCATTAAAAGTTGGCGAAACCAATGACAGGATTATCTAGGAAAATATTCTCGATTAAGATAAGGGCCACACGTATGAGTATATGCATAAAACATATGGCCATGCATAACACTACACTGATTTTTCTGATGAGTACGCACTAAATACTTGATTAATGATGAACGTTTATTCATAATTGCCAAAATTACCAGTATATACTCAATTAGTATTAAAATGATAGTTCATTACATTTTTTTCAATGGGCTGACGAACTATGAAATTGATATTTTATATTTTATTTATTATTTTACTATATAATATAAAAATTTACAACGCCCGGACTATAAATCTTTGAATTTGCGCACAGCATGGCTACATTTTAACTTACTTATGTAATAAAGAAACACAATAAAAATGTAAAGAAAAAATTAAATAAAAAAAATAGAAATATAAAAAAAGAAGGATAAAAGATATCACGGAGCGATCGCTTTAATTGATGTATTTTGATATTGAAAATATCGAACGTTTCTGTACCGTGGTCAATAAATATATCATTGTATAGGCGCCGAAATGTGGACGCTGATAGTCCGTGTGCTTCATAAGCTCAGAGTCGCTCAGAGAGCTATGCTCGGAGTTTCTCTGGTAGATATGATTCGGAATGAACAAATCCGCCAGAGAACTGAACCGACCGACATAGCCTTTCGAATTAGCAAACTAAAGTGGCAATGGGCTGGTCACATTTGTCGGAGATCCGACAATCGTTGGAGCAAACGAGTGCTGGAGTGGAGATCGCGTCTCAGTAAACGCAGTGTAGGACGCCCCCGGCTAGATGGTGCAACGATCTGCGCAGGGCGGCTGGCAGAAACTGAATGCGTGTAAGCGAAGATCGGGCTAGGTGGCGCTCCATGGGGGGGGGGGGCTTATGTCCAGCAGTGGACTGCCGCAGGCTGTTGATGATGATGATGATGATAGGCGACATTTGATAATTGAGATAGATATATGTATAATTGTAGATAAAATCTGAAATAAAAAAATACTTACCCTCTTTTTAATCTTATCTTTGAGGAAAGGCTTCACTAAGTTGATGAATCTTTCGACGATAGGTGATGTGTTCACTATATGAACCTCCTTCAGTTTGACAGGGTACGCTTCCTGGAGATATAGGAATTAAAAAAGGATTTATAATACACGTTACCAATATTGGTGACCATGGCGAGGTGTTTCAGGATGAGGAGGAGGAGGAGGGCCGTTTCTCGGTAAATAATATTCGTTACATTTCTTCGCAAACGCATAATTTTATTTTTCGGATTTGAGTTCGCGGATCATAGCAAAGTGCATTAGAAAAACTATCTTTAAAATTAATTTCCGCAAACGAACGCCTAACTCCGTCAATTATCGTAATTATTTTGAAGCCCATACATAGGCTTATCTCGATGCGGGAATTGAACTCGCAACAATTGATTTGTAAACGCCAGTCCCACTACTGAGTCAGTTACCTCGTCGTAGTCTTACCTGAACACAAATCATGAACTTCTTGATAATGGTTGGAGACAGACGAGCGAGTAGACTTGGCCCGAGCACTGCTGCGTCTAGCACGTAGATGTCGCCAGCAACACCTTCCACTTCCTCAATCAGACGGACATCACCGACCATTAGAGCCAGCTTCAATGTATCTGTTATTTGTTGACCGTCCACGTTGGGATGTATACCTGAAGAGTTTATGAGTAAATGAATGAATGTGAAAAATTCCTTCTCTTCCTTTTACTTTCAATAGATGGCGTTCGTGATGGCTTTTAGCGTCTAGCGGTCATGTAGTTATGCAAAATTGTCGTTTCTTTGTGCGATTTTGAAAATTATTACATACTTAAGTACTAACATACCAGAAGAAGAAAGATAAAGGGAACATAAATTGTAGGTGAAACGAAGTTTACCGGGTCATCTATAATAGAATAGAATAGAATAGAATAGAATAATATATGTGTAGTTATATATATATATATATATATATATATATATATATATATATATATATATATATATATATATATATATATATATATATATATATATATATATATATATATAACTACTCATACTCATATACACATATACATAAATACACAATACAATTAAAGTATTATAATAGTATATTTATATTAAAAGCAGATTGTCTCATTTGATATTAATTATTGTTGTGAATTCCGTTATTTACTTTTCCAATATTTTTTTTTATAAATATTTTAAAAGATGTTAACATTGACATAGATTGAACGATATTTTGTAAAGCAAAATTGTTGCTTATTGAATAAACTAAACGTGGCTAAATTTTTTAATGCCAAAAAGACAGACAAACAGATGACATACAGCTGTCCTCTTTGTAGGATAAAAAAATGATATATGTATTATATGTATGATATACGCCATGATAATACATAAATATATTTATTTTGATACATAAATATATTTAATTTAATATAAATTTTAGGAGAATTTAAAAACAGTTATTGTATATAGAAAATGTCGTCATAAAAGAACGTAACTGGAAATTATATCTTTATTCGACCCTTCAAATCTTGTGACTTCATTGCAAATGGCGGAAATAGATTACACTATGTTGTAATGACTTCTTTATGTAAATTCGCTACGTGAGATGCCATACAAATGTAACAATGGTGCGCTTACGAACGAAGAATAACATTCCATTACGTAGCAACTTGAGGATCTGGTGTGACAGAGCTATTACGATTTGATTGTAATATAAATCGTGTTATGGTTATGGTATAGCTACACGGGTACGCGACCTCGGCCTCCCGAGCTATTATCATATCACTCTTTATCTTTCGTTGCGGAAGTCATCCTGCCTAAATCCATCATTCCTTTCCCCTCCTCTTTTCTTTTTTCTTTATCCTTTTCCCTTCCACTCCGCCAATCCCCGGTCTGCCATGCCAATGGATACGGTCGGCATGCTAAAGAGCTTAGTCGCATACCGATGTTCCTGGGATCGGGCACCATCGGGCACTCTGCTGGGGCTGACCTCCATCCTCTCTTGCGGCTTGTGGGATTCACTATGACGAATTATAATAAACCTCTCTCTTATGGTCCCATGTCCTCGAGGTGGGGCACAGGGCGTCCACAGTGCTTCTCCATGGAGAAGTACTATAATAAACCTAATTTGTTAAAAATGACGGCGACGTGGTTCACCCCTCGTCACGTTCTGATTCCCACGAGGGCGAGAAGCGACTAACGGAGAGCCTTTTCGCTACGATGATTGTGAGAGGAAGGATGGATGAGTTCCACACTGAGTGTGGAACTCCTCCATCCTTCATCTCACATTCATCGCAGCGAAAAGGCTCTCCATCCGAAAGCAAGAAAGGTGCCGGGATCGTGGCGGTTAGAGATCTGTGGTCTCTTCCTACCCCTACGGGAAACAGGCGTGACAATATGTATGTATGTATAAATCGTGTAATATAAATGTATTATAAAATTTACTACCAAAAAATTAAAGCCGTTTTAAAAAGTGCTTTATATTAATAACATCACTATTAATAGATCGATGGAATCAGTGAAGAAAACAATCGCAAAAAGCGAAAACGCTGTAAATGACACTGGTATCGATTTTTATATTGCATATTATTATTGGGATTAGAAAAAAATACGTCGTTGATTGCTCTGAGTCTCACAGCTTTACGACCAATAGAAAATTTTGTTCAGCGTTGAAACTGATTGTTTTTGAATGATCAGATACAATGTTTTCAGAAATCTAGTTTTGTTGGCAAATTTTCATTTGGTGGTTCACTTTTGCGTCGATATGTACAACACAAAAAACAACAAACACATACTATGTGTTTGTTGTTTTTTGTGTTACTACAACTTTTTTAAGAAAAAGAAAAATTTAGTTAAGTTTTTTATGTGTGATAAAAAAAATGTGTTTCGCTCGCACGAAATATGGTTTAAATTACACATCCTCTTATAAAACTAATAGCAAAGAACAAATTAAAGTTTTCGCTTTTTTGCGTCAACATATAGAAGAATTAGGCAAACGAGTAAGTGGGTCACCTGATGATAAGTAAGCCATGGTCATTGACTAAGGACGTGATAAATGAATTGAACTTGTATAATGGGAGGGGAAGATTGATTTAATGGGAGGGGAAGATTGATTTAATGGGAGGGGAAGAAGAAAGTAATAGAAGAGTACAGGACTTAGATCTCCACGTCCCTGCACTCAACGTACGAAACGTGGTAACACGAAATAACGCAACCACTCAATGCCGATATTCTGTGAGAGTATGGTATTTCCTCGATTGAGCTTTTCATGCGTAGTTCTACTACTGTTTGTGGAAATCATGTCGGTTGTTGAGACCTTTACAACTACACAGACATCCATAAAAATCGATCCACCTACGTTTTTTTTGGCAAAAAATTTGCAAAGACATAGGACAATTTTCACCGCAATCTATCGATATTTTTTACATTACTAATATGAAAGTGCAATTATAGGGCTATAAAAAACATAAAAAGGGCGCGAAAAAGAGGATATTTTTATATAAAAATGTAATGAGACATTGATATCTCAAGTACTAGTATTGGTCGCAGGGTATTTTTAGTTTTCATTCACTCTGAACTTTCATTTTTCATATTCACTATGAACTGATCCTTAAATTCTCTGAATAATTTTTTACATCTTGTTATAAACTGGAAAGTACTAAATGATAATGATTTTATAATGTTGTTATTTTTAACGGCTTAATAATACATTCGTAGTGATGTAGTCGCCAAGTTTGGCAATCAAACATTGGCCACAATAATTACGACCAAGGCCAAGTGGTATTTTAAGTGCGAATGAAACGATAAACATTAATACTTAATAGCTCTCACCTCGACATATTGTAACTCTTCTTCCATTCGGCGTTACGCCGGGTAGGGGTGGGCCTTGGCTGAAACATGAAGTAGTTGTTAACTTATGAGGCCCTAGTACCTCGTCTGTATTTAAGAGGATTTTGTTTCTAGAAAATACTAAAGATAAAAACATGAAAATTTGAGAATTGAGAAAAGAGAGTTCTTTAAAAATGCTTTTAATCATGCTAGAATTATTTTTAACTGTTTAAAATTAGCTAAATATTGCTAAAGTTGAAAAATATGGTTTTCTTTAATAATCTAATAGTTGATAGAATCGAAGACACTACCTAGTCTAGATTGTCAATGAATCCTTAACAATTAGGCTATTAGGACTATTATCAAATCCTTAAAATTTAAATTTTAAGTACTATAAAATCCTTAAAGGTGTTGAGGCGGTTTCCTATGTCAAACAGTTTAATAAATATTTGATTGTATAAATAAAATAAAATATTATACTCTAATGTTAAAACATCATAGCTTTACTCTCGTATTTCAAGTCAGAAACAAATGTATCATGCACAGATGACGTGTGATTTCTCAAACGATACAGTCGTATTTGAATCAACTAAATAAACGACAAAATCAACATAAGTGTAGTTTATGTGGGTAAGGTATATATTTGGGTGTTTTCTACAATTAATAAAAATCCAGTTAAAATCATGTGGTCTTGTTATTCACATCATGGTGGCAGTAATGCGTGAATTAATTGGTATAATAAGTGTTGGAACTAAATAAATAAGTAAATAATAATGTATAATAATAAAAATATAAAAATAATAATAAATAATAATGTGTAATAAAAAGTTGGGTTTGGCAGAAGACTCATGAAAGCAGACTGAATTCGGTGGAAATAAGATCATTAAGAAGTATGTGTGGAGTAACTTTGAATGATAGAGTAAGAAATGAAGATATAAGAGAGCAATGTGGAGTAAAAGGTGTTGTGAGAAAAGTTGAGAAAGGGATACTTAGATGGTTTGGGCATATAGAGAGGATGGATGAAAGACGACTAGAAAAAGAAATTTATGATACGAATGTGGATGAAAGAGTCGGTAGTGGAAGACCACGGAAAACATTCTTTGACCAAATTGTTGAAGTTTTTAAGAAAGGCCAAGTCAAGAGTACCCTTAAACGGCGGGCTTGCGTGAGGAGAATAATGAGTGTCGAGATCGAAGCAAGAGAAATATGCCGAGATCTGTGGTATCTGCATACCCCTACGGGAGACAGGCGTGACAATATGTATGTATGTAATAACAATAAATAAGTAGTAATTTAGACTTTTGAAGGTTGGAGTATACAAATCTATCAAAAGAATTGGTATTACACGGTCGGGAGGTCCAACGCGTAGCGCTAAATCATAGCGTCAGTAGTTAAAACACACTTTAGTGTTTTTAAAAGCATCAGGTATTTATAAGGAACTTATTGATGTGTAGACCAGTTTACTATTAACTTTAATTGGACCGGACGGTTATGAGGCGTATTCGACGATAAAGTTTGTAAATGAAACAGATAGTGAAGATATAAATAAATTGATACAAAACACCCACATATTATTACCTCATAATATAAAGAAATATTTAACACGAGACAATTTAATGGTACATGAAAACATATGCAATAATATCGTAAAGTTTTCATTACAATATATTAATGCAAATAATACAAAACATTAATGTAAATTATCGAACGTTTTGTGTAAAATATAATGATAAATAGTCATTGGTTAGTTTGCATAAATATTGCGTCCGGAGGTGTATTTTATCAAAAGCGCTTTACGCAAGTATTGCTTAGTGTGTTACGAAGTCATCCGGACGCTCGCGGATTGCCCTTGGGTCTGTACAAGGCTCATCTGGCTTTTCGTTACGACATTGAGAAATCCGACCGAAACGCCGCACACATTTATTGCCAAATTGCCGTGACAGCATTATAATCAAGTTTGATGTCGAGATAGTGTGCACTAGCAAAAGAAAATAAAGCTAGTTTAAAAATGTTTTGATAGTGTATACATATATATGTATATAGTTTAAGGTTAACGTTTCTTTTTTACAAACGATTTATTAACGGAAGTACTAAATGTAATGAGTTATCTTGAAAACTCACTTTGAAGAAATCCAGAAGGAATAGTTTTTCAAAGTTGAAAAAAAAAAATATGAAACGTAACTGAATTTTAAAAATTAAGTGAGAAAAATTGTAATCTATAAAATTAATTTGAGGTTGACGATTTATTGGCTCAGTAGCAAGGCTGCAGCGTATGGAGTTAATGGTCGCGGGTTCGATCCCTGTATCAAGATAAATTTATTTACAGATATTTATTCCGAAGCGAGTTACCAATGAGTATGGGGCAAGCGTGGTGTATTTATGTCCATTTTCCAAGAAATGAGGAGGCCCACGCCCAGCAGTGGGACATATATGGGCTTTGAAAAAAATATGAGACGAGATTTTGGGTTCGCTTTTGAATATTTCAAAATTCCCAAGACACAGACTTGAATCCTGCCTGGATTCATGTGAAGTTTATTACATATTTTTGACTATTTTTAGGTAGAAAACTAGTAAATTAATTATACAAATTAAATTTGATGATTTCATACCTACGTATTTAATAGATATCTATAAATAGTTATTTTGAATTTCCATTATCATATAAAATTTAAATATAGCAGAACAAATGGAAAAACAATACTTACAGTTTCGTATTTAAAATTTCCCTCAATTCGGGGCTGGCAGCATCACGGTTGGAGAAGAATTCCGGGCAGGCGGCACGCATTGTGAAGTACATGTCCAGTTTTCTTTTACATTTCTCCAAAGAGAAACTGCTGCCTCGTAGGAATGTCATCAAGGGCATGTCCTCTAAAGTGAAATCCAGAGACACATATAAAAAAGTAGAATGTAAGGTGTAAATGCAAGCTATTCCTAAAGAAATAGAAAAACATCAAAATATGTAGAATATGGAAACATCCCTTATGTTTACTATATTATAAATATAGAACGAACGAGCATGCGGATCACCTGGTGGTAGATCAATATATCAATATCAGCCCGCGGCAGTCCACTGCTGGACATAGGCCTCACCCAAGGCGCGCCACCTAGCCCGAAGCCAGCCGCCTTGCGCAGATCGTCGCTCCATCTAGCAGGAGGGCGTCCCACACTACGTTTGCCGAGTCGCGGTCTCCACTCCAGCACTCGTCTACTCCAACGATTGTCGGTTCTCCGACAAACGTGTCCAGCCCATTGCCACTTCAGTCTGCTAACTTGAAGAGCAATGTCGGTGACTCTGGTTATCCGGCGAATTTCTTCATTTCGAATTCTGTCCACCAGAGTAACCCCGAGCATAGCTCTCTCCATAGCCCTCTGAGCGACTTTGAGCTTGGCGAGGAGACGGACTGTCAGTGTCCATGTCTCGGCACCGTAAGAGAGTACGGGCAGGACGCACTGGTTGAAGACATTTGTCTTCAGACTGGTGGTAGATGATCAACCGTAATACCGGAGTCGGAGTTGTATCAGATGCGTTTCTTTTGTAAACTCATTCTCGTTATTTTATACCCCAAAATTATTGTATATTCATAAAATATTGCTTTGGTAAAATAACGCTATTAACAAAATAATCCCTTTGTGAAATTAATTTCATTTGACATTCGATGAAGGTACTTGTTTCACGTTTTAATATTTTTACTTTTTTTATAATAGTTTCTTGGATAAATATCAAAATAACAGACAATTGAACAAACAGACTAGTGTGTAACATGAGTTATTGTATAAATGAGAAACTATAAGGTACTTTATTTTTAAAGTATATAATAACTTACCCCATTCATTGGGCAGATGCGGTTGCTTACGAAGCCATTCTTTAATGGCAGCCAAGTCTCGGTAGCGCGTAGTGACGTCTTCTTTTAGTTCTTCACGGATTTTCTTTGATATTTCACCAGACGGTTGCACCAGGAGGTCGGTCTTTAGTTTCATCGTGAGGTTACTTTTCCTGGAAGAGGAATGCAATTTTTTAATTAAATTTTTAAATACACTTTATGACCATTTGAAAATAACTTTTTCTTGGCTACTTTTATAGAGCAATGCTGAAGATTATGTGATTTTTCAAAAACTCAACATACAGAGCGAAATGTGTATCTAGGTATATGTGTTTTTTATATAATAGACAAAAGGCAATTGGGTCACGCGATGGTAAGCAGCTAGCCCATGGGCATCCGCAATAATGCATTGTCTACCTTAGGGTAAAGATATAAGATATAATATTGGAAGAAGAAGAATTATATGGGAGAAGAAGGAGATAAAATAAAGGGACAAGGGAGTTGGGCCTTTGGATTTTTGGTGTTATGACACTGTCATATGAAAGCTTGCATTAATATATGTATGTATATTTAGGGGCGATATTGGTTCATATGAGATGTCCATTCTTTAATTTAACACTCGTAACGGAACAAACCTGATAAAATTATCAATATAGATTAGATTAAAATTTTATTTATCGGAGCTTTGACATGGTGATACAAATAGTTCTGCTCTGTGGCATCATTTTAAAAAAGTTTTTATTAATTTGTGTTCTGTAATGTAATATGTTTTTTATGTGATATGAAGGCAAACGAGCAAGCGTGTTGCTTGATAGAAAGCAATCGACGTACCCCAAAAATGAAATAAAAGCTTAACTTATCAATATTTTGTGTACGTCCTTCATATGTAAAGAGCTATTGTAGACAAACGCAATCAGGAATTTCCCTATAAATACTAGACAATTCATTTCAAATGATACTTAATGGTGTATTAGAAGATAAATGTGTACTCTATTGAGTACATAATGCTAGGCAATTGGTATGATTAAGGTTTCTACATTGCAGTGCTGCGAAGAAAATTCCGTCGTTTATATGACATTGATATTTTTTACATGTAAACATTCGAATTCACACAAGTAGTTTCTGTTAGCCATCTGTAGATCGTCGCTCTATCTGGCCTAGAAGCAGATTCTTCTCTAGGAGTCATCTACCCCAATGATTGTTGTCCAAGTTTGGCAACTGGAATAGCTTTATCGGCGATTTTGGTTCTCCAACGGATTTCTTCATTCCAAACTTTCTAAATTCCGCCCAAGTCCAACTAAATCCTTCCATGGACGTTTTTCTTCACTTTGTTTTAACCCAATATCCAAATCCGCCTTCTTGGGCAGATTTGATATTAAAATCTTGAATTTGTCTGCAATTTCGAGAATTTTGTCATTGAAAGTGCTCAGTTCTGACTCAATTTTTTGTGAAAAGCTGTTTGTACATAAAATGCATTTTACGTCTGTGTAGTTATAGGTGGTCAGTTCTGACTCAATTTAATGTTAAAAGCTGTTTGTACATAAAATGTATTCTACGTTTGTGTATAAGTATTCAGTTCTGACTTCATTTATTGTTGAAAGCTGTTTGTACATAAAATGTATTCTACATTTGTATACAAGTGGTCAGTTCTGACTCAATTTATTGTTAAAAGCTGTACATAAAATGTATACTACGTCTGTGTGGGTATAAATTGGCAACGTGCCTAAGTATTTTATAAGCATGTAGCCAATTTGACTAAGCTATTAGCATTTGTGTTGAGAAGAATGATTTACGTCAGTACTCCATTGGTAAGTAGACGCGAAAACGCAATGTTAGATTGTACAAGTAAACTAACAAATTAGTCTATGGTCATAAAGCCCGACTTCCACTGGATTTTGCTTAACTTTCAACGGTTGTAGTTTATAGGAGGAATTCCATCATGTAAGAGTCGAGCGGTATTAACTGAGGGAATAGCAGTATTTTGAAACAACATGTTTCGCTTACTTTATATTTATATTTTAATATTTCGCTAATAAAAAGTTTAATAATTTATTATTGACGATCTGAATTATGTTATTGGCGACTGAAATTACCAAGCCATACACCCCACACTGGGATTTACCTGTAGGTATATTGAATGCTATTATGACACACAGATAACATGAACAAACACCTAAAGACCAGACTCGGAATAAATATTTTTAGGCTATGCAAATATTTCTCCTGAATTGAAAATCAAGTCTTATTTCTAATGTAATCCTGAATTGAAATTAACAAGCCAAAGGTCGTAAAGGCACTACCTACAGGTGAATCCTAGTGTGGGGTGTATGTTTTATTTTTAATTATATATAATTATTGTTCAATTTAATTTTAAATTTATGTTTATTGTTACAAATATATATATTTACAGCCATTTCTTATTTTATCATTACTTTTAAAACTTTACTCTTATTATATTCGTTATGGAAACTCAGCATAATGTTACAAATATCCAGAGTGTATCGTCATATTATTTAAATGTAAAAAAAATAGGTAAAATATGAACGATAAACATAAATTAATTGATATTTTAAGATGATTATATATAAATATAGTTGTAAATGGTCTGTCGTAACCAAAGTAATTCTATAACAAATATAAACATTACCAATGTCACGACTGTTGTGATAGATTTGCAGACCTTGACTTCGTCTATTTAATGTGTAAACATAACAGGCGACAATGGTTGGCATGTTAAATGATATATATATATATATATATATATAAATATATGTGTATATATATATAAATATATATATATATATATATATATATATATATATATATATATATATATATATATATATATATATATATATATACACATATATATTAGCAGGTCTTTTTTGTGACTTCTTTTTTGGGGCACGCTAATTTTCGAAAGTTGTAAGTCCATAGTTTTTTGTGGGGGAGGGAGGGGGTCCTCCCTTTCCTTGCCATTGTTGTTTGTCGAAAAAATCGAATTGGGTAGAAAGGCAAACGAGCAGGCGTGTAACCTGATGGAAAGCAATCAACGCTGCTCATAGACTTCTGCAGCGCCATAGGCAGAGCGGAAGCGTTGCCGACCTTTAAGGAATGTTTCATTATGGGAATAAGAGAGGGAGGGGTAGAGAGAGGGGGGAGGGTGTTGGGCCTCCGGAACTCGGCAGCTCGCCGTACGAAGCGCGGTAGGTAAGCTACCACTCAGACGCCGGTTTTCTGCGGGAGTGTGGTATTTCCCCGGGCGAGCCGGCCCATTCATTTTAAAGACAAATATTATGTCATTCTTGACAGAGTATTCGTCTTCAGCGTGGCTGTACCACTATTACTAACTCACTATTGGAGGACATGACACGCATATCTTCTTCGTTTTGAAGTGGTAAACATACACATAAGTATTGAGATGCTTATATGAAGATATGAAGCTATAGACGAATAAATATAATGTCATTTTCTTATGTCATCATTCATATCAATATCGTGATTTGTTAACTCCTTATATGATCACAAATTATATTATATTAGGGGTTTACCTGCTTTTCAAACATCTGTCCTTCAAACATTCACTTTTAAGCTATTCCACAAAATCAGAACACCATCTGTGTTCTGAGTTTGTGGTATGCTATTTTCTCACTTTAATATACAAAAATAATACTTGGTACTAAAAATGATTGTACATAATATTATATAATCTATGAATTACCAAAATGTCGACATATGTGGTAAAAGTATGGTAGGATTTAAGAGTTGTTTCAGAAATTTTAGTATTCACATCATTTGTATTTTAAACACTTTAAACTATTAGGTACTAAATTAAGATAATATATTATAAATTACATGCTGTGCAAGCTTTTTGTGAATCACAATAAGGCTGAAAAGTATTCGATAAGTATGTTAGTTATAATTAGATTATAGTTTGTTTTTGTGCCTGAAAATAAATATATTCGCGTGAGTGCTCTGTATATGTGTATAAATAAAAATCTATGCGTCTATGTGTGAATAAATATAATTTTATTTTTTTTTATTTTATTTGTGACAATTTACAGGTGAAGTTGGATGAAGCATAGTAGGTCTCAATAGGCAGGCCCGTGCTGAGACCTTCCGATTTGGTCATTATACAAATTTGGAATACATATATAAATACACATAAATAAGTACATACATATATATATATATATATATATATATATATATATATATATACACATAATAAAATAAAATATAATACAATAACATAATATAAGTGCTAGCAAGTGATGCTACTGTCCTGTAGCTTTGATTATATCTACTTTTATGTTATATTTGACCAAGAAACACAGATTAACCAACACAGACAAGTTAAACGCTTAAGAATATTATTGATCGTGAATAGAAGTGATAAAATGATTATATATAAAGATTTCGCTTCTTGATTTGTATTTATCCCAAGTGTTCCACTTTCTGCGCGCTATAATTTTATGTATACGTCTACTTTCTAAACGAAGCATAATACAACTGGTTTGTATCTAAAGTTTTGACAATATTGTTTTAAAGCTCGTTTTGACATATCGACGCAAAAAAGCGAAATCGCTGTAAGTGACGTAGATGTCAACATTTTTTATTGCATTTTCACTACGACGAATAGAAAATTTTGTAAAGCGTTGGACGTGAATGTTTTAGAGTGATTAGATACAATTTCTCCAGAAATCCTAAAAAATATAATGCTCGGGTGGTAATTTTTCATTTTGCGGTTTACTACGTTTTCGCTTTTTACTGAATTTACATCGTATGTTTAATGTTCAGAATACATAAGTAGTTTAATAGGAATAACAAAAAAAAATTCTTTTAAAATATGCGAAATTTTTAGAAAATCTTTCTTACTTTAGGTATAAAAAGAGATATTAGAAAATGCCCTCAGATATACATATTCCCTCAGATACGTTTTAAGTTTATTCGTTAGATGGCGTCAAATGTAAGAAGTAAGATTAAATATTTTTTTTAAGTTACCAGTTCTGATACTCGTAATTACACTAACGAAACATAGAATAAAAAGGTGTCCGGCTTATCTAACGAAGTTCTTTAGCGGTATTCCTGAAGTGATACGATATTGACGATGACCGCCAACGCTCCTTCATTGCCTTTGGCGTTGAAGAAGCGTGAAATTTGTCTATGGGCGGCGTTGATTACTCTCCTTCAGGCTATATGCTTACTCGATTACCTTTCTATGTAATAAATTATTTAAATAATCGAAAAAAAGAAACTTTTGAGTAGTAAACGCTTTTAATGCTTCCGCGACTTTTACGGTGTCGCGGTTGTCTATGGGCGACGTTGATTGCTTTCCATCGGGCGACACGCTTGCTCGTTTGCCCTCCTATCCCATAAAAAAAAGTAATTTTGCTACTGAATGTTTGATGACTGATGTGAACTGGAGGTTTAACTATTTTCCACTTTCTTTAATTCCTTTTCCCCCATTAATTACCTCATCCTTTCTATTATTCACGTCTTAACCTAAAGTAGGAGACCATCAGCAATAATGACATTATGATATTATATAGGTGACCCCGCAAAGAATTCAGACCTAGTAGATAAGGTGGTTATAGATTGCAAATATATACTATAGGTAATTTGTTTACTCTTCTAATCTTTTGGCAATACAGATGTATTTTGTATAAACTCGCTTTCTCAAACGAAGTAAGGAAAATGGCAAATGAACGCGGTCAGACACTGTGAGGTGAATGCACCCAACTGTTAAAGGTCTAGTGCAAGTGCAACGGTATCACTCGATTCAGTTCTGATACAGCAGGGGTGGCTAACCTTTTTGGAAGCCGGAGTGCAGTTAATCGTTTAAACGAACGTTAAGAGCGCGACAATATTTAATGACATATATTTAAACTTTTAAGTAAAAAATGTTGAGTAAAAATTTTCTCAGCATTTGTGATTTGGAACTCAACGGAACGAAAAAGCGACAAACAGATACATCTATAGGATTTAGCCTGCGAGAGAATGAGATAGAATACTGAGGGTTTCACTTCTACCGTTTGTGAATTGCACACATGTTTCTTTTTAATTTTTAATTATACTCTCCTAAGATATTTTCATTTAATTTTTATCATTTCTAATTACGATTCTTTTGAAATTTATGTTTACTTTCAATTAAATTTCAAATTTATATAATATTACGTTAAAATATTAGTAAGTTAATGCTTGCGGGCGCAGTGTTGGCAGCCCCTGCGATACAGTTTAAATTGGAGCTATGAAAGTTGGCAATGAAACTGTGACCTAGATTACTTTTAGTTGGATTTTAGTCACATCGTTTGATAACGACAAAAAATTAAATAAAAAGCATTAAGTTTTTTAGCAGATAACATTGGTATATCCTAATTGGTTAGCAGTTAAGGTTATAAAGTCACGGGGTCGATTATATTTAAACACCATTATCAAACGCAAGCTTTTGATAATCTAATACTACACTTAATATCTGTAAGTTATACAAATATTTAACTGGATCTGGGAATGGAAGCCGCTAAACGCGAACACTACAATAACACAATTTAGAAAACACTATTAAAGTCAAATATCAAAATTTTATATTAATAGTGGATATGAGGAGACCGTTGTTTTTTAGAGGGCCATTTATGGACGGCAAAAAATTGTACTGATTGACTTAAGTTGCCATCATTTTTGAAGTAATTCTTGTACAGATAACATACATCTGTATGTACAGATAATATAAATCTTTCCAAAATATTTATGACGTAATAGAAAAGTAGTATATAATGAAACGTCATATCTGTTTGACGGTCTATTGTTTGTTTTTTAAAAAAATTATGTTACTTTAAAAAAATAAAATTATGTTGCGGTATTACAACACAAAAATAAAATAAATTACATCGACATTAGTGTTTATATCTGTTTGATGCTCTATTATATGTTACTTAAAAATAAAATTATGTAGGGGTATTACATGACAAAAATAAAAGAAATTACATCGACATTAGTTTTTAAATCGACATTAGTGTTTATATCTGTTTGACGGTCTATTATGTTACTTAAAAAATAAAATTATGTAGCGGCATTACATGACAAAAATAAAATAAATTACATCGACATTAGTGTTTATATCTGTTTAACGGTCCATTATATGTGACTTTAAAACAATGAAATTATGTTGCGGTATTACATGATAAAAATAAAATAAATTACATCGACATTAGTTTTTACATGAAAATGATACATTATTATCATAATTTGAGTAATTTTGACAATTCAACCGTATTTATTGTTCAAACTATAGTTTTTATATGTTATCTGATGATAATGACCAACTCATCAAGAGTCAGTGATAGCATATGCAAAAAAACTTAAGAATATATATTATTTAAAAAATGTCTGTACATATATTTTTTTAAAAATGTCTTGTTTAAGATTAATTTATGGAAAATGACACATGACTACCGGATTTTTTTGTTGTTGTTTATCGTAGTCCATATTAAATATCAGAAAATAATAATCCAAAGGTATCAACGAGGAATCCAAAGAGGATTATTTTCCAGTTAACCTTATTATAATGTTAACGTAATAGTATACTAATAAATTTATGTACATACATGCCTAAAAATGTTAAAACTATTATATGTTATTAGACACATTAATATTATACGCTTATTTCGATCCTTTTAACTACAGTTCGTTTAAATTTTATTACTTTTAGAAATTTTTAAGTCTGGGCGAAATATGCTGTGGTTATTGAACTTTTCACAGTACAGTAGAAAGTAATTATTTATATGAGCTTCAATTAAATGTACCAAAGGAGGATTTACCTCGATGTCTCTGTTCATTCTAGCCAATCTTAGGATTAATATAGATAACATTAAACTAACTTGGGTAGATATGTAAACATTTATATTAAAAACAATAAAATTTAATCGAATGTAACAAAATAATGGGAAAAAAATCCACAGTAGTTAATGGATATTTCTACTAGAAAAAAATATATAAAATAAAAAAGTGACATGGTTTATAAATCTATTAAGCAGTTTTTTTCAAAAATAACTTCCAACGCTCGGTATTTTCATGCCATTACTTCAAATTTTGACATTTTGTGGTTCTGTTTTTTTTAAATTAAATAATTGCTTTACAAAAATTACTTGTAATGTATTAATTACTATAATAATGATAATTTTAAATTATTATAATTAATATTGAAGAAAAAGAAATTGTTATTAGATTATTAAACGTTCCAAAATTTTAAAACTTCCACCTTTAACTACCTACAGAGAAAAAAAAAGTAAGAAGCTCATATGTAAACTATTTTAAAAAATTACTTGGTCAATACACATTTTAAAATATTTACATTAATAGTTTTATAACTAAATCTGTTTGTATTGCTGTTAAAATTCCAAAAGAGCTATTTTTCACTTTATTTAGCTCCGACAGATTTAAAACGACAATCCTTGTTGAAAGTTGTGAACACTCCTAATTATTGTTAATCATAATTTTTGTCGTGTTATTGTATAAACATTAAATCTTAATCCTTTGAACAAAAATAATAGGTAATGTGAGGGGACAGGTATAGTTTTCAGTTATAAAACTCAACTAATACTTTTGTATATAAATGAGGATAGATTATAATTTAAGAAAAGAATTTGCTATAGGCCGCATGTTTAAATATGAGGGTAGAATTAAAGATTTGATGAAAAACAAGTCGCAGAATATAATTTTTAAAGTGAGAAAACTTTTAGCTTATGAAAGAGAAGATGATTTCCCACTTCCAATCTAAAATTTAATGCTGCAATTTTTTTAATAAATTTATCAATTTATTCGTTTTGATATTTAAAATTTATTTTCAAACCAATAAAACGTTAAATTATTTAAAGCATGTCAAGGGACCACACATTTACTTATAAAAGTTCCAAATACGATTTCACACACATTCAAGCTCAGTCCTTTCTAATTTGGAAATTTCTTTTTGAAAAGTGACATGGCTATTAAAAGAAAACAAGATTATACCAGTTTTAAATACAGAACAAACAATTACCTTATAGTCCCAGTGATAATCCGGATACAGAGAAAGTAATATGACGACGATGTATTTCGCGTTTGCCGCGTTGCGAGACTCGACTGTTACTGACCTCGCCTCACCACTCTTTGCGGGCCGTTGAGAAATGTTGCACTACGCTGACCCAATGCACCGTTCAGTCGTACTAGTGCGGAATTCTTTTACTTGCCTTGGAACTTGATCAAGTCTTATGATGATTTCGAAAATAGCGAACGGTAAAAAAAAACTTGTTTTTAATAATTAAATACAATTCATACAGAAACAAAATATTATAGAGGAAATAAAAAATATACATTATTTTTAATAATAGACAATAGAGATTACGGAACAAAAAGTGGACACTGACGGTCCGTCTGCTTCACAAGGTCAGAGTCGCTCAGAAAGCTATGTTCTCAGTTTTTCTGGTAGATATGATTCGGTATGAAGAAATCCTTCAGAGAACAAAAGTCACCGACATAGTCTTTCGAATTAGCAAACTGAAGTGGCAATGGGCTGGTTACGTTTTTCGGAGATCTGATAATCATTGGAGCAGACGAGTGTTGGAGTGGAGAATGCGTCTTAGCAAACGTAGTGTGGGACGCCCCCCGGCTAGATGGTTCGACGATCTGCGCAGGGCGGTTGGCAGAAACTGGATGCATGAGTCCAGCATGTGCCTAAGGCTGTAGATGTTGATGATACAAATAAAAACAAAATAATAGATTTATTGTTAATGGACATAATAATGTATTTAATTTTCAAGCATCATGTTTAATTATTAACTATGCTGCTATTTTGCGTAATAATGTTACCTTAAAGTCCGAATTATTACAGTAAATGTAGTTATGATAAAAGCGAAATATTTTTAATATATTTAACAGTTAAAACTGTTTAATATGTTAAGATAATATTTTATCTTACACAATAAATAAAATACAAATTAAATAAAAATTTCAATATTATACAAAAACGGCGAAACCGAAAAAACAATCTATGTCTTTTATATATTTAAAAAGTCTTTAACTTGGTACGTTTTTAGTGCTTAGTGAACTATTGAGACAATAGTTACTTTAAATATATTATTTAGTCAAGTCTTATTATTGAGAAGTACATATTTAATAATAAATTACATATTTGTGTGTTAATGAATTCTTTGAAAATATTATAAATAAACAGAAAGTGTAAACGGGGCTTTTATGTGTAAAGCGTTTAAAGTTTGCTACATAACAGAATACAAACATAAAATCAAATGGGTAGGTATTAAAACGACAGTATTTTAGTATTTAAAATATACAATTACTCATTTCTTCCAAAAATTATTAATTATTTATAATAATTAAGTAACTAAAATTTTAAAAAATCTTAATAAATATTTTTCAAGATAAGAGCGAATTATGGCAATTAGTTATAACTATAATGCCAGTGTCAACTAAAATACGATAATATCAAATCTTTTAAAAGTAAATTAAAACTGTAAAAGGACGACCGATGACCCACTGAGCTCAGTGGCGGGGCCCTCCGCCCGCGAAGTTAATGGTCGTGGGTTCGATTCCCGCATCGGAATAAATATATGTATGGATTTATAAATATTTATTCCGAGTCTGTTAACCCCCCAATCCGCATTTCCTTTCCTGCCCTTTCCTTTCTTCTCTATCCTTTCCCTTCCTCTCCGTCAATCCACGGTCTGCCGTGCCAATGGATGTGTGGCTAAGGGCGAGTTTAGTCGCAAGCGTGCCAACCGTCCCGGGATCGAGTTCCCCTGGGTACTATGGTGCCTTACCTCAGCATGCAGGGCTCTGCTGGGGCTGACCTCCATCTTCTTTTGCGGCTCGTGGGATTCACTAAGACGAATTTAATATACCTAATTTGTTGAAAATGACGGCGACGTGGTTCGCCACCCGTCACGTCCTGATTCTCACGAGGGCGAGAAGCGACCAATGGAGAGCCGTTTCGTTGCGATGAATGGTAGCGGATGGAGCTCTGTGGTTTCTGCCAACCCCTGCAGGGGATAGGCGTGAATATTTTTTTTTTTTTTATATATTCACGCCTATCCCCCGCAGGGGTTGGCAGAGACCACAGAGCTCCATCCGCTGCGATTCATCGCAGCGAAACGGCTCTCCATTGGTCGCTTCTCGCCCTCGTGAGAATCAGGCGTGAATATATAAAAAAATATGGTATAGGAAGGGTAAACAAGCAGGCGTGTCACCTGATGAAAAGCAATCAAAGCCGCCTATAGATCCACAGTGCCGTAGGCAGTCTATATAGGCATCTGAATGTTCAGTTTTGGGCTTAGCTTCAAGTTTGCAACTAGTTACGGCAGCAGATACCGCTATTTGATTTGTTTTGTTAATTTATAATAGCAGTGTGTTTTAAGATAAACTTATTTAAAAAAGTTTGATCTGAATGTTAATCTGATCCAAGGGATTGCGGAAAGTTTGACCCAGACTGTAACGAGACAGAACTTATTGTTGTTGATCGTGGGAGTGATTACTGCACTTGATTGTTATTTTAAGTTTACAGTGTTAATTAGCAGACAAACGTCTCTTTGTTCGCAAAATTAATTTGGTTTAAAAATGTTGCAACTGTTGTGTTGCATGCATGTACATCTTACTTTCACTGGCACTACAATCCAGGATGAGTTTTACCTTTCGCCACAATTTTTCCCCATATATCCCTATTCTTGGCAGCACGGCTTCACAGTCGTTCCACCTGTTCTATGATCGTTCATGGCCTTTTCTGCCACAGAGTCCACTTGGTCATCGTCATGGTGCTCTTATGTTGCATGAATTATTATATTATATAGTCCCTCAAAAAGAAAATATTCAATAATAGGTCTTTATTTTTTGTTGTATTTATATATTTACAAGGAATTCACATTTACTTCAATACTAAAACTAATAACGCTAAAACTAATAACAAATTGACGTTACACATAAAAAAGGCTGCAAGTAACTATCTCATCATTTTTGCAGCCTTTTTAATTTAACGTTATTTATAAATAGCTAATTTTAGCTAGCTGATAGTGTATTATTTGTGTAGTACATCTGTTTCCCGTAGGTATAGACCACAGACCGCTACGATCCCGGCACACCTTCCTTATTTCCTCCCCACTCATCTATCTTTTCATCCATCCCTTTTCTCACATTCCTAGTAGCGAAACGGCTCTCCGTTACACGCTTCTCGCCCTTTTTAACAAATAAGAACGAAACGGCTTGCTGATGACGGATTTGGATTACGTAGTGTAGATATTAAGTTTTTAAGCATGTCATGATTAATAAACAAGCAATATTAACGCATTTTATATTGCTAAATGTCGTAACTGCAGCCCTATTACCAGTGTTTTCCAACTTTTTTTGTGTTAAGAATGCCTAAGCCTTTCTAAAACTTTTACGTCCCGCTGTATCATATATGAATGATGTTTTAAGAAAAAAAAATAATCAGAAATTATGTAGCAAACAAAGTAAGAATAATTTCAAAACATTATTCATCATTGCTTATATATATGAGAGGACTATATATATTAGTGAGGCTGATGTTACACAAGAGCACCCATGACGATCACCAAATGGACTCTAAGGCAGAAAAGTTCATGTAGAAGACTAAGCAACAGGTGGAACGACTGCATTGAATTAATGAAACATTTTTCATTATTATTTTAACTATTAATAAATATAAATAGTGTTACATTTTTTTAATTTCGGGAGATCCTCGCGTTTGATGTTGTAGAGGCATTTTTTGATAATTTTTAGTTTAATTGACAGTTTTGTCACATATATATAGTAGATTCTTTTTTTAGTAGCATTTTATTTATGTCACTTAATCTGCATTTAACTAAACATGAAGGTGAAGATGATAACAACACTTTTCTTGGACATTTGTCTGCATTTGAATATTTGAATTTGGTTTTTTTACAAAGCAATGCCATTTTTATATAATATTAAATAAAGTTTTCACACATAATTTTGGATATTTTATATTATGAGTCCATTTTTCAATCGCCCCGCCTTAACAATCGTATTGACACTTTGTGGTGTGTGTGCCACACATTGGGAAACACTGCGTTATAGTATCATTAAAAATACCGTATTTATTAACACATTTAAGAGAGTATGTCTTAGGACCTATTTCCTTACCTACTTCAAATATTTATTCTTTTCTATTATACATTATTTTATTTTAAAAATGATTGAAATAAAACACTGTATAAAAATGATATAAAATGTATTTATCTTACTATTTATCCCTGGTTCCAAATAAAAATACAATTACTTGAAAAAAGCACCATATGAAATCCCATGGAATAATATTACTATTTAAACATATTATTTATATTGAATACTATAGGATTAATGTAACTAGGAGATACTGTGCTAAATGTATAAAATCCAATGTTTTTTAACGGCCCATATATGTCCCACTGCTGAGCACGGGCCTTTCCATTTCTGGAGGAACGGACGTTAAATCACCACGCTTGTCCAATGCTGATTGGCGGTGTTACCAGACTCATAATAAATATTTGTAATCCATACATATATTTATTCCGATGTGGGGATCGAACCCGTGACCATTGACTCCGCGAGCGGAGGGCCTCGCCACTGAGCCAATTGGCCGTCAAATTCATTTGAATTTCAGACTTTTGTATACATATATTTCTATAATAGTAATAACATTACTAAGTAATATCACAAGGCTTTAATTAAACTCAAAATTATCAATAAGTATTGACTAAAAGTTTCAACATTACATCAATATTTAATAAGAAATAAACTTAAACAAAATATACATAAGTATGTACATATATATGTGTATATGAACAACATTGTATTTATGGGAAAAAAATTCATAATGAAATGTTCTTTGTTTAAAATCCGAAAAATTTATAAAAAAGTTCTAGTGTAAACGCAATATTTCAGAGATTTATTTGGTTTTGTTTTCCTTATTTGATTCTCTAGTGCTCCTTTTTTCCATAGCTTCCTTTTATTTAGTAAGTTATTAGTAACTAATTTAAATTAAATACTGTGTATGGCTTATTAATCAATAGTTAATTGTCTAAAGGATCCATCGATGCCAAACAACTCATCGTAGTTTGTAGGTTTTCCTGGACGAAGGGCTTCATTGGCTTTTATTGGCTCTTGTTCTTTGAACCAATCCGTGTAGTCTTCCAGCTTCTTCATCCACGCTTCTGCAACGTTAAATATTGTAAATGGTAATGATATATACTTTGAAAAAATAAATATAGCTCCTTGTAGTGACAAAATGTCACTGATGTAAGTTGGCGTGAAAAGTCTTGTACTGTATTTATTGCTGTATTACGTATAAGGTACTCACCATTTATTTCAGAAAGGGATACACTAGTGCCGCCGTATTCCACCGGAAGTACGTCTTGTGGCACATGTTGGTACAGGCTGTTCAGGTTTGAGTGAATGAATATCTGAAAGGATGACAATATAATTTAATTTCGAAAATATACATATATTACAATGGTGAAGTAAAAAAACCAAACAAATATAGAGCGCTGGTTCTCCGTGCATACATTACTTAATAAGAGTACATTTCATTTAAATCAAGACTTGAAAAATACTGACAAACTTTTCCCGCCAACTGATATTAGTGATGTGTGTTTTAATTTCATTTCTATAATCTTATATAATAATCAGTTATATTGTTTTATTGTGTGTTTATATTCTGCGATATAGTTCGATTAAGGCGTATAAGTGAAGTGATAGAAAATAAATGCGTGTATCGTAACTTTTTAAGTTGACTGAAAAAGTCCATAGAAGGTTTTGGTAAAATAGCCACCATTTTATCAAGATGTAATGTGATTAGCAAACTAATACATTTTAAGATATTTGATATTATTATATTTTACTTAACACTGGCATAATAGTTATAACTATTAAGAATACAAATCAAGAATTATTTTCTCCATAGCTCCCTGAGCGATGTTGAGCATATGGAGAATAAACATAAATACAAACCCTTTTTTTAATTTTCTCTTTGAGGAAAGGTTTGACGAAGCTGACAATTTTGTCGACAATTGGGGACGCATTCACAACGTGTATTTCTTTCAGTTTCACAGGGTACGCCTCCTGAAATAAGTAATAACATTTTTTTATATAACTAACCAACAAGACAACCAATTGGCTCAGTGGCGGGGCCTTCCGCCTGCGAAATCAATGGTCGCGGGTTCGATCCCCGCATCGGAATTAAGGATTTATAAATATTTATTTCGAGTTTGGTAACCCCCCCTCCACAATCCTTATATCCTTTCCTGCTCTTTCCTTTCTTCTCTATCCTTTCCTTTCCTCTCCGACAATTCACGGTCTTCCGTGCCAATGGATGTGAGGCTAGGGGCGAGCTTAATCGCAAGCGTGCCGACCGTCCCGGGATCGGGGTCCCCCGGGTACTATGGTGCCTGACCTCAGCATGCAGGGCTCTGCTGGGGCTGACCTCCATCCTCCCTTGCGGCTCTAATCCGTCTTTCACTAAAAGACGAATTTAATAGACCTAATTTGTTGAAAATGACGGCGACGTGGTTCGCCACCCGTCACGTCCTGATTCTGACGAGGGCGAAAAGCGACTAATGGAGAGCCGTTTCGCTGCGATGATTGGTAGCGGACAGAGATCTGTGGTCTCTGCCAACCCCTGCGAGGGATAGGCATGAATATGTAAAAAAAATAGAGGTATAAAACAAAATATTTTTTAAAAATTTTTTATGTATAATTAGAAGGTCATAAGATCCATAATTATAAGAACACACATTTATACGAACTATGGTTGTAAGTCTTGATTTTTTTAATGAAGACTAGCGATGATTTTATTGACATTACTAGAGTTGATTAATGGAGTCAGGCGTTACTTTGCGGAAATCCATTACTATGTGGAAAGTTGGAACTTTTACTTAGCTAAGATCCGCGACATGTCTTGAGCGAGACTTGTCGCGGATCTTAGCTAATTAAAAATTCTAACTGTCCATCACTAGAGTTTCTTCTATTCATTTCATTAAAACGTCTTATATTTAAAAAATATGGTTCATGTGATCCAATGTTAGATAGAATTGAACTCTCAATAGATCGTAAGCCCAACCCTTATTTTACTATTTACATTTTTGACTTAGCTTAGACTTAGCTAATATATTTTAATAACGATAAAACCACTGCCAGACTTCGATATCTTTCACAAATGTTGAGTGTTCCAACCCACATCACATGTATGACAGACGTATTGGAGATTTCAGATTGGTTCTTATTTTCAGGTAGACTCTACCGCTAATTTACTGGTATTTCTTACCACAGTTGTCAGGTACGAAACTAGTAGGAAGAATCATACAGAAAAATTAAGAAATCTTCAGCGTATAAGAATAGAATAGAATAGAAAAACATTTTTTTGACACAACTTATTTTTGTTACAATAACAAAACCTAAAACCTTAATTATTTACTACCACCTTATAAAAGTCAATAATGACCTAAACATAAGGAAGAATGTTAGTTACGGAAGAAAGTGAGTTACCTGCACGCATATAAGAAATTTTTTAAGCGCAGAAGGAGACAATTTGGCAAAGTGACTTGGAGAGACAACGGAAGCATCCAAAACGTATATATCTCCACCAACACCTTCCACTTCCTCCTTTAATCGGACATCACCGATCATCATGATCGCTTTAAATAAGTCGTTCAGTTGATTTATGTCAATACTTTTGTCGATTCCTGAAACAGATGAATCATTGGGTTAATCTGAGCAACTTACGCAAGAGATGAACTTAAAAAGAAAAACAATGTTAATTATCGCCTCATACGATGGGCAAGGGATGAAATAGCCACCTCATTTCAACTATATTTTGTTTTTTTTTTATGGGATAGTAGGGCAAACGAGCAAGCATGTTGCCTGATGGAAAACAATCAACGCCGCCCGTAGACAACCGCAACACCGCAGCAATCACGGAAACGTTGCCAGCTTTTTAGGTATGTGTAAGCTTGTTTTCTTGAAGGTGCCAATGTCGTATCGGTCCGGAAATACCGCCAAAGGTAGCCGATTCCACACAGTGGTGGTACGTGGAAAGAAGTTTTGAGGGAAGCGCACCGTACTGGATCGCCACTCTTCCAATTTTTGTGGCACAATATAGCGGCGTATGTAAACAATTGCCACAGTTAATTGTAACTGTATAATATTTAAATTAAAGAATTGTCTTTAAATACTAACCTCTGGCGATAGTCACACGTCGCCCATTAGGAGTTAAGCCAGGCATTGGAGCCCCTTGACTGAAATCACAAAATATGTATAAACTACTTTATATAACTAAGATTATAAGAAGTAAAGAGTAATAAAAAGAAGTAAAACAGTATTTTGGTGGTTTTTAGGAATTGAAGAAACACCATTTTTTGCAGCTCATGTTATAATGCTACTTCTAAGCATGGGGGCTTACCCAATGCCTAGAAGTGCAATTAGAATGCCGTAATTGTTTCTTTTATGGGATGGGAAGACAAACAAGCAGTCGTGTCACCTGATGCAAAACAATCCATGCCGCCCATAGACATTAGTAGGCATTGCGAAAGCGTTGCCGGTTTTTGAAAAACGTGTTGGCTTGTTTTTAGAAGGTTCTGTATCTGAAGGGTAAGGTATTGTGTCAAATAAATAAATCAACTAATACTAACACTTTCGTCGCCAGTGCTCTCAGCTCTGGTCTCCTGACATCTCTGTTGGTGAAGAACTCAGGGCAGGCAGTGCGCATTGTGAAATACATGTCCAACTTTCTCTTACATTTTTCCAAAGAGAAGCTGCAGCCGCGTAAGAATGTCATCATTCGATGTTCATCTGCAAGCAACATTTACGGATTAAAAATATTATAATACATGCTTAAATGTATTTTATTATCAAGATAGCCTAGTGTTAAAACAAATAATCGTTACCGGAATTAATTGCATGATTTGTTGTATGAAAAGGATTCGGAAGCAACCTCAAAGAAAAGGGGCTTCGAGAAAGTAAATAGTCAATATTCAAAATGTATATAGGTATAAACCAACAAATTATATCACGCATCCTAATTTAATACAACTTCACAACTTCTCATTTTTACTGTCAAACACCAACTGTGTCATCGGACTAGCACGACATCTCAGACTCAGTACTTCTCCTACTCCACTCTAAATTCTATTCTGAATGGTTGGTTAGTTGTGCTATTCCGCTAACAATTGGTTCTACACGATGACGTCATTTACCATAGAGCTAATTTATCAGTTATTAAATAATTGATCGTTACAGTATTATTTAATATATTGCTAAAAATATTATTAAATACATTGCTGACAACTAACACTAAAATCGCGTCTACTTTTTTAAAACCGGGTCCCTTTTGTATCTCTGGTGTTATTTCCATAAAAAAAAACACGAATGTGTTATTTATTATTTTGAGGTCCATTAAATACTCCCTTTTATTTTTGTCTTCTTTTCGCACCACAAGCTTATTTTTTTTAATTAATTTATTATTGTTAGAAATGATTATTTTACAATAAATATATCATTTTTCAATTCCTACTATTAGTTCACACTCTCCCTATATTTATATATCTTGTTCGAATTTTCAATCGTTAAAAAATACTTTTTTATTCATACACTCAAGTTCAAATACATTTTTTAAACTTGTAGTGGATGACACTTGATGTTACTACAGTTTTTTTAAACATTAATTAATTAATTTTAGTTTTATATGGGAGAAAAAAAATCCTTTAAATAAGATATTAAGCAGGATATAAATGCCAGCGAAGTGTGTAGAAGTTGGAATTGAGCTGTTAAAAAATATAAAGAATGTTCAACTCAATCCACTCACCCCACTCATCAGGTAAATGTGGTTGTTTACGAAGCCACTCCTTGATGGCGGCCAGGTCGCGGTCCCGTGTGTTGACATCTTCATTGAGCTCAACGCGGATCTTCGCCCATAGTTCCCCGGTAGGTTGGACTAAGGTAGCAGCCGACGCCATACTGTAAAATATTCTTTTTAAATAAGACTTTACGTAACGACCTTATTAGCTTAGTAATGAAGCTACTGTTAATGTTTATGGGTTCCATTCTCGTATCCCGCCTACACATACCCAAAAGGCCGGCAATGCTTTCGTGACTCCTAAGGTGTCGCGGTTGTCTATGAGCGGCGTTGATTGCTTTCCATCAGGCGACACGATTGCTCGTTTGCCCTCCTATCCCATAAAAAAAATATGGCTGACAGGTATTTATTCCGACTCTGGATTTGCCGCTAATCTGCCTAATGACAAGCGTGGTGGGTTACGTATTTTTCTCCACAAATTAGAGTGTATATTATGGGTATTACAATACCCATAGTACATATATGGGTGGTGAAAAAATATCAACAAACAATTTGAGGAATGGTAAGTAATTAATTTTGTTTCAATCAAATATGACTAATATTATATATCAACTTGGTCATTAAGTTCTGTAATACTTTTTAGTGTTAGTCATCTCATTAAAAAAAATAATATAAAAGATCAGTTTGGAGGCCAAGATCCATTTTGGGTCGCTGCGCCAACAAAGTTAATTAGTTATTTAATATTAAGCAAGTGTGTGAATTTATTTTTTATCTCGTTGGGCTACAAGTTCTCGCATGACAGTTGTATAGAAAGACCGGACTTAATAATGACACTTAAATTGCTTTCTAAAAATGTAAAGCTTGATGAATGATTTTGTTAATGGAAGACTTAAGGAAACGAGAAGCGTGGCACTGGTGATGGTAAAAAATCACTGTCGCTTTTGCACGTGTGGGATATTAAGTGTATTGCAAATGTGTACTTTATTGCTATATTGATTAATATATAATATTTATATTATATTTATAAAACCGTTTTATTTAACTACGTAAAAAGTTTTGATAGACTTATGTTTTTTAGCGTTCGTGTTTTTAAAATTTAAACGGTAAATATATAATTGCTTTTTTTATTTCTATAGAACATACATATCCTGCTGCCTGTTTCCCGTAGAGGTAGGCAGAGATCGCAGATCTCCATCCACTACGATCCCGGCACACTTTCCTTGCTTCCTACACATTCGTCCATTTTTTTATCCATCCTTCCTCTCACATTTATCGTAGCGAAACGGTTCTCCGTTGGTTGCTTTTTATCCTCGTGGTAATCAGGTTGTGACGGGTGGCGAACATGCTGTATGATATAGAACATATCGCCTTTCAGTGCACACACGAGTGATATTTTCCGTTAAAGTAGTGAGATATATATATATATATATATATATATATATATATATATATATATATATATATATATATATTATGTGTGTGTGTGTGTGTGCGTTTGTGTGCTAGAATAAAACAATAAAACGATTGTATTGGAAGAGTTTCATTTGAAGAATCCCCGTTAAGATTCCGTGTCACCGCGCTGAAAATACGAATGAAAGGGGAAGAAGAAAATATTTCTTGAAAAGAAATGACCTCTTGATCCCGGTATCCTGTGGCCGCAACAACGTAACAAAATGCTTAACGTCGATATTCTGAGTGGCTGTGATACTTCCCCGATTGAGTCAGCACAGACGTCCTACCATGGTTCTGCTACAATAGACTATATACAGAATAGACGAATCTATGTCTCTGTACTCATTTACTCGATGGGCATACAAATTGATGGAGATGACGTAAGCACGCCATAAAATTATTGAAGTGTGTGTAGAGTACAAATAGTAATGACTCTTTGTTTACCCTCTTTGAGGTAACTTGAAAAAGTGTAGGAAATACAACGCTAGAGTATACAAATAAAAACAAGTCGAGTATACATAGTACAGTCAATGCATTTTATTTATAAAAATAAGATATGGCACATCATTCAAGTATTAAGATAATATAAATGTTAAAATTCACAACAAATATATATACAAAAACAAATTAATGAGGTAATGTAATAAAACTTTTTATTTGAATATATTAAACCCTTTTATATTATATTACTTAATTTAAAATTCGTAAAGTTAAAATTTAAATAAAAAAAGAAATAAATAGTTTTATAAAAAAAGGATTAGTTCAACTGACGTCTTTCGATAGATATGTCACCTGTCTGGCATAAGAAATTGATATTACATATATTGAGATATAAAATGTAAAGTGAAAAATGTGCATAAAGTATGTATAAGATATCATTGTATAATGAATAGAGAAATAAATTAATATGTCTTGGAAGAATTACATTGTTATCGAAGATAAAAACTCCCTAAAGATCCCGTGTCTCTACACTATCGTAGAGGGTACACTTTATCAAAGATTACTCAATTACACAATACCAGTGTTAATCCAGTACCTGATGTGGTATCTACGCAAGACATTTTGTTTACATTTATTTTTATATTAAGTCAACATTTATTTTATGTTAATTTGTTTGTTATTTATAGAACAATAAGACGCCAATCATGGTGTCCATGTGCCCATTCATACAAATATTCCATTCATAAGTGAGGCATATGTATGTATGTACATATATAGACTGCGAAAAAAAAATCCTTAATATAAAGTATAATATGTAGTTTTCTTAAAAATATTTGTGGATATTGTTTATGGGATAGAAAGGCAAACGACGAAGCAACGAGGCAAACAAACGTATGATGGAAGCAATCGACGCCGCACAAAAAAAATATTCGCAACATCGGGCTTTACCGATGCAGGAGGGGGAGGGGGAGGGGGAGGGTGTTGGGCCTCAGGAACTCGGCCGCTCCGTCAGCCGCTCCGGCGACCGTACGAAGCGCGGTAATTAAGCTACCACTCAGCCGCCGGTTTTCTGCGGGAGTGTGCTACCTTCCCGGGCGAGCCGGCCCATTTATGCTACAGACAAATATTATGCCATTCTTGACAAAGTATTCGTCTGCAGTATGGCTCTACAACTACTAGTAAGTGCCTCGCCTGATAGACAGCAATAAACGAAAGAATTCAATACTTTTTTTATCGTATTTGGTTTTCGGTGGACACAAAACATAGTAACAAGCATTATATACAATAATTTTATATATTATAATTAAAACCCAAGCTTTTAGCAAATTCAAGCAATAGCGCAGTCGGTAAACATCGGGCTTACGATCTGAATGTCGCGTCGTGAGAATTATTGGTGTTAGCCATATTCAAGCAAAAGTATTATTAGCTTAGTTGTAATGGATAACAAGAATTCTAATAATATTATAAACGTTGCTAGTCTTCTTTAAAAAAAATCTTTTGAAGGTAGAATAAGTCTGTACAATAAAGCAATTAATATTATTGATATCAGAAATTTCCTCTTTCCGACGACCGATTGGCTCAGTGGCGGGGCCCTCCGCCCGCGGAGTCAATGGTTGCGGGTTCGATTCCCGCATCGGAATAAATATTTATATGGATTTTTAAAATGTTTATTTCGAGTCTGGTAACCCCCCCAATCCACATTTCCTTTCCTGCCCCTTCCTTTCCCTTCCTCTCCGCCAATCCACGGTCTGCCGTGCCAATGGATGCGTGGCTAGGGGCGAGCCTAGTCGTAAGCGTGCCGATCGTCCCGGGGTCGGTCTCCCCCGGGAACTATGGTGCCTCACCTCAGCATGCAGGGCTCTGCTGGGGCTGACCTCCATCCTCCCTTGCGGCTCGTGGGATTCACTAAAGACGAATTTAATATACCTAATTTGTCGAAAATGACGGCGACGTGGTTCGCCACCCGTCACGTCCTGATTCTCACGAGGGCGAAAAGCGACCAATGACGAGCCGTTTCGCTGCGATGAATGGCAGCGAATGGAGCTCTGTGATCTTTGCCAACCCCTGCGGGGGATAGGCGTGAAATTATATAAAAAAGAAATTTCCTCTTAGCTAATACATTAAACAGTTGTATGCTTTACGAAACAATTGCCAATTCAAATAACGAGGTTGAATTGCAACATTCTGATCAATATGTTTATTTCGTTCGAACACTACACTATCGATTGTAATGAACTTGCTTTTACAATGTACTATATACACTTTTTTCTTTTTTTCTTTGAGTGAAATTAGTTATAACTATTATGCCAGTGTCAAGGAAAATACGATAACTTCAAATTTCTTAAAATATAACTTATCACGTTACGTCTTGAATAAAATGTGGCTATTCTAACAAAACCTTTTCTAACAAAGGCTTTTACAGCAAACTTATAAAAAGTCACGATACACCCATTTATTTCATATCACTTCACTTATATCGAACTATCTACCTAAATCGTATATTAACTATAGTGTATAATACACCACCATAATTAAAGAATATAACATAAGATTATATATAATAATATAAGATTATGAAAATTAAATCAAAACACAACATCACTTATGTAAGTTGGCGGGAAATGATGATATATGACTTTTCTTAGCGACTCGCTTTCTACCTAGTTGATTAGAAATTGAACTTAATGTTTAATCCACCTTTTGCTATTGGTCCCAGGTGCTTTTAAAATCGTTGGAAGCAGTCACGAGTAGGCAATCAGAATTGAAACCTCGTTGAAACGACTGAAGACCAGAACAGCAGAGGAGGTGCTTGTAAACACCACACGGGGACATTAAAGAGACGGATGAATGTGTTCACAAAAGGACAGCAACATATCTAAGACTCCTCGGCGTTCCAAATGTCTATGGAGGGCGGTGATGACTTTCCACCAGTTGACCCATATATTCGTTTCCCGGCACTGCTATAAAAAAGTGCTCCTTATATGCCGAAACGTCGCCTTGGGCTATTTGATACGGCGTAACGTACTAGGTTTATCAAAACGCGGTCTACACTTCAATACTCTTTCATTTCATTGATTGTCGGTTCTCCAGCCAATATGAATAGTCCAATGCCAATTCAGTTTGCTAACTTGAAAAGCTATGTTGTAGTTTGGTTCTTTAATAGATGTTTTAGAATCATATCCATCAGAAAATCTTTCAACAGAGCAATCTTTATAGCTCTCTGAGTTGCTTTGAAGTTGTGGAGCTAACTTTAGTGTTTTCTATGTGTTCGCTTTGGCATCGTACGTAAATACAGACAGGACAAACTTGCTGAAGACTCTTGTCTTGGTATGGGGAACTAAACAATAGTACTGAATCTTTTATTCTCATGATTCACCGTTTAGATTGGGTCGTTCACGTAACGTGAGATTTATACAAACGAATCATTTCTTTACGTTGACGTCCTCTTAGTTCCTTTTCAAATGCCATGCACGCCTTCAAATACATTTTTTCACCGTCAATTCATTAATTTTACAACAGTGACACGAACATTTTCTATTCAACAGCTAGCTTAGCTATTTTTTGTGTTCTTCACAATAACAACAATTACGTAGTTGTTTTCAAACTTAAGTTATATTCCCAATTGCTATTGAAAAATTCAATATATATACACAATATATATTCAAAATATATACACAGACACAACCGAAAAGTGACTTTTCGGTTATCTTCCGTAGAGTCTACTATACCTGAAGATGATTCGTGTTGGGACGAAACACGTGTCGTTTACAAGGTGGAAAAGTGGTAGTGTGTGTTTGGTGTTGTGTATTAGGGTTTCCAATATTTTCTGGAGTGAGCTATTTGACTCCAGTTTGAGCTGGCTATCAATCGATTAAAAAGATTTCGTTTTCTCATCTCGCGAGAGGTTTTCCTTGTTTACGATTCTTTTGCGGGTTTTTTCACGATGTCAGCTTTTACTTCCATCTTTGGTCTCGAAGATTAAAGAAATAGTTTAGGAATTTTTAAATATTTTATGGCGTTAAGGACGATATATCAACCACGCGACAATGCGAAAGTATTGTAGTGATACATTGTTAATTATATGCATTAAACTTTTTATTTGAATAATTTTTTTTATTATATTATTCTCTATACATTGGTAATTTTAAAATGTATGTCATATTAAATGTACACATAAATTATAAAATTAATGTTAGCTCCACTGACGTCTCGATAGACATGTCACCTTTCCGACAATATATATATATATAATCTCAATTTCTATTGTAAATTAATTTCACTTTGAAGAAGATCCCCATAAAGATCCCGTGTGTCGCTGTAAGCAGTATGGCTGGTACGCTAAAGTATATATTATAATTTATAATATATGTACAGACGTCGAGGACAAAGCCTTGTTCGCGATTCGACAGCTAGACATGTCGTTGTAAGGAGCGCAGGTTTTTTTTTCTATATGCGTTGTCAAAGAATACAAATTACGACCCCAGTCCGCGCGTCGTATACGTTAGCGCCCGTGGCCATTCTAGAATATGGTTGACAGTGTATTCTTTAATAACCTAACATTTCACAAGTCCCTTTTTTTTGTGTTACACGGATTTTGGAATTAATAATCCTGGATAAAAAAGATGCGTCGTCAACAGTCCTTAGCTAGGACATTGGTCTCTATCAAGGTAAGTTTTGTTAGAAGGGACCATATAGCTAGATAGATAGATAGATATTATATGGACAGTCAAAAGTTTTACTTAGCTAAGATCCGCGACAAGCATAACAATAACAGAAAATTAATAATGTGTGTTTTTCCGTTGGGTTTAGTGGATTTATTTGGAACTTAAACTAAAAACTTACCGAAAATCGGCCATCAACTCTCCACCCACCAACCACACACAACGCCAAACACACACTATCACTTTTCCATCCTGCACACGACACGTGTTTCGCCCCAACACGAGGCATCCTCAGGTATAGCAGACTCCATGGAAGACAACCGAAGAGTTGGCGTTGTGTGTAGTGGTTGGTGGGTGGAGAGTTGATGGCCGATTTTCGGTAAGTTTTTAGTTTAAGTTCCAAATAAATCCACTAAACCCAACGGAAAAACACACATTATTAATTTTCTGTTATTGTTTTGCTTGTCGCGGATCTTAGCTAAGTAAAACTTTTGACTGTCCATATAGTGATGGATTTCCGCAAGGTAACGCCTGACTCCATTAATAATAGATAGATATTCTTTACTATACACCAAAAACAATGTAATACAATTATTGACTGATATTGATATTGTTTATATATGTATAAAGGGCGGTCTTATCGCTAATAGCGATGTATTCCAAACAATAAAGAAACAGATTTGGTATGTATTTTTACCAGTATGACCGCTCCATTTCGGAAGCTTCGTCACCCATACCTATGAGTGCAAAGAATAAATCCTTCAACCAATAAGTCTTGCCAGTAATCTCTTCTTATGCTGAAATATGTATTCTGCCAATCTGCCCACATCTAACTTGCAATTGTTGAGAGAGCTATGGGAAGGAAGCCTTTGATCAAAGTTTCTGTGGTAAAAATAATACTAAAAGAATAAAACTTTTGGAGTACTAGTTATCCTCCTTATCTTTACGATTTAACAAATAAAATACTTATAGGTTGATTACATTTGTCCGAGAACCGGCCACAATCGGAGAAGACGAATATTGGAGTGGACCCAGTCTTGGTAAAAGCATTTTCACAAATTAATTGAAATAATAATGAAACAAACAATTCACAGAATTTAACGTAACTTGACTGTAAGTTTATATCCTCATTTGAATCATATCCACTAGAAAAACTCCGATCATAGTCAGGGCTATGCTACAGCTATAGATGACTATGGAGGGCCATAATTTCTGAGCGACTTTGACCTTGTTAAGCAGATGGGCTGTCAAAATCAACTTTGAACACTGTAATAGAGTACGAAACAAGACTCATCGTGTCGAAGACTTTCGTCTTCAGGCTCTGCGGTATATGGTAGGTTAGAATATATGTAATCATCACTAATTCCGGTTTCAAATTTGTATTGTTAAAATTATATTTTGTTAAAAGTTTTTTATGGTCAACGTGAGCAAAGGCTAGCAATTTGTTTGAGGATGATTTGTTAATGACATGTCATTTTGAGTTGTCTTGTAGGGAAAAAACCTCAAGGTCGTTGTCTCCCGGAAATAAGCAAATGATTTAATGATTAAACGTGTTTAGATGTGACTTCTTTGACTTGACCATAAGTCTCACTACTTTTTGCTCATTAGTACGTATTTTTCTAAGTTTAGAATACAATAAGTTTAATGGCCGACCAATTGACTCAGTGTGGAGCATTACATCGTTGAAAAAAAAAAACAGTTCAATGGTGATAGAGTCATTTTAGTATAAATGGGTTTAAGAAGTGAAGGATCTGCAGATACCTTGCTCATCTTAGAGTAAAGACGTGAATAATCCTTCCCTTCGAAGGAGAAAGTAATGGGGAAAGAATTTGGGTCTTCCGACCACTACATTCACTGTATGAAACGCGGTAATACATTAAATTATAACCGTTTGACGTAAATTTCAGTAGTTTGGGTCTTCCCCGGCCGAGTAAGCCCATTTCCACAATTAAATTATAATATAATATGCGCATTTTGCTTTATTTTTTCCAAAAACAAAGGTCCAAACTGTAAGCGTATGTAAATTCTAAGGTTAATTTATGTTTTTAAAATGTACCTAACTTTATTGTTTTTTACCACATTGGGAAAATTTATAATTAGTTATTTCATTGTGAAACACTGTTTCCCATATACTGCCTTTATTTTAATAAAATTATTACTTACAACAATAAAATATCCCGTATCTGTAATTAATATTCATTTTTAAAAATAAATAATTACGTATTAAATTATAATTGTTCTACAATTTCATGGTAAGATGAATACAGTATACACAGTTTTATTTTACTTATATTTATAAAAGAAAAAGTTCGTGAGCTACTCATGTATATTATTACTTCAGTCAATTAATTTTATTTCTCCGACGTTGAAAATCAATAGCGGTAGAGTAATTCAATAGTACGAGGAAACAGCTCTACCCTTGTCCAAATATCGTTGTTTTTTTATTTATTTATTTTTTTCTTAACATTTATCGCCTATTTACTACAGCTTACATAAACTTAATTAAGAAAGTAAATTTACGTAGTAGCATTTTTCTGTGTTACGTCTCTTGAGTGTTGGGTCCGAAAGTCAAACTTCTTTTTCATTCTTTACTTATCTCTTTCCCTCCTACATATTTACATCTACTTTAAGGAATACAATGTATCTGCCTTTAGTTTTTTTAAAGGATAGGAAGGCAAACGAGCAGGCGTGTCACTTGATGGAAAACAATCAATGCCGTCCATAAACATCCGCAGTGCCATAGGCAGTGCAGAAGCAGTGCTAGCCTTTAATTCCTTAAAGGCTAGCACCGCTTCAGCGCAGGTCATTATGGAGGGAGAGGGAGAGTAAGGTTGGGCCACTGGAAATCAACCGCTCACCGTACGAAGCGCGGTAGCTAGGCTCCCACTCAGACGCTTGTTTACTGCGGGAGTGTGGTACTTCCCCCGGCTAGCTGGCCCATTCATGCTACAAATAATAGGTCATTTTTGACAAAGGATTCGTCTGCAGCGTGGCTCTACCGTTATGATTTTGCAAAAATACTGTAAGAAGTCATATATTATATTTGACTAGTATCACTGGTTTATTCTAGTTAGACTGTATTGACACTTTTGATAAATCCCAACTTGGCAATGACTTCCAAGTGAGGAAGTTATGCTAAAAGTCATAATTTAATGTCGGATGTGTAAATGTCGTAACAGGAACTAGAATTGATGGAAAATGAATTTGATTTAAATTTGTTTATAAGTTGGAAGCTGTTTCTAATTCCTAATAAGGCAGATTTACTTCGCGGAAAATTTACATTAGCAGTATAAATGGCCCGACTTGTTTAGGGAAAGAAATTGATTACTTTGTGATAGCGTTTTGCTTTCGGAGCGTGATCGCAAAGTAGAAGGTCCAACCGTTTCCCTTCCAAGTGGTTCCTTTATTTCTTACTCTTCGATGTATCATTTTAATCGTTTGGTGAATATGTGAATAGCTATTTGAATTTATAATTCATAGATAGGTATATTCTTTATTGATTTATCGCTAATAGCTATTTTTTCCAGATAACCTTTGCATGGACACGGTGTTAGAGTAGATACGTTTGGTGTGGGCTGGTGATACATTATTGAAATGGATAGTAGAAATTACTCTATCATACAAATAGATACACATATATAAATAGGTCCTATTTTTTTTCTCGAAATCATATTTCGGAACCGTGAAAGAAATCGTACGTTTCGGGTTTTAGTTCAGACAAAAATCCCATTTAAACACATTTACTTTTTTCCAAATTTCCCAATTTCCGTGCAACTTTTATTGATTTTCGTAAAAACTTTATTTGGACTATTACGAACCAAAAAAAATTAAAAGTAATCGCCAAATAAGTCATTCTCAAGTGATGCGGTTACCAACCTACCTATAGCATTTAATTTATATAAATATTATTAATGAGTAAACAATAAATTTGTTTCCCTTTTTTAAGTATATGAAATTCACGGAGGATTGCGCAACTAGGCGTAGTTCACATGGAGGAGAAAAGGGTGCAGAAGGATTAAAAAGTGAAAAACGGTAAAATTTGATTAATTATGGTCGAATTTTGATTACAGGATGTTCACTTCTATAGGTAAATGCGACATTTATATTTGCCCTGCCCGCGGGCTTCCAGCCCGCGGGTCCTGAATTCGATAAAGCTGTTAAAGCCAATAGGCTACCAGCATTAACATCTTCGAATCAAATATTTGCCCAGTATTGGATAAAGCTGTAAAAGCCAAACAGGCTACTAACACTAACATCTTCGAATCAATCACATTTGTATTCATTTAAAGTAAAATAATTCCATTATAATGGAAATTCATAAGACATTTGCGTTTCTTTTTCAAAAGGTACGTATTTATTAATTTTCCGCCAAAATGTACTTACAACCTTGGTCACAATACATCCTGCATACATTGCAAGGAAGGTCGAAACATTGTTTTCAAATATTTTGCTTTGCATCATTTTGAATACCTACTGAATGACAGAATTCAAATGATAAAAAGAACTGTATATTTTGAAAGACATAAGAAATATGTACGTTTTATGAAACATATGCATGTAAATATTACAATACATATATTTATTTTGTGTTTTGTGTTTAACCTTCGAACAGGTACTGCTTGCGGAGACTGCCTGCCTCTGCCTGGCTATTTTCTATTTTTTTTTCCATATCCCAATCATTTTCTTTTTTCTTTGAAACTTAATTATGTCACTTAATAAATCCGAACGTTCCAATGCTTATCTGCGAGACTATAAGTTTGATCTATACACATTGACATTAAAAAAAAGAAGATACCTGAAGAATTCCTTTCGCCGTTTATGAAATGGTGGTAAAGCTTTATTGAAAACAGACTAACATTCGATAAATATAATTTTTTATGTTGAAAAAAAGAATTTGAATTGAATTTATAATAAAAAAATTCGTTTTTTTTTCACAGCTCATTAACGTCCCGCTACTGAGCAAAGGGTCTCCCCATTTCTGGAGGAATGAACACTAACCCATCAACTTGTCCAAGGAGGATTGGATTAATTATCAAAAGTCGCAATCAATAAATGTAGTCCATATACATATTTATCCTGATACGGGAACAGAACCCGTATTAACTCCGATAGTGGCAGTTACAATTGATCAAATAGGTCATTTACGATGATTAATGGAGTCAGGCGTTATTTTGCGGAATTCCATTACTATGTGGACAGTCAAAATTTTACTTAGTTAAAATTCGCGACAAGCAAACTAAAATAGAAATATATTAATGTGTCTTTTGACATTACTCTCCCTAATAATTGAGAGGTCCTGCCTTAATTCCAGTACTTAGCGGATAGATTGGGGATTGTAGATGCGGTTTTTATTATTCACGACTTCTACCCGTGGTAGCGGTCTACTGGTATTTTCTCCAATCGTCTTGCATAATAACTACATGAATATATGGGAATATATTTATATATCGCGATGATATTTATAAACTTCAATTAAAATTATTAAAAATATTATGCCTAGACACGTTAAAACAAAATATATAATACTATACAAAGTGATGATGAGCTTTTCGGATATTATAGAGTGATGAGTATACATGACTAAGTTAAATATGTAACGATTATGAAGATTTATAATCCTAGTTTGATATTAGAAAAGTCAAGACCTATGTGTAGGTATGTATTTAAGGATTCCATATAGAAAAAAAAACTGAAAAAAATGTGTACATAATATTTACATAATATTATGTATTATATTAATCCCGATGCGGGAATTGAAAATCCGACCATTGACTTTTAGGTCGGTAAAGAACGTGCTTTTTATCAGTTATCTGATCTACATATAACTTAATCTACATAACCGTGCTCAAGAGAAATTGTAATAAATTTGCACAACGCATGTACGTGCTGTTATTACACAGATGTTATCATTAAATGTTTTGTTATCTGCACTCGTTCAATCTGAATTCATTTAATTTTATTGAGTATCTGTACTCATTAAAATAGGTTAGTAAAAGGTAAAATAAATATTTTTAGGGTGGTTTTGCGCAGAAAGGTTTCATACATACATATAATCATATATATGACCGCCTTTTTCCTGTAGAGGTAGGCAGAGATGATAGACCTCCATCTGTTATAATCCCGGCACACATGCTTTGCATCATGCACACTCATCACTTTTCATACGCTTGTGTCTTCTTTTATTTCTTTGGTTAAGGCCATTTGGTCTGGATTTTCTTGACTACTTCAACGATTTTGTCAAGATATGTTCTCCTTGATCTTTCCCTATCGACTCTTCCATCCACATGCGCAACATAATTTTCTTTTGTCAGTCGCCATTTATCCATCCTCTCTGTGATAGGTTCCTCATGAAACCTATTTTATCTCACGAAAATATGAATAAGAGTTATTACAGTTTGATACAGAAAATAATTTTTATAGTGACTGTAACCGTATTATATTAGAATACGCATAATAACGTTAGCAGCATTTTTTTTCTTTTAACTTCTAACTTTTGATGTCATTTCACATCACAGTAAGATGATTTTCTCAAACTTCTCAGAAAACTGACAGAAAAATTTCTCAAACTGTGAAACACTTTACTTTTCCTGTAAAATTCACTCGAATGGACTAACGAATTCTGTTAATAATATATCTTTAATAAACATCTTATTTTGGTTTGCGCTTCTTCCTGTGAGCGGTTGAGTTCCGGAGGACCAACCCCACTCCCCCATCCCATAATGACACTTTCCTTAAAGGACGGCAACTCTTCTGCACTACCTATGGCACTATGGATGTCTATGGGCGGCGTTGGTTGCTTTCTATCAGATGACACGCTTGCTCGTTTGCATTCCTATCCCATGAAATAAAAAAAATATCATTTTAGTAAAACACGGTCTATTTTTTCATTAAATCCGTTTCCAAATTATCTATATTTTATTGTATGAATTGCATTAATTATAATCGACACAACTTAATTTCATTCGCATTAAAAATCAAACATATATAATACGACCTAATTTTGCTTTGAGTTGAAATTACCCCTTTAAGAGTTAATTTTCGTGGATTATATTTCCACACCGGGATTAATGTGTATGGTCTTCAGTTATTTCTTTTGTTTGGATGTCTCACCACACGCCTTCGACAAGCCTTTTAATGTCCATTTCCTTAAAATGGAGTGACTTTGGCCCAGTAGTGGGACATGTATGGGATGTGAAAAATAAAACAGAGAGGTAATACCGCCAGCATGCTGTGTACACTTTCGTGATGCAGCAGTGCCGAAGATGTTGTTCCTTTTTTAAGTTTCATTTATTTCACTGTATAAGACACGGGTTTTTTATGTGATAAGAGTGCAAACGAGCAAGCGTATCACCTTATAGAAAGCAATCAATGCAAAGTTTTAGCGAGACTTAAGAACAGAAATTGATTTTTTTATACATATTTTTTTATTACTGATTTTATCGTTTATGTACACAAAATATATACGGATTTTACAATACTATTATATATAAATTATAATTTTAAAAAAAGAAAAATGAAATTTATAAAAAAATCTTGTAGAACATTGAAAATATTTAAAAAGAATTAAATACGAACCATCTATCTCTCAATTATTCACGGTAGGAATTGTGAAAAAAAAATTGAAATAAATTTTAGACCATACTTTAACCGGAAAAAAATAACTTACCTAATTTATTTTCTCTCTCTACTATAAACTGTATAATATTTTTTACTTCACTGCAACCGCGTAGCGCGCACGTCCTTAGAAGGTTGACATCACACTGAAGCCTTCTGCGAGAAGCGCGACGACTCGACAAGCATTAAGCAATCAAAAGTCTATGTTTGTGCTCTTTGGACCTTGAATCAGGTTGCGACATTGGCACTGTCAAGATAATAATACGAAACCCCGGTCACCATTAATTGGCTCATTGAAGCGATGTAAATTACGAGAGCGTCTATGTAATTTGCTCTACTAAGATTATAATAAAGCAATCCTTTTGAATTATAAAGATTAAGTGGATAGTCAAAAGTTTTACTTAGCTAAGATTCGCGACAAGCATAACAATAACAGAAAATTAATAAGGCGCGGATCTTAGCTAAGTAAAACTTTTGACTGTCCACAAAGTGATGGATTTCCGCAAAGTAACGCCTGACTCCATTAATAATCATATAAAGATTAACATTTTTACAGTCCATATTTGTTCACAGGGGCTAGACACTGGGCTTTTTAATTTTTGAGGGAATGGAATGGGCATTAATCACAAACATTAAGTTTAGACTTTTCCCGCCAACTTAAATCAGTGACTTTGTGTTTTTATATCATTTTCATAATATTATCATATTATCAATGATATTGTTTAATTGTGGTGACGTATTATACAACATAGTTCGATTAAGGTGTATTAGTGTAGTGATATGAAGTAAATGAATGTATCTTGACTTAAAAAATTGCATAAGTCCAGAGTAGGTTTTGGTAGAATAATCACCATTTTATCAAGATATAAGGTGACAAGTTTACTTGACACTATCATAAGAGTTATAGCTAATTGCCTTAAAAAACCCAGCAAATTTGTCCTAGATGAATTGGTGGGGCAAGCGAAATAAATCCTTTTTTAAGAAGCGAACCTTCGTCTCCCGTTTGGTAACTTCCGAAAGCGGTAGCTTCAACACTAAGCCATTTAGGTCGTCTTAATATTAATGAGCAACATTGATAAGTAATTAACGACGTACATAATGGGCAACTATTTCGTGAAACTACTTGGTTTAGGTGACTTAACTTCAGAACCAAGAGTACGAGGTTCAGATCCAAATTTAAATTAAAAAAAATTAAATATATTATACAGGAGTCCCAGAAAAAATGGATAATCCCGGAGCACTTAATAGTACAGCTATAGTCCACGAGGAAAAAGATAACACAAAAAACACAACAAATTTCATTAATTTGCGGCCGTGGTTTACATCAAAGTACAGTAAGGTCAATAAAAACGTATTTTTTTTAAAAAACCTCATATTTTTGGCACCACTTGGAATATTTTTTTTGTGTAATTTAATTAGAGCGCCTGATAGCCGTACTATTCGCTAGCCGTAGATGGCGCTTCAGGCTTATCTATTCATTCTGGGACACCTGTATAAATTAAGTTTCCGTGCTCGGGATGTAATTGGCGTATTTCTCACTGTCTTTGAATTATTTTTCAATCGAATCTATATCTATATAAAATATGTACATTGACTAAGTATATAAAACTCACGTTACAGCTGGATCTGCCGAGATAATATAGGACTTAGTTGTATTTGATTAAATAATTTTATAATCACATAATCTCGATCCTATCGTTGACAAATTACAGCCACTAGAAGTGCTATCTATTTTCACCTAATGAACCAATTAAAATAAAATGTATAAATGTATAATGATGTGAACACTAGTAATTATGGACGAGGACGAGGTCCTATCACATCCTTGTCTAACTTTTTATTGTTATTTTTGTAAATAATGTTACTAACATCATTTTAAGTTTATACGAAGGTAATTTATTTATAATTAGATTACCCAGTGAACTTCGTTTTACCTACAATTTATTTCATTCAAATAAACGAAAATGATATCTAATGGCATGTTTATCTTCTCCTGGTATGTTATATGTATTGATACATTGATAGTAATAAAACTTTTCATTTGAATATATTAAAACCCTTTATATTATATTAATCCTTTTTACATTCGTAATTTTATTAATTTAAAATAAAAAAGAAATAAATTGTTATATAAATATAAAAGGATTATTTCGACTGACGTCTTTCGATAGATATGTCACCTGTCCGGCATAAGAAATTGAGATTGAATATAAAATGTAAAATTGAAAGTGGAATTCATTAATATAAAATATAAATGTAATATTTGAATACTATTAAAATATGTATAATATAATTTGTACAGTGATACATATACTAGGATTCTTTTTTTGTATTCTACGCAAACGAGCGTACAGGTCACCTGGTGGTAAGAGATCGCCGCCCATAAACCTTCGCAGACTTGTTACTACACACGCTCTTTTCTTGATTCCCTGTGTTGCGGAAAACTAGGTTCTTCCTTTAGTTAATAATACGATATAAGAACACAAATATCAAAAAGGTAAGGAAAAAAAATAATTAAAAATCACTTATGATAATATTTTTTTTTTTATATATTCACGCCTATCCCCCGCAGGTGTTGGCAGAGACCACGAGCTCCATCCGCTGCCATTCATCGCAGCGAAACGGCTCGTCATTGGTCGCTTTTCGCCCTCGGACGTGACGGGTGGCGAACCACGTCGCCGTCATTTTCGACAAATTAGGTATATTAAATTCGTCTTTAGTGAATCCCACGAGCCGCAAGGGAGGATGGAGGTCAGCCCCAGCAGAGCCCTGCATGCTGAGGTAAGGCACCATAGTCCCCGGGGGAGCCCGACTCTGGGACGATCGGCACGCTTACGACTAGGCTCGCCCCTAGCCACGCATCCATTGGCACGGCAGACCGTGGATTGGTGGAGAGGAAGGGAAAGGATAGAGAAGAAAGGAAGGGGCAGGAAAGGAAATGTGGATTGGGGGGTTACCAGACTCGGAATAAACATTTAAAAATCCATATAAATAATAAAAAAAAATTATTCCGATGCGGGAATCGAACCCGCGACCATTGACTCCGCGGGCGGAGGGCCCCGCCACTGAGCCAATCGGTCAGTATGATAATAAAATATGAATAAAGTTAGATAATAAGATAAATAATAGATAAGACATATTTGTTGGGTATTGGGTATGTCTACATTCCCTTCCGCTGTTAATTTTTTAAAGTTTCACAATCATGTTTTCACGCATTTGAACGCACCGAACCGATAACATTTGAGTTTTTGTTAATTCCGCAATAACTACTAATTCATTATTATTTACTACTATTTAGCTCATGATATTTAACAACTATAACCTGCCAACCCGCCTTGGACAAGCGTGGTGGTTAAATACCCATTCATTCAGAAATGGGGAGCTTCCATGCCCGTGAAACTCTACAAAGTAAAGTTGCAAAAGGATGGCAGTCTTGCCGCTCAATTTCATACATATATACATATCGCCACGCCTGTTTCCCGTAGGGGTAGGCGGATACCACAGATCTCCATCTGCTACGATCGCGGCATACTTTCTTTGCTTCCTCCATACTCATTATTCTCGTCATGCAAGCCCGCCGGTTAATGGTACTCTCGACCTGGCCTTTCTTAAAAACTTCAGCAATTTGGTCAAGGCATGTTTTTGTGGTCTTCCCTTACCGCTCCTTTCATACACATCCGCCACGCATCCCTTTCTCAACTTTTGTCACACGCTCTCATATATCTTCATTTCTTATTCCATCATTCAAAGTTACACCACACATACTTCTTAATGCTCTCATTTTCACCGCATTCCGTCTACTTTCATAACTTTTCTGCCAAACCCAACGTTCACTACTGTCCATCAGAGTCGGAACAAGCCGCTGAAATTCACAGAAGTATAATTCGCCACGAAATAGGTTCATCTCTACCATCTACATGAGTGAAACTTCACCATTCTGTGGCCTTCACGCCTCACCATTCTGTGGCATTTCTTTCAAAAAACAACTAGGCTATAGGGTTGCGAATATCTATGAGCTGCGTTGATTGCTTTCCATCGGGTAACAAGTTTACTCATTGGTCTTCCTATTTTTAACAAAATTACATAATTTTTTAAATTTTCTCAAAAACATTTTTGTTTCGTTGTTTCCATTTAACAGTTAGCCTACAATGGATATAGGTAACGCAATAGCGTCCTCTTGCAGTTTGTGCCACTTTTCCGCTCTGATTATTTTGGTACCGCGATTAGTTGGCCATTCGTACATTGCGTGTCTTATATCCGCGCGAAATTTTGACGTAATCGTGTTTTACTTATTTTAGAAAAATAAAATATTGTAATCGTTACGTTCATTTTGTATTTAATATTGGAAAGATCGACAGACTTGACTTAATATTAAAGTTACCGCCTTCGAAGTCATAAAACGCGGATACGAGTCCCACATTGGATACATATACACATATGCATGGCTGTATTTCTGGTATTCATTACTATATGAACGTCCCATTAATACATTCCGTGACACGTGGGGCGTATAGACCCCACGCTTTACAACTATGTCGTTTTGTTTTTTGCTTATAGCGTACATTAATTAACATAATGTAAAAAGTACAATAATCGAGTTATGGGTGTAGCTTCAATGTTACACAACTAATCAATAAGTATATTTTTCTAGGAATTAGTTTAACAAATACGCGATCTGAACGGAAATTCTTCGTATTAAATGTAATATTTTTTTTCTAGCCGATAAACTTTTATAGAATATTCAATTAAAAGGGATAATTAGAGACTGATTTTAGTGACATGACTATCGCAAAATATATCTTATACATGTTGTGATATTGGTGATATTTACGGTATTAGGACAACAAGGTTTTGAGTAAATTGTCTGATCAATATAAAGTGTGATTGTGTATGATGAACTTCATAACGAAGCCGTCATGTGCTCTGAGTGGGGCCTGAGTCAATGTTAATATAGCTTAAATAGAAAACTCTATATTTTTAAAAAATATAATTAAATTAATGAAAGTTATAATTAAATATCTATTAGGATAAATAGAAGATACATTTAAGCTTGTACCTACTTCATATTTTTTTAAATTTGTTTAAAAGCAACCAAATGACCGTAAGAGTTAGAAAACTGTCCGAATTATAAAAAACTGTTTGACGTGAAACTAGTACATCTATATTTTTATACGATGTTCAATAAACAGATTATTGATGTTTTTTTCCTTAAGATAAATTGAAAACCATAATTCATTAAATAAAACAAAGGATTAAAAGAAATATTTATTTAGAAACACTTTAATCAAACAATAAAAAGTACTCGATACGTATTCAATCAACATAAGAAATTATAATTATATACATAATTGAGATAATAACTTTGGTTGACGGTCAAAAGCATTTGGTAATAGCTACAATTAGTACCAAAAATTAAATAGTTGTGGTAACTAGGATAAGCGAAAGGCGAAATTATTTAAATATCCAACTTGGTTTCACATGTCAGTATAAATGAAGGATTTAAGTATAATTCTTATGACTTTTAACCTTGTGAGGATAATCCTATATTTAAACTAATCTACAATTTAATCGATAACCAACTGACGGAATGAGCCATCGATTCCAAAGAGTTCGTCATAGTTAGTAGGTTTTCCAGGTCTGAGAGCCTCGTTGGCTTTGTAATTTTCTTGTTCTGCGAACCAATCTTTGTATTCTTCTAACTTCTTTACCCATGCGTCTGAAAAGAAAATTTTATTATAATTAGATCCTTGTTGAAATTGAATCCTTATTGCTGCATTTTCCACTGTGAGTATTATTTTAAGAAGTAAATAATTTATTTCGATTAAAAAAGTTTTAATAATATTACGCTTTTTTATTTCAGCAGGCATTGTTAAATACACACTTTGGTAATTTTGTTCTCTTTCATGTTTACGAATATGAATATATAATCCTTGAATTTACACAGAATATTATATATTAAATTAAACTTACTATGCAGGTCATCCATTTTACCAGCATTGCCACCATATTCAGCCGGAAGCATTTCCTTAGGAACATACTTATAGAGTTCATTGGTGTCTGAGTGGAGGAAGATCTGAAAAAAAATTAAAGCTAATGAAATCTTTCTTATATTTTATTGTATGTAGTAGTTTAAAAACACATAAGGTGGACAATGTTTTATAAGATTTTATTTTGTTAGTTTTCTTACCCTTTCTTTGATCTTGTCCTTAATGAATGGTTTGACGAAGTTGATAATTTTATCGACCAGAGGCGAGACATTGATCACGTGTATTTGTTTCAATTTAACGGGGTACGCCTCCTGTGGAGAAATTGATGCAATACATGTAAATACTGTGATTGTTTATAATGATACCTTTTTAAGGCAAAGGCAAATTAATAAAATTTGTTTATGTGGACAGTCAAAAGTTTTACTTAGCTAAGATCCGCGACAAGCAAAACAATAACAGAAAATTAATAATGTGTGTTTTTCCGTTGGGTTAAGTGGATTTATTTGGAACTTAAGCCAAAAACTTATCGAAAATCGGCCATCAATTCTCCCCCCACCAACCACTATACACAACACCAATCACACATTATCACTTTTCCATATTGTAAACGACACGTGTTTCGCCCCAACACGAGGCATTCTCAGGTATAGTAGACTCTACGGAAGACAACCGAAGAAGTTCCGCAGAGTCTATAATAATGTGTTTGGTGTTGTGTATAGTGGTTGGTGGGTAGAGAATTGATGGCCGACTTTCGGTAAGTTTTTGGTTTAAGTTCCAAATAAATCCACTAAACCCAACGGAAAAACACACATTATTAATTTTCTGTTATTGTTTTGCTTGTCGCGGATCTTAGCTAAGTAAAACTTTTGACTGTCCATATAGTGATGGATTTCCGCAAGGTAACGCCTGACTCCATTAATAATTTGTTTAATATGTTTATTTATGCGGGTTTAGTTATGTAAGCGCGAAGTAGCAACGCTTTCATCAGTTATTTTGGAACCGGAAAAAGTTCTTATTCAAACGAGGGGGATGCAACTTAAATTTACTTTGTCATCATTATCAGGCTACAACCTCAAAGTCGACTTAAAAATATATTTTTTTTTTAAATTTGATTTAGGATTTTTGAGATATTACCGTAAATTAGTCAGTTGGAAGAACACTATAATAGATCAACTATTAAATTTTGTTATTATTTTACCACTAACATTTTCTGTGAATATTACAAACCTGTACACAGACTAGGAATTTCTTCACGAGGGTTGGAGTGAATTTCGCAAAGTGAGTAGGTGTAGCCACAGAGGCATCCAGGATGTATATGTCACCAGCGACACCCTCTTTTTCTTCATTTAATCTCACGTCACCCAACATAAGCGCTAGTTTGAAGGCATCTGCTACATTTGGTGTTTGAATTTCCTTTTCAATTCCTGTAAACACAGTATATGTTAATATGCCTAGTAATTAAATATTGTTGTGGTAAATGATCACCGGGCCTACACTTTTCTTAAAAGCCGGCAACGCTTCTGCATCGCCTATGGCACTTTCCATCAGGTGACACGCCTGCTCGTTTGCCTTCCTATCCCATAAAAATATCTACATTAGAATCAAGATCTAAAGGAATTTGTTTCCGGACCCCTGAATCCACGATGTGAAACATTTTGTAAGGGTGTATTCTCCAATCGAGCAGACCTAATCATTACTCCACCACTATAAAGATTTGATTGAGAAATGGAATTGAATGAGAAAATTCACTTTAAAATCATTGCTTTTTCATTTCGAAATATTACTTCACAACCTCCCTATATATATTGTACAAATTTTTAATCGTTAATGAAATACTTTTTTATTGAGCCACTCAAGTTCAAATGTTTTTTTAAACTTGTAGTGGATAACATTTGATGTTTTTTTTTAAATATTATTAGGTGTACAAATAAGTTTCCGCAGTTTTTTATAAAAAATTAGGAATTTATTGTAAAGGAAAAGTACATTACGTTTTATTCAAAGTATTTTCCATCATTTGCCACTACTTTTCCCCATCTTTCTGGCAACATTCGGATACCCCGTCGAAAAAACTCTTCATCTTTTGACGCTATCCACAAATCTACCCAATTTTTGGTGTCTTCATATGATGCGAAGCGCTGCTCAGACAGACCATGTGCCATCGACCGGAACAGGTGATAATCAGAAGGGGCTAAGTCTGGTGAATACGGCGGGTGGGGTAAAACTTCCCAGTTGAGTGTTTCCAAGTATGTTTTTACCGGCGCCGCAACATGTGGACGAGCATTATCGTGTAAAAGAATAATTTTGTCGTGTCTGGAGTAGTAATGGGCGCGTTTTTCTCTAAGTGCCCGACTCAATCTCATCAATTGTGTTCGGTAGAGAGCTCCAGTAATGGTTTCGCTTGGTTTCAGCAATTCATAATACACGACACCAAGCTGATCCCACCAAATACACAGCATGAGTTTTTTTCCATGAATATTCGGCTTAGCTGTCGATGTTGATGGTTCGCCGGGCTTAACCCATGACTTTCTCTTCTTTGGATTATCGTAGTGAATCCATTTTTCGTCACCAGTGACTATACGATGCCAAAAACTCTTTTTTTATTCCTGGCAAGCAGCATTTCACTCATGCATAATCGGCGTTCAACGTCTCTCGGCTTTAGTTCATATGGAACCCAATTTCCTTGTTTTTGAATCATTCCTAACGATTTTAAACGATGTGAAATTGCTTGTTGAGTCACTTGTAGAGTAAGTGCAAGTTCTTTTTGCGTTTGGGACGAATCTTCCTCCAATAGTACTTCTAATTCCATGTCTTCGTACACTTTCGGCCTTCCACTGCGTTCTTTGTCTTTAACGTCAAACTCACCGTTCTTAAACTTTTGAAACCATTCCTGACAACTTCTCTCACTTAAAGCAGCTTCACCATATGCTTCTAGAAGCAATCGATGCGCCTCAGCTGCAGATTTTTTCACATTAAAGAAGTAAATCAAAAGTTCCCGCAAATGATGCTTATTCGGAATAAAACTTGACATTTTTGCACGAAAAAAATTACGTGATGCTGATACGGAATCACTAGTACTTTAAGGTTATGGTGTTGCCAGATGACTAAACTTGGGATATTACGTTTTACATCTGACAATTTCTCCATAACCTTCTGGTGGGGCCATCTTTTGACAAACCGCGGAAACTTATTTGTACACCTAATAATTCATTAGTTAAATTTAGTTAATTTATTTTAGTTATATAGGAGAGAAAAAAAATCTCATATCTTTAGTAGGATATAAAAGGACAAATGCCAATGCAAATCCGCATTGGAGAAGCATAGTGGGTTAATGTCCGTTCCTCCACAAATGGAGAGGCCCGTGCTCAGCAGTGGGACATATATGGGATGCAGAGAAAAAGTAGGAATTTACTTTAAATTTTTTTATATATTACTTGTTTGTTTGCGAGTTTAAAAGTATCGTTTTGTTTCCTAGTAATTGTAAGTGATTTAAGTACCTGTGTCCGTTTATGAAAGCGTTTGACGTTGGGTGGAGTAAGAAATGAGGAAGCGTGTATCTTAATAAACGTATAATTGTGAAAAACGGTCGATTTAACGCATACACAAAACTCGTAGTTGGGAAAAAGCAACATCAAGGTCTTTGATTGTCGATTTATTAATACAAAGAGGCGCCAATAGATGGCGCTAATAGTAACAACCGGAATATAAATCAAATTTTATATTTACCTCTCATGAGGATAACACGGCGACCATCTGCAGTGAGCCCTGGTAGCGGTGGCATTTGTCTAAATCAAAAAAAAAATATTGTAAATATTTATATTTTCGTAATTTAAATTTCAAAAAGAAAATTCAGGAGGAAGAATTTAAATACCCATAAGTTTTCGAATACGATTAATGAAGAATTGTTTATGGTCAATTTTAAATTCAAACAAAAAAGACAACTAGCAAATTTTTTTAATGTTACTATAATAGAGTTATTTGATTCCGTTAAGCAAATAAATGCTTGTATTATATTATGATGACCAACATCAATAATCAAATGAAGGAATTTGAAACTCTTAGTGCTATAATTTACAATTTTTCAAGCTCTTTTTCATTATGGATGAACGGAAGAAGATGAGATGAATTCATCTATTGTTGTTTTTAACGTTAATAATAATAATAGAAGATAACTTCTTCATCTTACTGTGACAGAAAATTGACGTATGAATATAACTTTGATTTTTTAATTTCAGAGGTAGAAACCGCCAACCATGGGCGCTGAAGATGTATTAACTATCTTAATTATAGGTAAAGATGTAAATAATGGGAGTAAAAGAAGGAAGTACAGAAAGGGAAAAGAATTGAACCTCCGGAAATCAACACTAAACGTAAGAGAAATGCGGTAACACAAAAAATGCTACCAATTAACGCCAATATTCTGTATAAGTGCAATACTTTCCTGATTCTACCAACTTATTCGTGCATGACGACCAATTTGCTCGATGGCGGGGCTGCCGACTACGGAGTCAATGGTCGCGGATTCGATTTCCGCTTCCGATAAATAAATTTATGGGCTATAAATATTTATTCTGAGTCTGGTCATCCCATTAATCCGCATTGGATAGGCGTGGTGGGTTAATCATCCGTTCCTCGTTAGCAATGGACGATATATGGACTGAAGAAAAATCATGCATGGCTGAACAACTATTATCTGATGAGCCTTTACAGTTGTTTCGCTTCACTAATTTCTAAGTCTATCCTTTTCTTCTTCTATTTCGCTTCTATCATCCTACATATTAGTTTTTCGGTTATAAGAAGTTACTTATTTTACTTGGAGAGGTAGAAACATAAAATGCCTCTTTCGATAAAATAAATACTTGCATCATGCTTAAAATTTCTTGCAGCTCCGGGCGTGTGACGTCACGGTTGTCAAAGAACTCCGGGACTGCCGCACGCATCGTGAAGTACATGTCCAACTTACGCTTGGCCTTTTCTAGCGAGAACTTGCAGCCACGGAGGAAGGTCATAATTCGTTGGTCATCTGTAAAAATAGCATTATGAATATATTAATGAACTAGCCTTTGTCTGCGGCTTCGCTCGCGTGGAATTTGGTCTGCCAAATTCCACGCGCAAAGTTTCGTGACAAATTATTTTAAATAAATATATATTTTTTACTTAATTTATGGTTCACAATTTTGGTCATAGTGGCTTCCACATAAAATGTACTACATAAATAAAAACAATCCTACCGTACATCATCTTTGTGTAACTCCAATGGTTTAGGCAGCGTACGCCAAGATAGCTCTCAGAGGCCAGATTTTTTTTCGACTTAATTGACATGTATCGTTATATTACGACCAAAATTACATAAAATCATTACAAATTGTAGCCTATATGTTATTTCGATGTATAAACCTATATTACTGTAAATTTTCATCCAAATCCGTCCAATAGTTTTTTCGTGAAAGAGTTACAAACATACATCCATAGTCACAAACTTTCACATTTATAATATAAGTAGGATTATGTCTTCGCCGTAAGCAATGAGTTTCACAATGATGTACCCATGAAGAAAAAAAAACTGTGGAAACAAAAATTAATAAATAAATTTGGAAGTTCTTTACAGAAGGTGCAAGTTCCACGAAGATTTTCTACTTTTGCTTGATAGACTAAAAACATACCTTTATACTATTACGACTCGAAGACTCTATATTCAGATGTCAGCCCTAATTATTGTATGAAAGTTAAGCGTATACTAGTAAGAAGAAATGTTTCACTTATGGCACACTTTGATAATCATAACATGGACATCCTCACCACAGACATTACGTAAGCGTAGGTGGCCATTGAGGTATGTGTAGGCTTTTTTTTAGGTTTCAATGTCGTATCGTAATATATCGGCAATGTCGCTGAAGGTAGCTAATTCCATAGGGTGGTGAGGTGGAGAAAGCGCTTGGGAAAAGCGCACCATAGAGGATCGCTACTTATCCACATGGTGGGGGTTGAACTTTTCTTTGTGGCAATTCAGCGGCAGGGATTATTCGAAACAGTTCGTAAAAGAGATAAAAGATGCTTTGAAATCAAGTATCAATCCGCAGTGATATCTATTGGTATTTGCCAATTCTGTAATTTATTTGTACGACTTAAAGGAAAACAAATGACGTGGCCTTTGTTATACCGGAAGCCAAACTTAAAAACCTTGAATCTAGTTACACATTTAAAATCTAGTTAAAAATCTATATAGTGATAGATTCATTCATACCGAATTCGTCAGGTAGATGAGGTTCTTTCTTAAGCCATTCCTTGATGTGAGCTAAATCTTGTTCTTTAGTTTCCTGGTTTTCGTTCAACTCCTCGCGGATCTTTTGCCACATTTCTCCAGTTGGTTGTTCCAGAGTCATTTTGAATTCGGGTACTGGCTCTGAAATTAAGATAGGATGAAAACTTTAGAAGAAGGATTTTGAAAATGAAGAAAACGTAACAAGTACATAATCGTAATATAAGAAATGCAAAACGCACACGTTTTTTGGCTCTCCTATAAAATGTTTTGTTTTAAAATTGCACAGACGAAGATTTTCCATATTATAATTTAAATTTTTCGGAATTAATTCCTCCATAGTTTAAAGTTTTCAGAATTCATTTATCACTGATCAACACATTAAGAATACAATTAATCGAACCTTTGCATGCTTATGATTAAATTCAAAGAAAGAACATTTTGCATCAGTCATTGTTTAATTGTTCGGCTGGTCTTTTGTTAAGAAGAAGAATGTTCAAATTGACACTTTATTTACATGACTTATTTTTTCTAAACTGTAAATGTCTAATGATAATTTAATGTAAAATGATAATTCAATGTATATTTATAATCATATACATATATATATATATATATATATATGATATATATCATATATATATATATATATATCATATACATATATATAATTTGAAATGTTAAGGTAGTTCAGCAAATAGGTGTAAAGACTAGAAAGTGTACTGAATACATTTAAAATTACAGTTTAAGAATAAAACGAGCTCATTAAAAAATTACACATGTACCTATATTATTATAGGTATATTCGACACAAAAACATTTTGTGAGAAATTACAATTTCTAATAAATATTCTAAGAGAACATTAAAATTGTACAAGTGGCTCCAGTCATAGGCATAGGGAATTATGAGATCAATTTAGTTCTTTATCGTAAAATGTATTAAAGTATTGTGTATTAATAGATATGATACAAATATTGTACTAGATGAAGATATTTTGTGAGGGTGTGATACTTTTCTATTTGAGCTGATCTATTTACCTCGTAGTAAATCTATTATTACGTGGATAGTTAAAACTTTTACTTACCTAAGAATCGCGACAAGCAAACAACAATAGAAAATAACTAATGTGTGTTTTCCTGCTGGATGAGGTGGATTTACAGGGAATTTAAACTAAATCTTACCGAAGAACGGCTGTCAGCAACTTTCACAGGTCCACATAGAATTCGTAAGTCATCAAAAGTTAGACGTAAAAGAAACATGTTTCTTCGGAGTTATTATATTAAACGTATTCTGATAATTAACATGATATAATACGGTTACTGTCACTAGAAAAATGCTTTTATGTATCAAACTTCGTTTGCAAGGTGGAAAAGTGGTAGTGTGTGTTTGGTGTTGTGTATAGTGGTTAGTAGGTGGAGACTTGCTGATGGCCTTTTTTCGGTAAGATTTAGTTTGAGTTTACTGTAAATCCACCTCATCCATCAGGAAAACACACATTATTAATTTTCTATTGTTGTTTGCTTGTCGCGGATCTTAGCTAAGTAAAAGTTTTAACTGTCCACATAGTAATGGATTTCCTCAAAGTAACGCCTGACTCCATTAATCAACTCTATTATTAATAATAATTTGATTGCGTGAGCAGTAAAAGTGCATTAATTAGGTGCTTGTATACGTAATCGTTATGGATTGGTGTAGCATCGCTTTCCTTGTTTGTCTACGATTACGAAATGATTTTCACGGTCCTTGGGCACACGCGCAAACTGACGTGATTGCATTGATGATGCAAGTAGGCAGTGTTCTCTTTTACTAGGCAGGTGTAGTGGCAGTAAAAACGAAATAAAATTCTTCATATAAGGTGTGTAATATATAATGTTTTGTACATAGCACGCGCCTTATATAGAGGAAAAGAATGAAGAAACATTTTATCTCACTTCTTATTGTTGATGCCATCTATAGCAACGGTTTACAAAATGGTGATCCGCGGACCGCTAGTGGTCTCCGATAAAATTTCACTGGTCCGCAGAAAAATGTGGAATATACTTACTTATCACGTTATGTTTAAAGATGCATTGAAATATAATTCAATTCATAACAGTACGTGAAAACTTATAAAAACTTTCATCGCATACTGTACACACTGGTTATTGGTTGAGCGGCTATTAACGTATTTATTTTTTATTTTATATATGACAATTTACAGAGTTCATCCATCGCGACTGTATATGTTAAGGTGCGAACTGGTTTACCAAAACAAATTTAAACACTTTCGTTAACAAAAAATGTCGGCAAATTCGCAATTTATGTAGCGGAACGATCTTCGTGTGGCGATAAAGAAAAAGTTTTATTGCTTTTTCAGCAACGGGCAAGCTTTCACTCTAATGTAATGTGGCAACACCTTTCTAATGCGCTCACGTGACTGACCACAGAGTATATTATGTACTCGTAAGTGTAACGAATAAAACAATTGTACGGTTTATACATTTTGTAGAATATATATTAACTTATATTAATAAGTGATTTGCAGTATTATGTCTAGTTGACATTAGAAAAGACTAGACATTTTCAAGTCGTCATTGTTAGGATGAATGTATTCGCCGCGACTTGAATATAATTTTTTATTATATCATTTTATGTATTCATATATATTGATATTACTTTATGTATATATTTCATTATAACTAGTATGTCTATTGTTTATTATTATGCATATATATTGTTCAGTCTATTTTTTATATTATTTTAGTACTAGCTGTATCACTTCCCAAACTTTTTACACAGTTTCGTCCGCAGGTTGACTAGGAGAGAAAGCCTAATGGCATTAAGTCCACTTGTGCTCACTTTCTACAAACAGTTAATAAATAGTATAATTACCGTTTAGCTCAGTGGTTAGTGTACCTGCCTGAGCCAAGGGATCTGAGTTGAAATACCAGTCAAATTAGTTTTTGAAACAAAACCTGGTTTAGAGGATGTTTTTTTATGCTAAAGTGATAATAAATAATCAAATATCATTTATTTTTAATTTTCCAGAGCACACAACACGATGACAAAGAAAATTGCGACATAGCAACGAAATGGTTCGCATAAATTGCTTTTATATTGCGACAGGCGTTATTAAATTCTATTTTTGGTATCACAGTTTTATATATTTTATTAAGTTAATTTGATTAAAAAGTGAGTTCATTTGCTTTTTTAAATTAAAGCTTTTGGTTTCGTTTATTTATTTATACTATTATATATACAACTATAATAACTTATTATTGTTAAATAGTCTAATAGTATATTAAAATAGTCCCCTATGTTCCCGAGAAACTCATTAAAATTGATTAATCGGTTTGTAAAACTATCATTAATAAACAAAAGTTTAAAAGATATGTAAATATTAGTAAAAAGCGAATAAAATACTAAAAGAGGAGGTTGTTACTAGTAGATGACCCAAGTGACGCAGTGGTGAGGCGTTCGCTTTATGAAACAAAGGTTATGAGTTCGATTCCCATATACGATAAGAATTTATTTATGTCAGTTCGTTCTTGTCATTTGTGTATCTATAAAAACACTCAAGACACGGTTGTGTGGCGTCGAGAACTATTCTGTTTTATACATATAGATACAATATATCTTAGATATAAAAATAAAGAAGTTCCCTCGAAGCTGCGCGCACTATTTGTTCAAAAGATACGCACAATGAGTTTTCATCATCATTTTTGTTTCAATTTAATAAATACTTCAATCTAAAATTGGCAAAAATCCAAATTTCCTAAAAAAAAATTAAAATGTCGTCCACTTTTACATACGTTTTAATTATTTCTACTCACATGTATACATATATATCTTTATTTTGTACCGCGCAGTCAGCGAATAAATTAGCGGGAACATTGTATAGATATAATATGTGGTTTGGATGTTTTTTCTTTACATTGAACGACTGAAAGTATAACCCGATCTAAGTAGTGGCGGCACTATTTCGCGCATTTTTTTATAGCAGTGCAGGCAAACGAGCAAGCGGTTCACCTGGTGGTAAGTGATCACCTCCGCCAACAGACATCCGTATGCCGGAGGCGTCACAGATGCGTTGCCGGCCCTTTGTGAATACATTCGCTCGTCTGATTTGAATTCCTATATGTTGTATTTATTTTGGGAAAATCGAGTAAATATATTTTTATATGAATACTAGCTGACCCGGCAAACTTCGTACCGCTTCAGAATCAATAAATAAAAAGCTGAACGATAATTGCAGAATGTTTCAACTTTAGTAAAAAATATGTCTAAAAATATGTATAATAAAAAATATGTATAATAGTCAAAACTTAATCAAAGAAATGAAAAAAAAAAATCTTCACTTTTGAATTTAATTTGATTTAAGAACGACTTTATAAACTTTATTGATTTCTGAACGACAGGACGAACATAAAATATTTGACAGGTAGGAATTGTTTCTAAGGGTAAACGAAATTGTTGATTATACTATATTCCTTATATTTTTATCATATTTACTCACCTTTTTATCCTTCCCTGGACTTCCAAAAATAATATAAAACCAAAATTAGCCAAATCGGTCCAGTTGTTCTCGAGTTTTAGCGAGACTAATGAACAGCAATTGATTTTTATATATATAGATTTTTCATATGCAGTTACGAAGACAACGGACCGCAAACCGCAGGGCGGAACTGTGCTATAATACTATGTGGGTTTCACTTCGCGGTAAATATTCGAAAGTCAACAATAACACACTTCAAGTCGAGGGCTATGTTGTAATCGCGGCTGAATGTTTTATGGCGAGTTTAGTAATGTTTTTGAGTGTTCATATATCATGGAATGTTCCACCTGGTCTGATTTTGGGCAACACGCATTCTGTTCCCACCAGCCTCCCCATGTAGATCATTGTTCTATCTTCGCGGAGGGCCTCCCATACTACGTATGTGACAAATGTCGCGTATTCCATCCCCGCGACATTTTTCACTGTATCCATCATATAAATATATATATGGCCTACAGATACTGTTGCGTGACTCATATGAAAAATCATTTTTTTATGAAACGATTAAAACCTCATTTTAAAATCTCAAAATCCTGGTCAAGCAAGCCATTACAACTTTTTAAAAATAAATTGACAAGACGTCCGTCAATGCGTGACAACAACATTTAATAGAAATTAGCTGCGCGCGGAAAATAGATAGGACGATGTCTAGAAAAGACTGCACATTGCTGGAACATTTTCGAATTTTGGAATGCTAGAACTTTCGATCGTTTTACCTATAAAAAGGGGCTTCCCTATTTCTGGAGGAATGGATATTAAACCATCAGGCTTCTACAATCAATTCGCTTGTAGCCTGATGGTATAATATCCGTTCCTCCAGAAATGGGGATCCCTACGTCGTGCAATGGACAGTAAAAAGAATATGAGCTGTAACAAAAATAAGCGTAAGTAATACGACCACAGTTTATAAAACAAATAAAAGAACTTAACTATCTAAATACATCGAAAATTCTATATTTTGCAAAAATCCGATTCAAGAATCAATCACGTTTTCCATCGCCTTTCTAAATAATTGCAACCGAGTTAACGGTAACTCATACCGCTATTCGTGGGCTGTTATAATGCGATCCCATTGGGTTTTATTTCAATTGCATTGAGGTCATTTTTGAATGGAGCGGTATAACCTGATTCGGGCGCTACATGTAATGGCAGCGCTTAATAACTCAGAAGCACGGAAGTCACGTTTGAGTTGCGGTCTTCTTTGTATTATTTGTATCGGAATATCTTCAAGGTGTCCAATGAAAGAGGACAAATAAAAATATATTAAATTATTAGGAATAATTCTTGCCGCTGAATTCCACTACTGTACAACTCATCACAAAGAATAGTTTCATCCCCGCCATCTGCATTGGTGGTGATCTATAACTGTTCGTAATTCTCGCAACTTTTTTCACACACAATAATTCTGTGGAACAAGCTATTTTCAGTTATTATTATATTATTATAAGATTTCCATCAGGCGATACGCTTGCTCCATGCATGCCTTCTTATTCTATAAAAAATATCCTTTTGAATTCACGGTCAAAATTTCACTAACGCATAACTCGCCACTAAGAATACTTTCATCCCCACCATTTGTATTGGTAGTATGTAATCTGTAATGGAGCGATTTTCTCATAACTTCTTTCCACGCACTCTGTGGAACCAGTTTTCTTCAGCAATATTATTCAACCAAATATTTCTCAAAGGCTGGCAATGATTCTGCAATTCCTGTGGTGTTGTACAATGAATGTCTTTGAGCGGCGTTGACTGATTCCATGAGACGACGGAATAGCTCATATTCTTTCCTATCAATAATAAAAACATCGTTTTGAATGAGCGATTAATTTAATTCTGAGTATAATGATCATTAATATAAGTTATCTCTTTATCGTTCTCCGATAGCGATTTAAGTCAAAGTTAGAAATGAACCCGTGTCTTTTTGATTTCGATTATAATGAATGATAATAGGTAAATCGTTCTACACTCATAGCCCTACACGAGGATCGTAAGTACACTTTGTAAATACGCAAATGACAAAAATAAACAATCAAAATCATAGTGAATATCTATATAACATACAAATATTTATTCCGGTGTATCCTTGGTTCAGAAACCACTCCTTCATTTGGGTCGTCGGCAAGGGTGTCCAAATAAGATCCAAGATCTACTGTTTGCTAAACTCTGTGCGATCTACTAATTACCTTAGTGCTTCATCATAAACTTTGATGTTGTATCTTATTTCACATTATTATTAATTATATTTTTCTTTGCCTTGCCACGATCAACTTGACTTATCCGCGATCGACCGACTGGCCGCCTCTGATCCATGGATCAGGGTTATTAATTAATTATTAGGATTATTTATGTGACAATCAATTGGCTTAGTGGCAGGGCCTGGAGTTAATGGTCGCGGGTTCGATTCCAGCATCGGAATAAATATATAAATGGATTTACAAATATTTATTTCGAGTCTGGTAACTCCGCCAATCCGCATTGGACAAGCGTAGGTTTACGTCCGTTCCTCCAGAAATGGAGAGGCTCGTGCTCAGCAGTGGGACATATATGGACTGTTGAAAAAAAAATAATGTTACAGTCACATTCAAATTAATTTTGAATTTGATTGTAACATTTTAAAGTTATAGTCATATTAAAAATTAATTGGAGTCATACGCTGTGATTTTTGGATAGAACTATAATAGTATTAGTTTTCTTTGAAATAATCTATTAAGACAATGTAAAGCGTTTTTTAGATCTCGCCATACTTTTTCTATTATCTACTTCGCTTGGTGTGGATGTGGTCGACTGTTCTGAAACTTTACCTAAAATTACTATCGATCAACCAATCAACAGCCTGCGGCAGTCCACTGCTGGACATAGGCCTCCCTCAAGAAGCGCCACCTAGCCCGATCTTCGGCTTCACACATCCAGTTTCTGCCAGCCATTCTGCGCAGATCGTCGCACCATCTAGTCGGGAGGCGTCCCACACTACGTTTGCCGAGACGCGGTCTCCACTCCAATACTCGTCTGTTCCAACGATTGTCGGATCTCCGATACACGTGACCAGCCCATTGCCACTTTAATGTGCCAATTCGAAGAATTATGTATGTGACTTCAGTTTTCTGGCCGATTTGTTCATTCCGAATCATATCTATAGAAAAGAGAAACTCCGAGCATAGCTCTCTCATGGACTCTGAGCTTGTGAAGCAGACGGACTGTCAGCGTCCACATTGTGGCGCCATAAGAGAATATAGGTAGGACACAAATTATTTTTATCACCTTCATTTACATATTTCTCTGTCAATAATATAATTTATGGTTGTTAATTCGTAGCGAGATAAATAAGCCAATGAAGGATTTAGGTAGTCAAGGAATGAAACCTCTTGATTGTAGCCGTACACAATATGGCTGCTTTTTAATTTTGAATTTAATCCACTAACCTAAACCTAACTTGAATTGATGGGCGTCCAAATTTTTGTTATGATTTGTTTAATTTTTTGATTATTATTATTACGAGCTAGAAATATGTCCAGCAGTGGTCTGATGTAGGGTGATCATAGACATTACGACTTAAATCATTTCAATTGAAATAATTTATTACATGTTGAGAAGTCTGACAAATATTTTTAAAGATAAGACGTGTATTGATTTCGTTTTTATGGCGAACAGAAATTTCTTGGACTACATTAACTTGCTTTAAGACGATAGATAACATTAAGAATGACAAATACGTCCATTTCTTTAATGACATTTGAGATTGGATTGTGAACCAATATTTTCACCATTTTTTTTGCCACAATAGTTATTCGCGTTTTATTAATTTTTTGTCCCTCAAATGTTATTCTTATCTTTTAAAAGTATTTTTTATCTCTTCGATAGTCGCTTGGCTCAATGGTCAGTCAGTATGTGACTTGTGAATCAAAGGTGCTTTAATCACAGTTGTTTAACAAAAACTGTTAACTGCATTATATAAACTTGGGGTAATTTCAAATGTCGTCAAAAATGTAGTTTGGAGTACATGCCAATTTTTACAAACATAAAACGAAATATTAATAACATAAAAAAAAGAGATTAGAATTAAACTGGCTAAATTGACATTGGATGAAATTTAAACAGTTAGCATAGCTCGGGCTTACGATCTTGGGTTGAGTTTAGTCTTGAGTTTGTATCCTACATTGAACAATAATTGATAAGCTTAGTTGTAATGGTTTACAAGAATTCTAGTAGTAATATTTATATCATTGCCAGTATTCTAAAAAAAAAATTGAACCCGATAAGTATATTATATTATATATTCTTATGAGCTACCACGGTTCCTTTGTTATTATGGGAACCCCATAAACTGGACCTGGCACAGGTGTAGCACGTACATACAGTAAACTGGCTCATACCATCAAACAAGGAAATTCCGGTGACACGTCCATCCGTAATAAGCGTGAAAGTAATGCACAGCTATCAAGATTAAACTAAGATCTTGACAAAATGTCGGACACTTGGAGGCAAAACATAATTTAAGCGTCGTCATTTTTTTTTTATGAACGAAATGTTTTTTTCTATAATTGATTTAAGTGGCGGACCTCCCTCTTTCGATGTCAATAGTTGAGGATTTGATTTGATAAATAAATGTATTTCCTACATGTGTTTATGGTATAATTATTTTTATCAATGAAATATCCAACTTAATTTTAAATATTATATATTAAATATTATAATAAAAAAAGAATTATTTAAAATCATTTACAAACAAATCGCTGTACATTTTTATTGTATCAACTGGAAGAATTCTTAGTGACTTACTTTCATGGAATAATGTCATGCTACATATAAAACACGCGAGTCTTAACAAAAAAAAAGGATTTCTTACATGAAATTATTTTTGTCTAGTTGGACTGGTTTTTTGGCGGAAGTTGTTTTAAGTATAAACTTGTTTCATTATTTTCTGTTATTCCTTAGAAATTTTATTCAATACTAATCAATGTTTTTATCGGTTTAATTGTCTATTGACTATTAGTCTATTGACTAAGAAACTTGAATACTTATTTTATAATAAAAGAATTAGGATTTCATACTTTATTTTACAATTAACATTTTTAACTAAAAAAATCAAGAAATACATTACATATTTTTTAGATCAAAATAAAGAAATATATTTAAAGTTTATAACAAAAATTACATTTTTATGTAAAGAATACATTTGGTTGTAAAGATACCTATAGGTAATATTAAAAAGTAAGTTAATATTTTCACGTGTTTTTTTTAGATTTTGTACATCAAATATTGTTACACAAGCCTTAATAGATGTATTATTACAGTTTATAGAATGTAAATTCAATACATAGATTATATTTAAATTCATTAATATTTAAAAATCTGTATTTCAATAAAACTTTAATTCAAATTATACATGCTGTAGAAAGTAACCATCAGCTTAAATAATGGTATGTTTCATAATAATAAATATCCGTAAAAACAAAATATCTGTATGTAACTGGTTGCAATTTCTCTGCAAAGGCCAATACCCCTGATGACTCAGAACGTGAGATTTTCTGTTAAGCGTACACGCTTGTTTATTTTTTATCTGTATTGTAACAATAAACTTGATGTTTTATTGTAAAAGTACATTGTAATTTATTATTACTGGTGATTAATAAAAATGTATAATAAATAGTATTTAATTATAATTGAAAATAGAATAATTAAATGTAATTATATTTTATTTAAAAACCGATTGAAAGTCACAAAAGAAAAAAGTATGCATTGTAGAAAAGGGAAATAAATAATTGCTGGAAAAATCTTACCGACGAAAATCGAAAAAATCCCATCACAACACACTTTTTGTGAAATTTCTAAAAATAAATTAGATAAAAATAATCACCTTTGAAATGAAAAACCAAGTCACTCGCCAAACTTTCAACGATGTATACACTGTCACTTGAACGCAACGTGTTTATGGTTTACAAAAGATTCGTAATTTGAAAAAAGAAAAATATTTTTTTAATTGTGCCGCGGCCTCCTGCGCGGATTCGAATGCAGTCCGTCTAGACTGCGCGTTCTTTTTATGATTTCGTCACGCAGAGTGAACGCGGGTGCCACTGCGTTTTGGGGGGAGATTTGGGTTAGACGATCTACTTACTGGACTGCATTAATCGTTAAATAAAATGACAAAACTTTATGCGTCATCGCCTAATTTCTTTTGTGATAAATATATAGTAAAAACATTAAACTATAAAAACATTAAAGACACATATTTTGTGGTTTTCGACTGAAATAAAAAAAAAAAGATTTTTGATAGCCAATATTTATTACATCTTTTTTGTATAAAATACACAACAGGTGGACTCTAATTGCCACTGGGCATTCATTCTCTACCAGTTGACCTGATCAAATTTATGACACTGCTGAGCAGGGTCCTCGCGATTTCTGGGGTTTTAATAACATTTGTCATCATAACCCAATCATTGATATCAAGTACTAATTCATTGTGTTAACTGCGTCAAGGATTTTGATAGCTTATATAATGATTTTGTCATTCATGTTAGTCAACTGTGCTGCGCAATATAATCTAATCTAAAGCATTTTTGACAACCCATAAATGTCAGGTACAGAGCCTTTTCTTTTCTGGAGCAATTGATATTAACCCACCAAGATTGTCCGCCGCTCAAACCCGCGACCATTGATTCCGAAAGCGGTAACATTGCCTTTGAGCCAATTAGATTGTCTCTTATTAGTGTTTTGATATATGTTTTATTAATTTTTTGAATGTATAAATTAACCATAATTTATTTTTGTACATTCGATGATATCACTTAAAAATTAATAATAAATGTAAATAAACGAAAACTTCTAGAACCAAAAATGTAAACGTTTTTGGTTCTAGAAGTTTTCAAATTTATATAAGTGTTTCAATATTAATCTAATTCGAATAATAAATAAATTTTTAATTCGAATTCGAATTGCAATATTACAATTACCTTTTATTAACATTATCGCCTTTCGTTATTAAGATCATAAATGTAATTAGAGACAGAAAAATTCATGCACACTGCTTCTAGTTAATTACGAATTTCGTTGTTATTCCATTTTTCATAATTTGCACAATTATTTCGGGGAACATTACTTTCTACACAATGATTTTTTGGTTTTGGTTTTTCTGACAATCTCTTTAATATATAACAAAAAATTCATATCATACTGCTTATATTAATAAAAACAGTTCCTTCATTAGTATTTTCAAATCGATATTATATTTGAACCTTAAAAAATAAGCCTTTTTTAACCCTTTCGCACCGAAGACCGTATATTCCCGTATGTATGTATTTTTATAAGTATATAATAATTACCAAGTTTATATGGTTAATTTAGTACAATATTCTTGTAGAGACGCCGATTACCGTACGGTAAATGTATGCTATAACGACGAAGACTATCGTACAGTCTTCTCGCAAACCGTCTGCCCGTCTTAATAGGAAAATAGAACATCGAGAAAGAGTTAAAGGTGGAGAACCTTTAACAATACTTTTGGTGTTGATTGAAGGCCTATGGGCGGCATTGATAGCTTTCAATCAACCGATGTGTTTTTTTTTGTTTGACTGTCCTAAAAATAAATGACTATAGTATATTTAGTAGGTAAGTAGTAAAAAGTTTGAGATCACACTAAACAACGCACCCAGTAAAAATATCATTTTAATATATGAGTATGTGATGTAAGTATAGGATTACAAGTATTTTGAAATATTTTAATCAGTGAGGTAATCAATAAACGGTAGCGAAGTAAGGTAAGGGAGTTTAAAACGTGTGTTATCAAGTCTCGAGTTGAAGAGTGAAAGGTATGTTTGTGTGTCCTTTTAGTTCAGAGCGAGAGAAGTTTGGAGTTTCCCCAAAGATGGCCTATCTTGATGAGTCTATAAGGAAAACATTGACAGGTATAAGATGTGTGGTAAATCATTTTCTGCCAGGACGAGAAGGAGGAAGACCCTAATGTCTTTAGTTGGCTCTGGATTTCTATCTGACATAACCCTCCTTCTACAAGTAGAGGTTCCATAAATAATTTCTCCTGGGTCAAAAATGTGGGGTTATTGTAAAAAGACTCCTCTTTACAATTATTGCCTATGTTCATCGAAACATAAGTTTTAATTTTTTTTCATACCCCATATATGTCCCAATATTGGGCACGGGCATCTCCATTTCTGGACCACAACGCTCTCACGCTGAACCAATTGGTCGTCAGCTTTAATAATTATCTTTTACAATTTCATATAGTAAGAAAAACAATAAATGCACAGCACCTACTTTTAACAAATGATTGTAGGCTATTGCTACAGAAAGCGATTAGTTCGCCACTATGCCAATTTGTTTGCTTCAGAGAGGGGCCGTACCCAGCATTCGGATATACATATTCTTCTTCTTCTTCTATGTCGTCATGCTCTTTGCAGAACAGTCGTGGTCTTTATATATAGGGGCGATTTGTTAAACCAGATGCAGGCATTCATACCGGCTGTCGGATATATATATATATATATATATATATATATATATATATATATATATATATATATATATATATATATATATATATATATATATGTATATATATATATATATATATATATGCATATGCATATATATATATATATATATATATATATATATATACATGATAAAACTCAAAAAGCATATAACACAAAGAAGGTATACGAATCAAAAAATATAGGCAAACGGACGTGTTGTTAAAAACATACAAAACTGTGGTTTTTTTGGTGCGATTTTGAAATGTATTGCAAACGTAAGTACTAATATGCTAGGAAAAGATAAGCCTACCAGGTGATATCATTTTCGTTAATTTGAATTAAATAAATTGTAGGTGAAACGAAATTCACTGGGTCAACTAGTTAGAAATAAGAAGTTGGCTAAGTACTTTTTTTACTTTTGCATCAGTTTCATAAATCATCGATGTGTGTTTGGTTCTGGTGGTGAATCAACTGATGCGATCGACTGTTTCACATCTTTCGACTGTTTTAATTTGCCAATTTTCGCAAAATGACTCAGTTTTGTTTATTAACTGTAAGACCGATTCGCTTTCACGAGCGCCCTCAATTCTTGGATAGCATGCTTGTTTATTATTCATATAGGCATCGTCTGAGTTGAAAGGGTTTGCGTTACTGACAACTGGTTAGTGATACACCTGGATAGTTAGGTGAATTCATAAAGATAATTTTGTGAATTCCCCATATTCAACAGCTTTTTTTTGTTGGGAAATCATCTCTCTCATAACTCTGTCATAGTTTGACCAAAAAATATATTAAATATATTTTTATCTTGGGGAAATCCTCTTGGAGAGATTATGTTGAACTTGACCAATTGAAATCCCATGATGTTCCACAGAAGTAGGGGTAACTTTGAACGATAGAATAAGGAATGAAGTTATAAGAGAGCGATGTAGAGTAAATGAAGGTGTCGTGACAAATGTTGAGAAAGGGGTATTTTGATGGTTTGGGCACATAGAGAGGATGGCTAAAAGATGACCGGTAAAAGAATTTTACTTTGCGGATGTGAATGGTTGGTAGGGAAAGGCCAAGAAAACCAGTCTTTAATCAAATTACCAAAGTTTTTAAGCAAGGCCAGGTAAAGAGTACCCCTTACTGGCTAGCTTGCATGAAGAGAGTGATGAGTGTGGAGGAAGCAAGGAAAGTATGCTGAGATCGTAGCAGATGGAGACGTAGGATCTGTGGTCTTTGCCTAACTCTATGTTTATGTATACCTAGTTTCTGTCAGCCACTCTGAGCAGATCGTCTAATCATCCGACTTGCACACGTTTGCCGAAATAAATTGTATGCAACAAAAACTCACTGTATTTGTATGTTAAGTGCTGAGGCTGCAATCTTCTCAAATTACGACACATTTAAGACTCGTCATCTCAATTTCGACATGGCCAGCACGTAACCATAATGCTTAAGTTTGAAACTCCTAATGATCGGTGAGTCATTGTTAAACATACCGTTGTCTGGTGTGTGAAACGTATCCATTATTTGTTTATTTCACTTTAATATTACAAATTTAATAAATTAAAATAAAAGTCGCCTACGCTAGGACGGCAACCAGTGTATTCATATAATTTATTATTTTATATATATTGTAATTGCAGCCTCAAACATTCCTGGCGCATTAGAATCATGCACTATTACATCTGGCCCGTTCTTCTATACGGATGTGAGGCTTAGACGCTTAAAGAAGACCTCAGAAAACGTATAGAAGCGTTAGAAACGTGGGCATATAGACGGATTCTCGCCATTAGCTGGACTCAAAGGGTGGCCAATGACGAGATTCTCCGACAAGTCAAGCAAAAACGTGAACTTTTGAGGAACGTCAAAGGTAGAAAAGTTGCTAACCTGGGTTATATCATGAGACATGACAGGTATATGTTGCTGAAACAGATCATGATGAGAAAAATCGCGGGCAAAAGACAAGTTAGTCGATAAAGAAAGTATTAGCTACGTTATATCAGGGAGTGGACCGGGCTAGCGATAGATAATGCAGAGCAGGTATACGTAGATTTTCTGCTACAAGTGTTCAAAAGATGTATGCTTATGATCGTGGAAGGCTGGCAACACATCTGAGGGTTATAGATGTCTATGGGAGGCTGTGATCACTTTTGAGTAGATGACCTGCATGCTTGTTTGCCTGCTCTGCTATAAAAAACATTGATATGCCAGAAACTGCATTCAGATCTTTGGACTCTAACTGTAACTAACTAGTCTATAACAACCAAAGGATGATGTTATATCACATCCCAAATTTCACTAAAACAATAAGTAGTACAGACCTAGGAATGACGGATAGTACCATCGCTGGTAAAATAGGTCTAACTGTACGGTTACAAAGAAAAGTTTTCACGGAAATTCTTTAGTGAAAACCAAAATTTGCTCAGAATCATAATGTCGTGGGTTCGATCACAACTGGACATAATCCAGATTATAAATCTATTAAAATCAACATATTATTCATTATAATCCAGATTGTAAATCTATAGATAAGGATTATTTACCTTAGTTGGAAAGTGGACAAGAATTATAAAACACTGTTAGTTCTCTTTTTTAAAAAGTAATTTTCAGATTGTTTTTGGAGGCACCTGGACGTACCGTGTCGTGTGTAAGTGGAAAGGTCACGTTCTCAGTTTTAGCGTGTTGAAATTTCAAATAAACTTTACGTTGATGATTATAGTATTCAAACACATTACTGTATAAAAAACCACTTGTGAAACTATTGCGCTTTTAGTATCTTAGACGATTGTTAGGTCTAAATTCTTTATTTTAACGTTTCTTCCATAGTTTAATCATTTATTAGTCAACAGAATACTATCAATGTGTTCTAGTTGACAACAAATTGAAATCGCAAATTTAAAGATACCAAAATTTATCGTTTCTCGATATCACGACAATAACCTCAACAGATCACGGTTTTTTATGGGCGAGGAAGGAAAATGAGCAAGCGCGTCACCTGGTGGAAAGCAATCAACGGCGCCCATAGCCGGAAATATTGCTGAAGGAAATACGAAAACAAATGCATATATAGCAACACAGATTGTGTGGCCCCTATTACTTTGAAAAAGTATAAAATCTAACGTCTAGTTTGTAAAAAGTGCATTTTTTGTTTTTATGTAAAATGTAAAAAATGCGACCTTATTACAAACAATATATAATATACTAAGTGGAGACGTTATACGCTTCGAAATCAATGGTGACGTGTTCGATTCACTGAGATTAATACATATTTACACGTATATTTATACATATATTTACACGTATTTTTCCGAGTCTGGGAGTCCAGCTTATCCGCCTTGGACAAGCGGATTAGCTGGAATTCCAGATTCGGCCTTTCTCCAGCTATTGAGGATGCCCCGTGCCCAGTAGTGGCACATACATGAGCTCGTTTGTATACTTTTTATTACAATAATTTATGAAAAGTAAAGCATTACGATAAACCTTAATTTGATGTACAAGAGCTTATTGAAACAGTATTATAGATTACTAGAATTCTTGTGAACTTTTTTTTTGGCAGTTCTCAAATGTAGAGGACGTTAGAATAGTAGAGAGTACTAGACTACATTTTAGGAAACGTAGTTTGGGATGCCATAGATTATACTTATATAAAAATTATTATTGTAGATATGCTGTGGACAGTCAGAATTTTTACTTAGCTAAGATCCGGGTCGGGCAAACAAAAATAGAAAAATAGTAATGTGTGTTTTTATTTAAGTCGTAGGTTAAAGGTTTTAACGGTTGTCTTCCGTAGAGTCTACTATACCTGATGATGCCTCGTATTGAAGCGAAACACGTGTCGTGTACATTGTAGAAGAGTGGTGGTGTGTGTTTTGTGTTGGTCGGCCTTTTTTTCGGTAACATTTAGTTTATGTTCTCCGTAAATCCACTTCTTCCAGTAAAAACACACACACATTATTATTTTTCTATTTTTGTTGACTTGTCGCGGATCTTAGCTAAGTGAAAATTCTAACTGTTCACATAGTAATGGATTTCCGCAAATTAACGACTAACTGTGCCTGATATTGGAATTAGAAGAGCATTCATAATAAAAATTTAATTAACCATATTAAAATATTGTAACTTGGGTTGGTTATCATAATATACAAGTAAAATCACAAAAATAGAATAAATATATAAATAAAAATATAATATTAATGTAGCTAATACGTTGGGAAGTTAAAATTACTGCACGGCTATTCGTATGTTGAAATGTTGGGCGAATAAGCCAACGTTTCTTATTTTGATACGCCAACATTTGTCATTCGTGACTTTATTGTGTGTTTAAGTCAGTGTACCATTTTAATGAAAGTAAAATTATGTATTGACTCTACAATACTCGTTTTGAATATACATGCGTAATGTTGGGAGAAGTACTGGCTAATCTATTTATTTATTGTTTAACAAAGTCCATATGTGTTTGTTAAAGTTTCTAAACTAAATTATATTTAGATTATATAACACATAAAATAATACGGTAATGTTCATGAGGAGGAACTAAAATGGGACCAGTGCTAATTTATTGCCTTTAGAGCCAGTTATCGCGGCTTAAATTCCCGTACCTATCGGGATAAATATCTGTATGACCTACAAGTATTTATTCCGAGTCTGGGCGGAATAAACACCTATCTTTCAGCCTGTCTTTTCTTGAACAAATGTTTTTTTTTTTAAAAAGTGATAATTTTGTTAATTATATTAGCAGTTATCGCTGCATTAGCCTGTATTACAGCAAAACATTTTTAACAAATATAAACAAAATTTTGTTGGTCCGTAGAAAAATGTGAAATATACTTACTTATCATTTAAGATGCAGTGAAACATAATTCAATTCATCACTATACACACTGGCTTTGAAGTTTAAATATAGATATGAATTTAATTCGTCTGTTTACTATCAATTAACCTTGGTCAATTGTGTGGTATAATAACGTCCTGCAGATATGGATATTTACATTTTTTTTTTATGGGATAGGAAGGCAAACGAGCAGACGTGTCACCTGATGGAAAGCAATCAACGCCGCCTATTGACTTCCGCAGCGCCATAGGCAATGCCTACTTTTAAGGAAAGTGTCATTATGGGAGTGGGAATTAGAGGGGGAGGGTGTTGTGCCTCCGGAATTCGGCCGCTCGCCGTACGAAGCGCGGTAGGTAAGTTACCACTCAGACGCCGGTTTTCTGCGGGAGTGTGGTACTTCCCCGGGCGAGTCGGTCCATTCATGACATGACATACAGACAAAAATTATGCCATTCTTGACAAAGTATTCGTTTGCAGCGTGGGGCTACCATTATTAAATGCCCAGCATTGGGACATATTTAGGTAATAAAATATATTTATACCTACTTAATTTTCCAGTTAGTGAAAGGCCGCGAAGAGGTAGTACCGTTATAAGTGGTATGAAATGACTGTTGCAAAGATTTGTTCTAGTGCCACCACACGTGACTTGCTGTCTAATTAGTGGCGAATTATGTCTAATTAGCGGTTATTCGTAACGCAATTTAAATTAGACCACTCCACTGTCGTCGAGATTAGGAAAAATCGAAATAAAAATTTAAATAAAAAAAAAAATTATATCCAAACCAAACACACCTGGAAATGGTTCGTAACGGCAGAGATGAAATCCATCGGGTTGACGTACACTTGTCCATCGGGTTGACGTGGGTTCATAAATTACAGATAATAGATCGAGTCTGTCGAAAAATATGGGGAACTTTAGGGAACTGTTTGATGTGCTAAAGTGGAGATCGCGTATTGTCAAACATAGTGTGAGATACCCCTCTTAATTGGAGTATCCGCGCAAAGCGGCTGGCAGAAACTGTGAAATCGTCCTAGGTGGTACGGTTTAGGGCAGGCCAATGTCGATAACAGCGGATTGTTCAAGACCGTAATAATGTAATTTATAGAAATCAGTTTAACTTTAGATTTAAAGATTCATCGGTGTCTACAAAAAATACAGCGTTTCGCTTATATGAAATTTTAAAATGAACAAATCGTAGACAAAGGTGGTCGCAGAGACATCATAAGGTAGCGCGTACGCAGTAGAGAACAGGTAGGTGTTGTAACGGAAGGTTACATGTTTTAATGATTTATTTTTAGTTAGTTTAGGTATAAGTTAAAAATATTAGTATTAGTACACTATTTCGTATTCAAATTTAAATACTTATTCTAATATTAGAATTAATAAATTACTATAACAAAAACACGATCTGCCATCGAACATTTTTTGCTTGTCATACGTTAAGTGTTCAAAGCAACGCGGTGACAGATTGAAGGAATTTGAAAAGGAATTTGTAAACTCAAGTAGGTGTAGGTGTGGCGCTCGCGCCTTCGTGCTATTTCGGCCTTGTTCGTGTGCCACTCGGGTTTTTTTTATGGAAGTTACTGACGGGTGCCGAGGAACGACACCACCTCAGTGAGGGTTCGTCCGTTATGGAAATATCAACGGGAACCATGACGTCTCTTAAGAGCGCCCTCGCTCAGTATTTATTTTAAAAATAAGTGCAGGAATCAAACCCCGTTTTAGGGTAAGTTTTAAATAACACATGTGTGTTTAATTTTTATTTTGTAATTCCGTGCTGGTTTTAATTCACCACGACAATCTCGACATAATGCTTTTCACGAATTGTCGCTGATTAACCAGAACGGAAGTTGATAGGCCAAGTCGTAATCGATGGGTATCTGTCACTTCCAGGGTTTCACCTGCACATTTTATCTGCGGGGTTTCACCTGCACATTTTATCTGCGGGGTTCTACCTGCCAGCTTTTACCTGCGGGGTTGATTCCACCTGCGGTGTTGATTCTACTGCGGTGCACAATGTAACGGAGGGTGTCACCTGCGATCCAGGGTGCCACCTGCCCTCCGCCAGTATGTTACCTGTGGTGCAAATGTAATGGCAGGGTTCTACCTGCGGTTTATTTCTTTGAGTGCTAGCTAGCTCAGGGATCGACATTTAGGTGTCTCAGCGCATCCTTTACAATCGCTGAGGGCAAACCGCTGTCAACTTGCAGGGTTCTACCTGCGGTTTTCTTCTTTGAGCGCAAGCTAGCTCAGGGGAGTGTTAGTCCGCTTACGTGGCAAAATCAGATTGGCCGTTTACCTACGACCTACAAATTTGTGTCTCACCTACTTGATTCTTTTTTTTTTTTGTAATAAATAATTCTTTAAACTGGTAACACTCTGGTTTTATTTGCAAAATCCAGGTAGGTGTTGCACTGGCGCCCAACGTTATCTAATGTTATAATAGAAAGGTGCCACAGTGTTGGTGTTTCTACTCTCGAGACGGGCTTAGTGAGCCAGGCGCCGGAGGAGCCCCGGCAGAAGCAGTTCTTTAAGAGATCCCGGGATTCTTCCTTGGTGCCGATGGCGGCTTTCGTGGGGTTTTATTCGGTAAACTCGCACACGCGGAGTCCGACATAACTCGCCGTCCCCCCTAGGGCGGCAGGGTATCTGTAACGGATTCCCCACGTAAAAAAACAAAAAGGTGTTCCTGTCTCGGTCTCGCGTGTGCCTGTCGGCGGTCGGGAGAAGGCGTGAGATGGGAGTGACGTCGTGGCTATCGTCGGGATGAGACGTTTAATCCAAACCTTGCCAAACCAGGTAATCTATTATTTAGTAATAATATATAACATTGTTATTGTTATATAGTACCGATATCGACTTACGCTACCTCGACATACCCGAATTCGGAGTTACACGATTTTTTAATTTTTACATTTATTTCCTAAATTATTGTTTTATATGGTCTCCGCTTCCAATTAAACATACTTTGTATATCTTTATATGCAAAATTGTATCCCGATTTATGCGAATTCGACTTACACGGATAGCGCTCGGTCCCCTATCCTATCGGGTAAGTCCGGGGTATTACTGTTTTTATGTACACGAATAAATGATAGGAGAGCAAACAGGCAAATGTGTCGCCTGATGGAAAATAAAAAACGCATCTCATAGACATCCGCAACAGCATAGGTATTAGGGAAGCGTTGCCGGTTTTAGAGCTTAGAAAACTGGCTTGGAAATCTGTTATATTAAGTACTAGCGTGGAATTTGGTCTGCCACATTAAGTTTTGTGACAGATTATTTTAAATAAATATATATTTTTTTACTTAATAATAAAATTATATTACGGCCAAAATTATATAAAATCATTACAAATTGTAGCCTATATGTTATTCCGATGTATAACCTATATTACTCTAAAATTTCATCTAAATCCGTCCAGTAGTTTTTTGGTGAAAGAGTAACAAACATACATCCACGCTCATAAACTTTCGCATTTATAATATTAGTAGGACTAGTAGGATTATGCGAAGTGGCTGTCCAGAAATATATTTGCCATTTGAACGAATGAAAATTTGCAATTCATTTTCGCGATCTTTCAGCGATCGTACAGCGAGATACGCGCACGGTAGAAAGTGCTCTGTGGTATTCTGACAGGCACGCATTAACTCTCTCTTGCTCTCATAACACTAATTTTAATCCTTCTCGCGAATGTTGGATTATTATTTCCAAAAATATTGAAATTTTATATTTTTCCTTTCTGTACGAGTTATAGTACAGAGGCGGATTACATGCCAAAAGGCATTTGCTACTAGTTAACCTTTGGGTTTAAGGTAAATATTTTTAAGTAGTAGGTACAAAAACAATAATAATGTGTTAATTAAATACATACATATACAACATATATGTGTGTACAGCTATTATGTTGTTTTTCTAAAGCACATTTATTCTCCACTGCTGGGTAAGGGCCTATCCTATTCTGGAAGGATAGACAATAACCCACCATGCTTGTCCAAGGTCAATTAGTGGGACATCTGTTGTGAATTTGAAATAGGGTAGGGTGAGGCTAGTTGAACGTGATGAGTTCCTCTCCCACACCTACTTTTGCCATTTAATGTATTTGCGTGCGATGTATAGTTTCTTAGATATTTTGATTGCCAAACTTCTCCTTTTGTTCAACTAGCCCCGCTCTACCCTACGTAATATTTTTTTTATAGAGAAGGGAACGTATAGGGAACGTAAGGCGAGATATTGGAAGACAGTTGCCTCCCTTCAAGGACGTTTTAAAATAGACCATCGTGACTGGTAAGAAAATTGCTGACGGGCGTATGGGTTGGCGCAAACGTTTGCTGGAGGGTAGTAAGTTTAGCGATTATTATGTGTAGATGAAGCTTAAACAAATAACTAAACAGACAGCCGCCCACGCTAGGTTATAAGACAAAGGACTAAAACGATGCGGGACAAAGCATTCAAATATTAATTCTAAACATTGTAATGTGAATGTTTCGTAATATACATTGTTTAAAGAAATGTTTTGCAACATGCGACCGTAATGGGAAGGTACATTTATTATTTATTTAGAGATTACAATTAAAAAAAGAATGTTATATTGTATCACTAATCCAAACAGGTGGAAAATATATAAAGAATTTAATGATTGTGAAAATACAATAAATATAATATGGAAGATAGAATTAGTTATATTCGCTTAATTATATGTTACTAGCTTTTGCCCGAGGCTTCGCTCACGTAGAATTAGGTAATTTATAGTTAACAATGTTGGTCATAGTGGCTTTCACATAAAAGGTATATACAGGGTGTCCAATAGGAAGTTGCTGAAACTAAATGAGTGTCCCTTCCCTCAATGAATTTAATAGGGGTCCCTCTTTCTCAGGCGCATACCTGAGGCCCCGCAGTTTTGTTCCAGCCGTGGTTGAAGCAAGTACGTGCGCGTCAAAATGAGTGAGCTCACCACGGAAGAAAAAGTATATCTTATTGAGTGCTTCTTCTCGAGAGGAAAAATTTATAGTAATGCGTATAGAGGGTTTCGAACTAAGTTTGGAACTCATAGAGTTGCCAGCGAAAACACTCTGAAAAGGTAAGAATTTAATATTTACTCATATTTATCTATCACACTCGTGTTTCAATTCAATTAAACTGTATTGAAGTACTAATTTTACGTTAATTTTTGTAGAATAATCGATAACTTCATGAAGTATGGTACACTCCAGGACCGTAGACACGAGTTGCCAGGCCCATCTGTTACGGTGACTACACCAGAGAAGATAAACGAAGTTGAGAATTATTTCAAACAAAATCCAAATCATTCGATTCGAAAAGCTGCTCAAGTATTGAACATAACCAAATCATCATTACACAACATTTTGAAATATTTTTTGAAGTTTCATCCGTATAAAATAAGCACTCATCAATTGTTAACTCAACATCACATGACGAAACGCATCGAATTTTGTAAGACTATTACGGGAATGTTTGAAGCCGAAGAATTTAATGAGAAAATGATTATTTTTTCTGATGAAGCACATTTTTGGATGGATGGGTACGTAAACAAGCAAAATTATCGGTTTTGGGGAACGGAAAATCCCAACATATCGCTAGCGAAGTCCCTTCATCCACAGAAAGTAACGGCATGAGCAGCGATTTCAGTAAAGGGGATTTATTTACAATTCTTGGAATCTACGGTGACAGGAGAGAGTTACAAACAGCTTTTGGAAACGAAATTCTTCCCTCATGCAAAAAAGAGAGGATTGGTCAAGAATTTTTACTTCATGCAAGATGGAGCGACGCCGCACCGGACTCATGAGGTGTTTGAAGCTATTAATCGCGTATATGGGAATCGAGTAATCGGTCTGGGGTACCCTAAATTTGTTCAAGGTGGACTTGAATGGCCCCCGTACTCACCGGACCTAAACCCTTGTGATTTTTTCTTGTGGGGTTACATAAAAGATCATTGTTACGCTAATAACCCCAGCACAGTAGAAGAACTGATTGCAGCCATCCAGAAAGTGGTTCGCGGCATTACAAACGATATATTGGATACAGTTTTTCACAATTTTCGAAAGAGAATTGATTTTTGTGCACAATCTAACGGTTCGCATTTCGAAAATGTGTATCATTAATCATTGTATTTTTTCATTACTTTTATGAGATGTAATAAACTGACATAAAAAATATTCAACTCGATTTTTATTTATGTGCGTTTAAAACTGCAAAGTTTCCTCTATTCAAAGAAAATTGGCTTTTCTGATTCTGTGCATATGTTTTGAAATGACAGCCAATTAGTTTCAGCAACTTCCTATTGGACACCCTGTATATGCTGTCGCGGACTTTTAATTAGAACTATTCAAGAAATGAATGAAGATGATGTAGGATTGCATCATCTTTGTGAAACGCTGATGGTTTAGGTAGCGTACGCCAAGATAGCTCTCAGAGACCAGATTTTTTTCCGACTTAATTGACATGTATCGTTATATTACGACCAAAATTACATAAAATCATTACAAATTGTCTATATGTTATTTCGATGTATAACCTATGTTACTGAAAAGTTTCATCCAAATCCGTCCAGTAATTTTTTCGTGAAAGAGTAACAAACTTACATCCATACTCACAAACTTACGCATTTATAATATTAGTACGATATATAAATAAATATATCAAATATTAATGCTATATGTATATAATAATATATTATAATTATATATTATATAAATAAATATATAAAATATCACGAAGCCTGGTTTGGGACTTTCAGCGAAAAAAGAAAAAAAAAATAATTATTTTTGAATATTTTTAAAGTACGTATATTTGTTTTGGCCATAAGTAAGTGAATCGTCATAATTATTGTGCTAACACATCAAAAAAGATATATGGGTATACGTAAGCACACGCAATACGTCGTGCACTGATAACTGAAGTAACCGCGTATCATGAAAGGTACAAAAAGTACTAATTAACATTATTGCGTATGTATTCCTTGCCATAAAGAATATATAAAAAAAAGGTTTAATGTCTTTAGCCTAAATGTCACGATTCCTAAGTTCATGTGAGTAAAATCAACGGGTTGGGACAAGAACAAACAATAACTGATTTCGTAGTTTAGAATTTTTTATAAAACCATTCTTTTCTTTTCTTTAATGGAAATTAGTTATAATTATTACGCTAGTGTCTCTTGAAATATAACTAGTCAACTTATCACGTTACCTCTTGTTAAATAGTGGCTATTCTACCACAACATTCTATAGAATTTTTCAATTAAAAAGTCATGATACTTATTTATTTCATATCACTTATACGCCTTAATCGAACTATATTATATAATAATACCACCACAATTAAACAATATAATTGATAATAATATCAAATTATGAAAATGAAATAAAAACACAACGTTACTGATGTAAGTTGGCGGGAAAAGTCAAAACCATTCTTATTTAAGATATAAACAGTGCCGGATTTGCACATTTGTTGCCAAGGGGCTATTCAAATTTTGCCACTTCTATCCACCTCTACAAATCGTATATTTGTTCTATGTTTATTGTGATAAGCATAAAATAAAATATTATAGCCTAGTCTACGGTTGCGTATCCAGTTTCTGCCAACAGTTCTGCACTGGTTACCGCCCTATCTAGTCGGAGGGGAGGGGGGGTCCAACACGTTTGCCAAAACTCTGTCCCCAATATAGCATTCGTCAACTTCGATGGTGGTGGATCTTCGATAAACTGAAACATAAACTATAGGCTGCGTCAATTATTTTCCATCAGACGACGCGCTTGTTCGTTTGATTTCCGATCCTATAAAAGATAATATAAAAAAAACGTGATCAACCCATTGACACCACGTTTGCTAACTCGCAGAGCTATGTATATCGATGGCTAATTTTTGGGGTGTTTTCTCTGTGTGAATCTTGTCAACCAGGGGAATTCATATCATCATCGATCAAAGCTCTTTCCATAGATCTCTCTGACTGTGCTAAAGGTTGATGACAAAGAAACAAGAAAGAAAACACTGGTTGTGTCAAATTTTATTTGTAAAACATTTAGATTAACATACTGGCAGTTTCTTTTGTTTATGAAACATTTATATACACATATTAAATACTGGCAGTTTTTATTTATATTTAGAATTGAATAAGCTCATATTGTTTTATGATACGCACTAATCATATAGTACATATAAAATTTTAAACTATCAATATTTACAAGGATGAAAATATTAATAGAAATGATAAAAATCTTATGTTCTATAATTATTTAACTATAAAAATATAGGAGGAAAGAGAAAAAGAGCCAAACACCTATACGACGATATAAAACGCCAGCTTCTTATCAATTCAATATTGACATTTTATTTTTTGAATTGATGGTAAATTTTTAATGTTTAAATGAGATTTTTTAAAATGTGATATTGAATTAGATATTTTTGACTCTTTCCTGATCTGGCAAAGGTAATATATGACAAATAACAAAAGCATAGCACACATAAATAGAAAGCTATCTTAAACCTGAATTGTACTATACCAACGGAACGCTATTACGATACGTAGGTAAATTGAACTTCAAAAATAAGATTATAATTTACTGATACTCGCAAACGTAAATGATGGATTATTAAATATTATTTCACATTAAGAATTCACTATTATATTTACAATGAGAGATCAAAGAACATAAAATCACGCATAGAAACTTTTGTCAGACTTAATTTTTATTGTCCTATAAGCACCATACGCTCCTTCATCGATGTCATCAGGTCTATGTAGCGACCTACAGGAATGGGTCCTAGTGATCATGTCGTAGGACCCAATAGCGCCTCGTAGCGTGCGCACTGCGCTACGGTGTCTCGTCCTTGATCGCACTTCTGGAGTCAGCTCGGTCTCATAGTATTTGCGCTCTTCCAGTTGCAGCCATTTAGAGTTGGATAAAAGCTTCTTTGTCCATTCATCTGAAAAATATATTAGACTTTCTTTCAAATATTTGCTATGCTGTGAGCAATATATCTAACTGTTGTATATTAACAAGCCTTCATTAAGATTTTTATTATTAAATCTTTTGTATTGTTGTTTTTTTATTCTACATAAAGAGACGAGAATATAAACAAATCAAAATTAAAGTCAACTTAGTAGGCTATTAATTGAGTTTAATTAATAAATTGATATTTGAAAAAACTGTATTAACATCAAGTGTCATCCACTACAAGTTTAAAAAATAATATTTGAACTTGAATGCATGAAAAAAAAGTATTTCATTAACGATTAATAATTTGAGCCAGATATATACATATAATATGTATATAAAGGAAGAGTGTAATAGTAGAAATTGAAAATCTATGAATTTTTATAAAACAATATGCAAAATATCGAATGTACTAATTTTTATTTACAACATTGTATTAAACTTTCAGATATTTAATTGTTTTTTTATTATGTGCATATTGTGGCATTAAATATGGCAAAAAAGTGTCATTTTAAAACCATTACCTACTTTCGATTCTACTTATGTTATTTTTGTTGTGTAAAAGTGTAATAGTATAATATAATAAGTGTGTATGTGTGTGCGTGTTCGTGTGCGTGTGCGTGTGCGTGTGCGTGTGCGTGTGCGTGTGCGTGTGCGTGTGCGTGTGCGTGTGCGTGTGCGTGTGCGTGTGCGTGTGCGTGTGCGTGTGCGTAAGCGTGTGCGTGTGTGTGCGTTAACGAGTGCGTGTGCGTGTGCACGCACACGTGTGCATTTTATTAAGGTTTGGATTGATGCAGATAAAGCAATGTACGTTCTCAGATAAAGCAATATGATCAATATGAAAAGAGATTTTTAAAATACTTGTATCATAACAATTCATACCATTAAGGTCTTTCATTGCACCAGCTTTCCCACCATATTCATATGGCAGTCCCTCAGGGGGAAAGAAGTCCACACCCATCACCTGGTTTATCTGTTCTGCATTCGCATGGAGCTGGACAACCTTACGCCGCCACGGATACAGGCCGATGTGTAAAAGCAGCAGAGACATTGTTTTAAGACGCTGTGTGTTGATTATGTGGACTTCGGAGAATCGAAGAGGATATGCTGTCTGGAATAAAGAAATCAGTTTTATGTTAAAAATATATGCGAATTTATGGGCTCACTAAAAAGGGTAACAACTGGTATGTACTGGTATTTTTATTTCAATCAAAATTTAAATTAAAAAATAGTATCTACTTTTCTGACCGGTTCACAAACAAAACTTTTGATATTTAGAAAATTTTTATCATAAAATTTCACAAGAAATTTGTTTAATTTGTGCGTTGATATTTTTGACAAAAGTCAAGAAAGAGTAAGTAGAGAATATGTATGTGATTTACCTTCATGCACATAACAAAATCTTTCCAGTAACTGCCCCTGAAGTGGTTCTTGAGATGAGATGGTTGCAAATCACCAACATCAATAAATACGACTTCTTCACCTGGCGTTGGATCCTCTCGTAATCTGAAAGTTCAATATAAGGAATGATAAAAATAGCTTCTTTGAATCCATCAGTGTTATTCATTTAGTCTCCAACTTTTTATGCGGAGTTATTGTAAATAAATTCAGTAATCTTTTTGTTAAGGAACTTTTTATTCTATATTAGCAAATACTACACAGGCAAGAGGTGCTCTCAGTCCCTCTCATTTCAAGGGCCCTTGCCGTACGAATGCGTGGCTGATCTTTACAATAACAAATTCAAAAATATTAACATATCTTCTACAACTCCCGTAAAATTTAAAAATATAATTGTAAATAATCTTCTCTCAAACGTGACATTTTATACACAGATTCCAAGGATTTCTACTTTTCTCTATTTTTTGCTATTTCCAGCCAGTTTGTTCCTGTAGTCTTTTTTAGATCGTACTCCCATCTCTTTTATGTAGGGTCTCCCTGCTTGGCGTTTGCCTATCAGGCCCTTCAATGTGGTTTCGTTTATAGTCCATGTGTTATCGATATATCGGGCTATATGATCAGCCCATATGAATTTCAGGGTTTGAGCATAAGGCAGCGCATCTATCACTTTAGTATTGCTTCTTATTTTCTTTATGTTCAGCATACTACGCTCCATTTCCTTCTGGCACGAACTAATTTTGTTTTTCATTTTCTTTGTAAATTTATACGTCTATATTTATAGTCTGTAGCCATATGTTAGAGAGGGCAGATTGTTTTCTTTTGAGTTTTATTGACATGTTCGTTAGATCTAAATATACAATATAAAAAATTTGACATGTGTAATTTACAGTGTTTTCGATTTTTGCGTCTATATCTATACATCTATATCTATGCGTACAGTCTAATTATATTTTGTGATAAGTTTCAATTGAAAAATAGATTTTAGAAAATTATCACCATAGGTATAGTAAATATGAAAGATATATATGAATTATCTTTTTTTCAAACGGTCTCTAAACCGGGAAAATTATATAATCCTGAGTAACGATAAACAAGAGCGCAGAAACATAAACAAAAGTTAATAAGCCGCCTACAATGTAACAATGAAGATCTTTCTTTCAGAACACAAACGAAGCGTAACTCCTAAGCAAACAGTCTGCAGTGGGGAACAACGCGCCATTGTTGGCTTTGTTCAGTTAAATTTTCTTGGAAATTCGAAATTTACGTAGTGAATATGATTAAGACGAATTAGGGATCCCGTTCTAGATGTGAAATGTTTTCTTGTACTTTTACTCAAATAACAGTTACTTATTAAATTTAATTAAAGAAATTTGTGTTAAGTTTTTAACAGTGCCATCTGTAGGATATTGTCTACATACAATACATATAACAACATCCTAATTAACAATCCAGCTCAATACCGATATAACTAAGAGTTTAAGAGCTTTTATTAATAGATGTCGCTGCTCGCATACATACATACATATCGTTACGACTGTCCCCCGGAGTGGTAGGCAGAGACCACAGATCTCCATCTGCTACGATCTTGGCATACTTTCCTTACTTCCTCCACACTCATTACTCTTCCATGCAAGCCCGCCGATTGTTCTCTTGATCTAGCCTTTCTTAAAAACTTCAGCGATTTGGTCAAGGTATATTTTCTAACTGTCGGTACTGTCAAGGTCTTCTCCTACCGACCCTTCCATCCACATTCGCAACGTAAATTTCTTTATACAAATAGGTCGCTCGCATAAAATTTTGTGATAATATATTAGAATGCTTAAATTTAGTTTTGTGTTGTAAGGGTCAAATAAGTCGTAATACTTCTTACAAGACGATGCTAGTCTTAATTTTCATCCTCCATGATCCGAGTGAGATTGTCTGTATTATGGATACTGTGTGGTTTCCACAATAGAATAGGCCTATCCATTTATTTCCGTTAGTATCGTACGTGGCAACTACGGGAACCAACCAGGATATGGATAAGGATACCCTTTGTTAAACGCGTCGATTACAACAATACTCCTTAATTTTGAGGGTAGTCCACGTCCAATAATAGACAGTTACGACTATATCGATAATGATGAAGTTTGAGTTAAAATTTAATTTATATTAATAATGGTACAGCCATGCTAGGGAAAAAATTAAGTAGCTAACCCGGGGTATCGCACTATCAAAAATCGACATCAAGTGATAGCATTTTTTATATTAATACCTTTGATACGATGAGTGTCATGAGTCCGAAGGTACAACTCCTTTATTTTCATCTTCCCCACATAATTTTCACTTCTTAGCCAAAGCTAGGCAACGAAAATGCAGTGCCCTAAGCAAGTTTCTTTCTATTCTCAACCATTTAAAAAAAACATTAGGTAAGTCAGGGCACCCTAGAAAGTAAATTGATGAACGAACTTCCGATTTATTTCCATCTCTCAATTTACCATAACTACGTGGAGCTATTTTCAAAGAGCATAATCATAAAGCGTGATATTAAGTTATTGTAATAGAAATGTATTTACCTGATGTCCAAAATCATTAGCCAGCGTGCCAACAACGCTCGGGCGGATAGAGGTCTGTCCAAAGCAGTTGGAGCTGGAAGACGAACGAGGGTTATTCTTCGGCCTGCGACGGTCCTCGCCCGAAGGGGAACTATATACCTGAAACAATAAAGATGTAACCTTTAATAGTCATGTAACCGGCAAGTTCGTATGAAGCGGTAGGTTCACCGCTGAACTAATTAAGTCGTTGATAATAATTTATGTGAAAAAATAAACTAAAATAATTGTACTTACGCGTCTTGGCAGCTCGATAGTATATCTTCATCGTCTGGGTACCGCTTATGCCAGAGCTCTGTCAAACCACCTGGACCTCTCGCCTTGTAGTACCGCCGCGCTCTCTTAGCGGCCTCCACTTCATCTCCCTCGCAAGTTATGGGGAACAAGTCAAGGATGGTCAGCTCGTCAGAGGTGGGCTCCCGCGTCAGGTTGTCGTTGGCCCATCGTTTAGCAAACGACGCTGCCGGAGACATCCTGGATCTGTAAGGAAGAAAGGGAAACCAGTTTTGTAAAGTTCCTGGTATAGGTTAAGAAAATCTCATATGTTCACATGGGAATCATACGAGGCAAATACGGAAGCGAGGCAAATACCAATAGACCTACCTGAGCATAAAAACTGATTCATGACAATCAATTAGTTACCTGCTTAGTGTAGATTGTCTAGCAATTAAATATTATGGTTTTATTGATGTTATTGATGGATGAATTAGATATTATGCCAACAGTTAATGTTAATCTTATGTCTTCTATAGACTTATACCCTACTGTAGAGTCATACCTCTACTACACCTGATGATGCCTCGTGTTTAGACGAAACACGTGTCGTGTACATTGTGGAAGAGTGGTGGTGTGTGTTTTGTGTTATTTATAGTGGTCGCGAAGTGGAGAGTTCCCTGTAAATCCACTTCTTCCAGTAAAACACATTATTATTTTTCTATTTTTGTTTGCGCGTCGCGGATCTTAGCTAAGTAAAACTTCTGAATGTTCATATAATAATGGATTTCCGCAAGTTAACGCTTGGCTTTATTAATCACATTATACTTTTGACAATTTGCTCATAATTTTATCTATATTTTTTTTTCAAATTATGATTAAACTACCAAATGATACCCCCAGGTTTAGATTTCGTTAGCTTGACGATAGAGTTATCTAAAAATTTATAATCATTTATGTTAACGTAAGTTCTAAATTTAACATGAATAAAGTGTTACAGTTGATGGGTGACTGGGCTAGTATTGCGAAACCTTTTTTTTAAATAAGCAAGTCTGTCTACATCGGGTGGTGTCTATAGGATGTTTTTACCCGAAACTTATTTTCATGCGGTGCCAGCCTGTGGAATCAGCTATTCACAGCGGAAACCGATAAGTCATAGGAACCTTAAAAAATACATTTCACGTTTCTACGATGGGTATTATGTTGCAGATATCTAAGAACTGTGTTAGTTTACATTTGGGCGACACGTTTGCTCATTTGTGCTATAATAATACCGTTAAAATCAAACTCAATAGCTCAGTTGTTAAGTTTCGGTCTTACGATCTGAACGTTGTGAGTTTGTATCTTTCAATGAATAATTGGTGTGAACCATATCATAGCATAAGCTTAGTTGGAATGTTTAACAAGATTTTTTTTTATGGGATAGGAGGGCAAACGAGCAAGCGTGTCGCCTGATGGAAAGCAATCAACGCCGCTCACGGGCAACCGCGACACCACAGGAGTCGCGGAAGCGTTGCCGGCCTTTTAGGTATGTATAGGCTTGTTTTTTGAAGGTTCCAATGTCGTAACGGTTCGGAAAGACCGCCGAGAATTATTATTAGAATTCTAATAATATGAAAAACATTGCTAGTCTTTTTAAAAAAAGGCAAATCCTGCTAGATCGGGAGAGGCACTAGACCCAATAGATTTAACTCATTCAACTTCCGGTGACTATCCACTACTTTATAAACTGGATTGGTTATTCGAAGTGGTAGTCATCCAGTAGTCAGTAGCCATCATCTAGCTATCGTGCTAACGGATATCATGGCCATCATATCTGATAAAGGCTACATGACTACAAGTCGCCACTGTAGTGTATTTTTAAAACACCATGTATATAAGATGGGTCAGCTAAAAAAAAAATCAAGTCTGTCCGTCATGGCGTTTAATCACAGAGTAAAGGGATCACGTGTTGGCAACTTACAAGGTATAAAAGTGTGGGTATTAAGTACATCACAGGCTACTGTAGAAGCGGTATTGACTATTTATAAGATATTACTATTTAGAAGAGTACCTACCCTCATCTAGTTTTGTGTTTGATGTTTGATGACCAAAAACTTTATATGTATTTATTTCTCGCTACCGCTTGTTACTTAATCGGCACCTCACACGAAATAGTTTTAAATGTCTTTGTTACATTTAACGGTTTATAGTCCTTGACTTGGCTCGAGCCGAATTTTGTTGCAATCACTCAAATGGTCATAGAGTGTGCTTGAAAGTCGAGGTTATTGCCGATGAGGCGGGACGGTAGAGACATTTTTTATTGCTATTATACTATTAAAAATACTTAATTTAAAAAAATATATTTTTTTATTGCCATAAAACATTTTCCGTATGGTTTCCGTGATAAAATAGGGCTACCCCATATTTTATGTAGGCGTTGTACGAATTGACTATGGGATCAAATACAAGAAGTGCAGCAGTGGCCAGTGTGACTGGGTTATAAAAATCAATCTTTATTCCCCAATTCACCCGTCTATCATAGGGATTACGGCGACATCCTACAATTGTGAGAGCTGCAATGATGACTGACTGATAAACAGGTAATATATTAAAAAAAATTAAAGTCAATTCCTACTTTACATCGTGCTAAATATCTTATATAAGAGATTTTTTTCCCATATAAAAATAAAATACTATTAGATATAAAACTAAAATACTAATTAATGAATTAATATTTGAAAAAACTATATTTACGTCAAGTGTCATCCACTACAAGCTTAAAAAATGTATTTGAAATTAAGTGAACGAATAAAAAAGTATTTTATTAAGAATTGAAAATTTGAATAAGATATATAAATAAGTATATATAGATTGTGAACTAAGAGTAGGAATTGAAAAATCAGTTTAATGCATTCCTACTTGCATTGTGTATTCTTTAGTGCATAATGAATACCTAAGTGTCTTAGTGGCAAAAAGTCGCGTTTAAAGTCCGTCGCCGCGGGATCAATTTCTACAACAGGATAATATGTGTGGCCTATAAGTATTTATTTCAAGTCAAGAATAGTTGAGAAAATTTTGTATTTTTAAGGGGCATTATAAAATACATAATTTCCGAAATTATTGTATATATATATATATATATATATATATATATATATATATATATATATATATATATATATATATATATATATATATATATATTAAAATAACCATTCTAAGTGACGATCAATTGACACAGCGGAGCTGCCGTTTATGGAGTGGGAAAATGGTAGCGGGCTCGATCCCCGTATCAGGATAAATATACACGTATGTATGGCCTACAGATATTTATTCCGATTTGCCAATCCACATTGGACAAGCATGAGTACTTCATGTCCGTTCCTTCAGAAATGGGGAGGTCCGTACCCTGCAGTGGGACGTATAGTATATAAACTGAGTAAATATCTAACAATACTTATAATGCCTGTGCTAGGAAATGGTTCACATAAATAGTCCAGTGGAAGACGCGAATTCACAACTTGTATAGATCGTAAGATTTAGGCTTACTAACTGACCTTGCTTGTTTAGTTTTTTTTTATATATTCTCCGCCAGCCCCCGCAAGGGTTGGCAGAGACCACAGAGCTCCATCCGCTACCATTCATCGCAGCGAAACGGCTCTTCTTAGTCGCTTTTCGCCCTCGAATCCCATGAGCTGCAAGGGAAGGCGGAGGTCAGCCCCAGCAAAGCCCTGCATGCTGAGGTAAGGCACCATAGTATCCGGGGTAGCCCGATCCCGAGACGATCGGCACGCTTACGACTAGGCTCGCCCCTAGCCACGCATTCATTGGCACGGCAGACCTTGGATTGGCGGAGAGGAAGAGAAAGGATAGAGAAGAAAGCAAAGGGGAGGAAAGGAAATGCGGATTGGGGTGTTTACCAGACTCGGCATAAACATTTATAAGTCCATATAAATATTTATTTCGATGCGGGAATCGAACCCGCGACTATTGACTCCGCGGGCGGAGGGCTCCGCCACAGATCTAATCGGTCGTCTTGCTTATTTCGTTTGCTGCTTATAATTACGCCACAAGAACGATCAAAGTGAGACACCGAATTGTTATCGTGAGGGTAGTAGGTTAGCGTAATTTATTACGTAGAATGACGTTTACGCCCAAATCCGTTTATTCGGACGTAAGTCGGACTGACGTCAATTGATCCTTTATATCTTGTGAATCTAAATGATGCAAATAAACGATTTTTTATGGCGGTATTATTAAAGTGTTTTTATACGCATATTTATTGTCTACTTTTGCTTTTCTCAACTCGTATATATCCTTCTAGATTAAAAGGTCATATACTATAGTGGCGACCAATTGGTTTAGTGGCGGGGCCCTCCGCCTGTGGAGTCAATGGTTGCGGGTTCGATCCAGCATCGGAATAAATATATAATTGATGAAGATTACAAATATTTATTCCGAGTCTGGTAACCCCGTCAATCTGCATTGGACACTCGTGGTGGGTCTTCTTTCGTCTTATCTTCTATAAAAATAATACTATAGTAATAGTATGTATATGCCTGTAGACCATATATATATATATATATATATATATATATATATATATATATATATATATATATATATATATATATATATATATATATATATATATATATATATATATATGAATCATCATTATCATTATCATCAACAGTCTGCGGCGGTCCACTGCTAGATATAGGCTTCAGTCAAGAAGTTCCACCTAGCCCTATCTTCAGCTACACGCAACCATTCTCCACTAGCCGCCCTGAGCATATTGTCTTACCATCTATCCAGGGAGCGTTCTACACTAATAGATTTCTACACTAATGGAGTTCTACACTAATGGAGTTCTACACTAATGGAGTTCTACACTAATGGAGTTCTACACTAATGGAGTTCTACACTAATGGAGTTCTACACTAATGGAGTTCTACACTAATGGAGTTCTACACTAATGGAGTTCTACACTAATGGAATGGAAATTGTTTCTTTGCCATGACACGAATTCCATTCCAGCACCGTGACCAGCCCATTGCCACTTCAGTTTACTAATTTGGTGACTTTGGAACAAGATGCGGGAATCGAATCTGCAGTTACTGACTACCAAATTGATACATCGATTTTTTGTTAACAATAGAAAGCACCATGTTTTGGATGAGGTAGGCATAAGACCAAGCGGGTGACCTGACGCGTCGACCCTGTGGCGGCATTTCTCGGGGCAATTGCCAATCTCCACACGCAGCTCGTCCAAAACAGTCTGAGCGGGTGTAGACGGTGATTCTGGAACTCCAATGCTGTCCAACATCAAGTCAGTAACTTGTATATTGATACCCCAAAAGCTGCTGGGAACAGAGGCACAAAGACCAAGGACGATCGCTACTTTGAGCATAAGCAAGAGTAGTGGGATTTTAGTCCCCGAGGCTCGCTCCCACACCTAGGTGACCCCTCCTATCGGGTGACCTGATGGTTAGCAATCACCACCACCCATAGATATCTGTAATGTACTAGATGGCCACTCATCCGGGTATGAGTAGGGATGAAACTTTTGTAGGTACCGAGTTGTACGGCACAATTGACATATACAAATTGAAACCGGAGATATTTTTTTATTAATTTTAATAACAAACCTAAGCTCTATTTTTTAACACGAAGCTTTTTTCGACATTAACAATAAAGCAAATCGTGCCCGTCTAATACAGTAAACGAATCATGACGTCATCACAACTTAGGCAATCTAGTCACGATCCAATCACGTTTTTATTGTCCTTGATAAATCATTCATCTGTTTTCTTACTTGTGTTTATTAATAAACGCTATTCACTCGATATGAATTTGTATGGCATAATGGGATCAGGTTTTTGCATCATTTACGTTCAACCTTAAACACTCAGACAATAGAAGGCGTCGTGATATCAACTTATAACTTGCTTGACATTGTCAATACAACTTATTATATGAAGAGCTTTGCTCGACTTTGTGTTGTAAGATTTTTGCATAAAAGAGGGATCAGACAACCAAGCTTATTTCGTCAGACGATACAATGGTAGACTTACTTAATGCTAAGTAATCACCACTATTGGAAATAATTGTAACTGAACACGAATCAAATTCTTTATTCTTAATGTTTAATTGTTTAACTAACTAACTTTGTTGGCGCAGCGACCCAAAATGGATCATGGCCTCCGAACAGATCTTACGCCACCGTGCCCTGTCCTGCGCCATCTCCTGCCATTTTCAGATTTTATTTTTAGAAAAAAGAAATTATATTTCATTTGTCAAATGTCAGTTTATCAAGCTTCTATCACCATTTCGTAATGAGGTTCCTTTGAACGGGGAAAAAATTGCAAAGGAAATCTGCATGTATCTTCTATTTTGTCTTTTTTTTTTGCACAGCAGAAATGTTTATGAATTTAACATAATACATAGTCTCACAGATAACAAGGAAAACACCAAAGTTTTGTATAACTAACTGTAAACTGATAACAAGTGTAAGAGATATAATATAACAGTAATAGAAAAACCCAGAATAGGCCCAAATCAACATTAATACTAAGATAATATTTCGACCTTTCATCTAGTATTCGACATTTTCAGCGGCAAGCATTACGAAAGCAGCGACAGTACGGTGTTTAATAAATACGTGTAATGTCAAGGAAGCACCGTGACAGGAGGTGCTGGTATTTGGCTCATGACTTCTATTGTTCAGCTGAACGTATGTTGGAAGTGTAAAATACGTACTATTATTAATGCATAGTCAAATCGTAATCTTGCAAAAAGCAAAGCTTTAATACATGTTGTTAGTCCATACCTGAAGTATGGACTAACAACATGTATTAAAGCTTTGCTTTATTGTTTATGATAAAAAGGATATATCTATCCTTTTTTCATTCTATAAATGGCCATGGGGTTTCTCCATTTCTGGAGGAACGGACGTTGAACCATTGTACTTCTCCAAAGCGAATTGGCATGATATACACACTCAGAACAAAGATGTACCTTGTACGCCATATACAATAATGTATATTCCGATGTATTTTTATAATATAATTTATTCATGTAGATCTATGTCTATTGTTTACGATAAACATTTTTGAAATGTTAAAATTTAGTGTCAATTTTCTTCTGCAATCTCGGCATACTTTCCTTACTTCCTCCACACTCATCACCCTCTTCATGCAAACTCATGCAAGCATTATGGGTATGAGTGTGAAGGAAGCAAGGAAAGTATGCCAAGAGCGTAGCAGATGGAGATCTGTGGTCTCCGCCTACCCCTACGGGAAACATATATACGGGATATGTATATATATATGAAATTTTCTTCTATATCCACTTCATCTTCCGTCCTTGATCCTGTTATTCTGGGTCGGGCCTCCTCACTTTTCAGTACCAAGCTAATCTGTCCCGTGTTATCGGTTTCAATTTCTTCTATAGCATGAATGGGTAAGCTCTTTTGGGGAGTACTAGAGTATCGCTAACAACTGTCATTGAGTTGTAATTTCGTAATTACATTTATCATATGTAAGCAATTAATTTGTGCTCATTGGCTTCGGGGATTACGATTCCACATAAAAAGAATAAAAACAGACTATAAAAAAGTAATATTAAAAATCTCATATTTATTATGATCTATGCAGACGAATACTTTGTCAAGAATGGCATATTGTGTCTGTAGCATGAATGGGCCGGCTCGCCCGGGGAAGTACCACACTCCCGCGTCCCGCGTCACAGAAAACCGGCGTCTGAGTGGTAGCTTCGTACAGTGAGTGGCCTGAGTTCCGGAGGCCCAACACACTCCCTCTCCTATATAATCACTTTCCTTAAAGGTCGACAATGCTTCCGCACTGCCTATGGCGCTGCGGATGCTACAGGCGGCGTTGATTGCTTTCCATCAGGTAACACGCCTGCTCGTTTGCCTTCCTATCCCATAAAGAAAAAGATCAACAATTTAAACGTCACTTTAATCAAATTTAGTTCTTAACGCCTTCCATCGTAAACTAGGCTAGAAGATATTGCGTTAAACTCAGGATGCCTTATCAAAAAGATTAAAACTAGCACATTGTTGTAATTTATACACGATATGCGGTTTTAAAGGGATTATCAAGTCCTCTAGTTGTTGTCTAATGGAAGTGTAAACATAATTTTGTGTATAACACCAAGTATGACACTACTACTATTGTGCGATTTAGTCTCAGTTTTCTAACACAAACTGTGCATATATGGAACGATTATATACGTAATACGATATAGGGGCGTTTAACCCTTCTTTGCATAATGGTGGAAATTTCCATCATAACACTGAATGCCCAAAAATTATATAAAAGAACAAGTTCACTTCAAGTTGATCGTGTCTGGATACCTTTTTAATGTCCATTGCATAAAAAAAAATAGCTGTCAAAAATAAGCAAGTGTCTCTATCAGTAAAACGAGCTTGAAGTTATCATTCCGCTATTTGTTGTAATTGCAATAAACGTATGATTTTGTTTTATTATATTTTACAATTTCTTGTAGTAAAAATAATAATTGTTTAGTTAATCATCATAAAGAATAACATATATCTAATGATATCCTCTTTTATTTCTATTTAGTACTAAGCCAATGATCTTACTTTGCATGATAATGGTAATTTCTATCATATGGTTTTTTACTAAATTTATACTATAAATATATACTAAGATTTTTTTAACCATTTTTCCTTTAATTTTGAACATGAATTATATCACCTTGATTTATTTCACCAATAAAGAAAAAATCATGCAAAGAAGGGTTAAGAGTCGATTGTACTCGTACGTGTTCACAAGAAGCTGGCGACGCATTAGAGACAATTCCGGTATAGCGGATGTCTGTGGACGATGATGATTACTTATCACCAGGAGATCGCCATGTTCATTTACCTGCTCTACTATTAAAAATAGCTCTGTCTTACTTTTTTTTTAGTTACACGTTTACATGGTTAGTTATTGTAGTTTAGAGTTTATCTATTGATTTTTCTTCTACATATAATTACTTCTACAGATGTTCTAATTCGTTGCAAGAGCATGATAACGCATGATTAGGTTTTCCCTCTCCTTTGCCCTTCCTTCTGAGGGTCAACCACTATACCACAAAAAATCTTTCAGTCACCATCCGGCCTCCCCCAGAATAAGATATGAGTAACTTGCTCGGCTTAGGACATGACCATGTAGGTACAAAGACAAGTGGATGCCAATGAACGGGGAGATATAGTCTCCTATAGGGATTACTTATAGGATATAGCGAGCTCCTTTAAGAAAACCTCGAAGTATCATTGCGCAAGATATTTAATATATAATAAGTGCTTTAAGTCTTGTGTGCCTTGTGTGTACGAAAATACGTAAGGCACTTTCCCCAAACCATTTGAAAACAATTTTATTTTCGATATCATTATAGAATTTGCATGTCTTGGAGACATTATTTAAAATTATATAAACTAAATCCAGACATACTAAAACTGATTTTTATCAATGGTATTGGAACCCAATACCCTTTTTTCAGAAGTCATATATCTTAACCACTCAGCTAAGCAGTCGTACTTGAATCATGCGAGATGCTAGCTCAGCTATCTAGATATTACTTGAATGAGACATATGTAAGTCTGGTATGTTGACGCACGGACAAGTCTTAAGAAGGTCGTAGGCAAGGCAATTTCCTGCAATATAGTGTTGTGAATTTAATTGTCGGATATTGATAAGTCTCAGTAACGATTTTAATCATTATTTCACTTTTAAGCAACAGTGTAAAATTATTTTTATTTCTATTTATATATGAGTATTTTTGTTACGCATTGGATCCGATATAAAATTAATTTCTAGCATGATTCTGAGAAATAAGTATAGTTTATTTATTTACTTTATTGTATACAAAACACGACATACAAGAAATAAAGGGAAAGAAGATGTACAAAGGCGAGCTTAATTCAAAATTGAGTTTTGTTCCAGCAAACCCAGGAGTGAAAGAGAGATAAGACAAGCTGTCTTATCTCTCTAAGCTGTTGATCTTAAGTCTTGTAATATAATACTATAATCATCATGTTCTCAAGTTTTTTCGGAATAATTTCGGCCATTGATTCCTTACAATTCGTCACAAAGTATAGTTTCTTCCACACTATCTGGATTAGAGGCCATACATTATAGTACATATTTGTCAAAACTTCTTTCCACGCAACACTATTCCGTAGGACCAGCTTTCCTCGGCGGTATTTCTTCAAAACACACCTACACAAGACCGGAAATGCCTTTGCCAACTGATTAATTTAAAAAAAAAACATGATGCCATTATTTAAGTTTATAGTACACCCTTTATAGATAATATGCTTAGGTTAAAAACTCTTAGTGACTTGTTAGAACAAGTCGAAATAGAAAATATGTCTACAATAGTTAACTGTTACAAAATAACAGTAAAATTAGTACGGGCACAGAACTTTTAAACGACATCATTAAAACAGGATTGTCATTTGAATGTTATAGTTGAGCGTAAATGTAGAGCAAAGCGAACAAAAGAAAAAAAAAACAAATGACGACAGTATGAAAGAAATTACATTTAGAGCTTTAACGTTTTCAACTTTAGATTCTTTTTCTATAATCATGCACTTGAGAAGACGAGTGCTGGTTTGGAAACTGCGTCTCGGTAAACGTAGTGTGAGACGCCTCCCGGCTACATAGAGTGAGGATCACTTCAGGGCGACGGTTACAAAATTATGTGTCTAGTCGAAGATCGGACTAGATGCCGCGCTTTACGGTAAACCTATGTCCAGGGGACAACTGCCGTAAATTGATAACAGAATAGGATAGAAAGAACTTTTTTTTACAATACCAAAAAATTAAAACCTTTAAATAAGATTTGAAAGTAGTACAATGGGCTGTCTTATCGCTTTTTATGGGATAGGAAGGCAAACGAGCAAACGTGTCGCTTGATGGAAAAAAACACCATCCATAGATAATAGTCCGTAATAGTGGTAGAGCCACGCTGCAGACGAATACTTTGTCAAGAATGGCATAATATTTGTCTGTAGCATGAATGGGTCGGCTCGTTCGGGGAAGTACCACACTCCCGCTGTAAACCGGCGTCTGAGTGGTAGCTTACCTACCGCGTTTTGTACGGTGAGCGGCCCAGTTCCGGAGGCCCAACACCCTATCCCCTCCATCTTACCGTACTAGATGAGTGGCAATCTAGTACGTACTCCAACGCACCGTACTAGATTGCCACTCATCCATATAGTAAGGATGAAACTTCTTTGTAGTGAGCTGAGCGGTAGCAGAATACGGCGCTAGGAATAATTCCGAACAATTCCTTGGAGCACTCCCCATAGTAAAAGCGATAAAGATACTGAGTGATAAGTCATCTCTTCGCAAAGCTAAAGAAAGCTCGAATGAAAAGAAAAATCAAATGTATTCAAGTTTGTATTAATAACGTTTCAATGCTTATTAAATCTCCTTCTTATAAAGAGAAACATTTCTTGGCATATTTGTCCTCTATGCGCACCTAAACGAAACTTTGGTAAGTTGTTTTGCGTACGCCCGCGAAGGTTACTGGGCCAAAAAAATTGTTCTCCTTTGTAGTTTTGTCCTCTATGTGTCATATACATTATAAAACCAAACGCTTTTTTCTTTACGTAGTATTACAACGCATGTTGGGTGCAGCTAGTAATAGATAATTATAATATTTCAAAGTAGTATAATATGAAGTATTTCAAACCAATATTAATTATAAGCACAGTTTATAGCAAAGATATTTGAACCAGCCAGCAAGGACTCTGGTAAAGAGTGTAACAACCTAGAAATAATAAATTAATAATCCGTTTAACAAGGTTAGCGGCCTCTCAGTGAAGGCGATCTACCCACAACTGACAAACGCAACCTGATACATCGAAAGAACAATATCTTTCTGTGATTTATTTTAACCTATACTCCACTGTTAGGTGCGGAGTCTCCCGATTCCTAGGTGAATGGACATTAATTTACCACACCTGTTCGAAGCGAATTGGCGGGAAATTCAGATTTGAAAACCTGTAGACCATACATATATTATGTGGACAGTCAAAAGTTTTACTTAGCTAATATCCGCGACAAGCAAAACAATAACAGAAAATTAATAATGTGTGTTATTTTGCTGGATGAAGTGGATTTGGAACTTAAACCAAAAAATTACCGAAAATCGGCCATCAATTCTGAAGACAACCGACTGACTTTTCGGTTGTCTTCCGTAGAATCTACTATACCTGAAGATGTTGGGGCAAAACACGTGTCGTTTACAAGATGGAAAAGTGGTAATGTGTGTTTGGTGTCGTGTATAGTGGTTAGTGGGTGGAGAATTGATGGTCGATTTTCGGTAAGTTTTTGGTTTAAGTTTCAAATAAATCCACTTCATCCAACAGAAAAACACACATTATTAATTTTCTGTTGTTGTTTTGCTTGTCGCGGATCTTAGCTAAGTAAAAGTTTTGACTGTCCACATAGTGATGGATTTCCACAAAGTAACGCCTGACTCCATTAATAATCATACATATATTTAACACAACTGACAAACGCAACCTGATACATGGAAAGGACATGTATCTCTGCGATTTATTTTTAACCCATATATACCATTGTTAGGCATGCAGCCTGCCGATTGCCGAGTGAATGGACATTAACCCACCACAGTTGTCCAAAGCGAATTAGCGGGAAATCAGGACTATACATATATTATATGTATAGTCTACAGGTTTTTAACCTGTAGACTATACATATAATATATGTAACCCAATGCAGGAATTGAGCTCTCAGCAATTGTCTTTGAAGTTAATAATATCGACAGTGAGCTAATTTGCTTTAAATTGAGCTGGTGATCCCTGTGATATAAATTATCTAAATTTCACAGCGAGCGGTTAGTCCACTTTTAATACAAAGTGTCATAAGTTCGATTTCAGTATCAGAGAAATAATTGGTAAGGGGTTGTGTATTATTTTATTTTTATGGGATAGGAAAGCAAAGGAGCAGGCGTGTCACCTGATGGAAAGCAATCAACGCCGCCCATATACATCCCCAGTGCCATAGGCAGTGCAGAAGCGTTGCCGGCCTTTAAGGAAAGTATCATTATGGGGGGGAGGAAGAGGAGGGAGGAAGGTTGGGCTAAGCTTCCAATTAGACGTCGGTTTTCTGCGGGAATGTGGTACTTCCCCGGGCGAGTCGACCCATTCATGCTGCAGACAAATAATATGCCATTCTTGACAAAGAATTCGTCTGCAGCGTGGCTCTACAATTAGTAATTGTAATTATTAGATATAGGTTCCAAGTTGAACTATTTCCTAGCACACGCATTATTAGCTCAGTTAAAATGGTTAATCAGAATTCTAGTAAGAAAAAACATTGCTGATTTTCTTTCAAAAGAACCGAAAACTTCCTTTAATCTTGAGGGGGTTTTCGACCAATTTCCAACAAACGACTGTTACGCATGTATTGATTAATTGAGCGTAGAATGTCCTTTGTAAGCAAGTTTTATTTATAGGGTTGTGTATTGTAAAATATAGGTTCAACTAGTGAACAAAATAAATATATGTTTAAACGGTATAGAACGAAGTACAATTGGAGTAAAGGTACGAGATAGAGTAAGATTAAAAAATAAAAATTTAGAAGGAGGTTATTTATAAATAATCGTATAGTTCGCATTTGTCACCTATACAATAATATTATATATGAATTGATCACAGTACAAAACATTTTATATTTTCGATATTAAAATATTCTATATCAAATAAAGCGATTGCTGTGGGATATCTTTGGCTGCCAGTAGATTATACGTGAAATTATTATTATACTTTTTTATTTTATTTGTCTTATTTTATTATAATTATTTGTAAAATTCGTATGAATAAGCAACCTTTATTGTTATTACAATATATCCATTCTGTGCGCAAATATTAATATATATTAATACATAATACATAATATGTTTATATTATGTATTGCTATATTATCCTTTTCATGTCTGTATTTTGTTTTATGCTAAATAAATAAGTATTTTTTTCGAGTTTGAGTGTCCTACTTATCGGCTTTGAATAATTTTGGTGGGTTAGTCAGCATTCTTTCAAAAATGAGGTGGTCCGCGCCCAAAGTGCGACCTATAAATGGATTGAATTTAAAATCAAAAACATCATAATAAATTGTTTATGTACAAATGAAGATGATCTCACGAAATAAAAATGTAATAATGCAGTAAAGAAGTATAATAAATATATATGAGTATAAAAATAACATGAAAAAACACGTGAGAAGGTCGTAGCATGGGTACCTATTTTTTACATCACATAAGGGATTTGCATAAAATATGAACCAACTATGTATATTTTGATAAAGCACTCTAAACTAAATAAAAAGAAATAGAAGAATTTTTGTGACACTTTACAGAATTGAATTTCCTAAGTTTATATATATATATATATATATATATATATATATATATATATATATATATATATATATATATATATATATATATATATATATATATATATATATATATATATATATATATATATATATATATATATATATATATACCCTCCACTATATCTATGGGGATACTATAGGGAGGGATATATGGACCTCCGAGACTCAACCGCTCATCTGACGAAGCGCGGTAGCTAAGCTACCATTCAGAGTGTGAGAGTACTCGGAGTGTGGTAATCCCCCGGGCGAGTCGAAAGTATTCGTCTGCAGCGTGACTCTACCACTTCAAAAACAAACCACTATACATATAAAAAAAGAGAGGAAAAAAAAATAATTATGAAGCTTTAATGGAGCACCTGGCATAGCTCTATGAGTAAGCAAATTGAAGTGACACTGGGTTGGACACATCTTTCGGAGAACCGACTACCGCTGGAGTAGATGAATGTTGGAGTGGAGACCTTGTTTTGGCAACCGTGGTGTAGGTCCGGCTACTTAAAGCGGTAAACTATCTACACGATGGCTGGTAAATAATGGATGCGTAGAGGAGATAAGATTAGGAGCATCGCATAGCAGTGGACTGCCGTAAGCTGATGACGATGATGATGGTAAAGAATGGCTTTTACTTGCTGCGTTTTCGGTTCTAGAATTGTTATTATATTTATGTAACTAACGTGAAGGGCTGCTTAAAAGAGAAAAAAACTTACTTCACGGAGTTTGTATAGATAACCTATCATACAAAATATGTAAAGTGAGTTTTTTTGGACTCTGTGGTTCCCGGCATTGACTAAAACCACTTCATTGAGTATCGAAACGACTATGGGAGTAATATCAGTATACTATGGATAACAGCTTTTACTTGAATAATAAAAACCAGGACATCCAAGCATGAGGATTGCGGCAACTTAAAAAATAAGCAATAACTCATTTGGTAAGGATCGGATTTACGATCTAAGGTCCGTGAGTCCGTATCTCCCAATGAAATATTTGATGTGAACCATTTCTTAGCTTAGACGACCAATTGGCTCAGTGGCGGGTCCTTCCGTCCGCGGTGTAAATGGTCGCGGGTTCGATCTCCGCATCGGAATAAATATATGTATGGATTACAAATATTTATTCCGAGTTTGGTGACCCTGCCAATCCGCATTGGACGAGAGTGGTGGGTTAACGTCCGTACCTCCAGAAATGGAGAGACCCGTGCTCAGCATATATGGGCTGTTAAAAAAATCTCAAGCATTATTGGCTTAGTTGAAATGTTCAACATGTAATATTCATGCTATTAATATTAAAGATAATGCTAGTCCTCTTTAAAAAGAACCTAAAACTATTCTCAATGTTGAGGGAAATATATTTCCAGCAGTAAATTATTAGGACTCTATTGATTAACTGAGTCTAGAATGTTTTTCCTCTTTGTATGAAAATTTTATTAAAAGGTAATTTTTATTTATTGTTCCTTTCGAAATGACGCTAATAGAAAAATGTTTGAACCTACGGCCGCTGTCCAAATTGGATGCAATTAGTGACTCTTTACACACTTAAAGTGTTAGTAAACAACGTACGTTTTCCATAATGATCGTGTTGATAGACGAAAAAGATTTGAATGGAAAATTGTATATACATGGAATTACTAATATTGGTTGCTGCATGCTGAGGTAAGGCACCATAGTCCCCGGGGCTCCCCCGGGGTCTATGGTGCCTTACCTCAGCATGCAGGGCTCTGCTGGGGCTGACCTCCATCCTCCCTTGCGGCTCGTGGGATTCACTAAGACGAATTTAATATACCTAATTTGTCGAAAATGACGGCGACGTGGTTCGCCACCCGTCACGTCCTGATTCTCACGAGGGCGAAAAGCGACCAATGACGAGCCGTTTCGCTGCGATGAATGGCAGCGGATGGAGCTCTGTGGTCTCTGCCAACCCCTGCGGGGAATGGGCGTGAATATATATATATATATATTTATATATATATATATATATATATATATATATATATATATATATATATATATATATATATATATATATATATATATATATATATATATATATATATATATATATATATATATATATATATATATATATATATATATATATATATATATATATATATATATATATATATATATATATATATTGGTTACTGGTACGCGCAGTTTAAATTTGTTAAAATAAAATAAATCAAAGAATATATTGAAATTTGTATGTTTAAATGTTCTTATCTAGAAAGCAAAAGCTATAATTATTATGCTAGTGTCAAGTAAGATAGTAAAATGTGTCTTAAAATGTTAATTCAATTTGTCAGGACGCCGAATCTTAAAAATATATTGGCCGAATAACATGGTCTCCAAAGAAGAGCTGTGGAGAATCAGCAAAGAGGACCCAATAGATGTCCAGATACGTCGACAAAAATGGAGATGGATAGGGTATACTCTCCGGCGCCACCCCAGTCATATCCCCAAATAAGCCCTCGAATGGAATCCGTAGTGGAAAACACCGACGTGCAGAAGATGGGCCTACCCGGGAGTGAAGTAAAGCATATGGCCTCCGACTGGTCGAGATGGAGAAATGTCGTGTCTGCCCTATGCCCCACCAGGGGGACTCAGAGAGAGAAATTCAATTAGTCAGGACGGGTATTGATAAAATGGTGGACATAAAACTTGCATGGACTTTTGTAGTCAATTTAAAAATTGATGATAAATGCATTATTCCATTTAACCTACTTAATCCTTAATCGAATCTCTTAGGCCTTAGGCTATATTGATCTATATTATATAATACGTCACCACAATTAAACAATATAATTGATCATAACATAAGATTATGAAAAACAAAAATAAAAACACAAACATCACCGATGTAAATTGGCGGGAAAAGTCTAGAAGAATTTTTTAAAACAAATTTATCTCTGTAACGCTAGTCTGATAAATTATAAGTAAATAATTGCAATTTAAAAACTTGCATATTTTCATTTTGGATTTGTATATAGAATGTTTCAATATATTTTTAAGTATACTTTTTTATGTTCTTGTCATAATTATTCTTGTATAACTACTATAGTTATTATTCACGAATAATTCAAAAATACAGTAACATGGTAGTTATCAAATTATAATAACTATTAGACAGTCTAATTCTATAAACGATAAACTTTAAGTTTCCATAAAATATATAGTAGAATTTTTTACCCAAAAATACAAGTAAGTCTAATATATATATGAGGCAAAATTAGTCTTAAATCAAAATGTTGTGCAAAAAATCAATGCAAACTCATAGATTAAATAATAATATCCTAAAACGAATATTATATAAAACATGTCAGAAATACTTTAGAAAGTTTTAAAATACCGTGAAACTAATAACACATACAGAACTACTTCATTACTAGCCATAACACAAAACAAAGAAAGAAAAAAAAACATACCAATACACGCAACGTCCTACCACTGCGCCAGCGTCTGTGGACTGAGTCAGTGAGTCACAGTGTTTTCCGTCAATGGATTGTCTTCCGTACATCGCCTTGACCTTACAGACGAAATATTGACACTACCCGGTACAGTTCGTGCAGTTACCAAAGTTAAGTTAAAGGTAAACTGCGTCTTTAAGCTTTTTATAAAATTATTGGGTTTATGACATCACACAAAACATTACGCGGTATGAGTTTTTCAAACGCATATCACCCATAGCTCCAAGCTAAGGTTCTCTGTTACGGGAGTCTAGTTAGAGTACAGTTAGACAGTAAATCTTGGGTTAACAGGATCAGGATCAGGATGTGGGAGTAACAGAGAAAGATAAAAAATTGATATGTACGAGCAAGTTGTATATGTGCTTTTTCATTATGCTGTTTTGTAAATAAACTTACCATTAGTAAAACTAGGGGCAACACAGAAATGTTGCTTGCTGTTAAGACAGGCGAAGAATGATAAGGGATAAGGGTGAAAGAGTAAGGGTGCTTCTATTAATAATAACTGTTAATTCAAAGTGCGTGCCATGCATAATAATTTTGCAAATGTATGTGCTAGGAAATACCTAAATTATGTTACGAAGAATAATTTTCTTTATAATTCTAAGCATGCAAAAGTACCGTTGAAGGTACAAGTAAATGTTATACGTTTAAAACGAGTATATTACAAACAAAAAATTAATGTGGAAAGTCGAAAAAAATATGTAACGTTCGTCGTATTCCATCCCTCGTTATAGAATTTGTGCATAGATAACTATCTTCACGCGGTGATGATAAGTTTAATTATAAAGATATGTGAAGATTTAAATGTAAGTTTTGCGACTTGAATTTATATTATATTCTTCCAAATTCGTAAAAATTAAATGTATTATTGTTGAAAACGGTCACATTGCTTTTTATATATTTATAAAAGAGCGATCAAATGATACGGGTATTAAAAGCTCGTAACCGCCCAATACAGATCAATAAAAGTGCCAAAAGTCCGTAAATATCCAGTGGGACCAAGTAATAGAACGCATGCGCGTTATTGTGTTGCCAGTGAAAATCTATGAGCATACCCTTCAAAAAAGGTAAATTATCAACGTTATTTTTTTTTAGTTAATCTTCAATTCGTATTAAAAAATTATAAAAATATGATAACCCATAAGAACATGTGAAATTACTAGATAAGTTGGTAATATAAAAACATCCTTACAAATATTAAAATATAATATTCGACATTAACATACTAAATTATCAATAATTTCTAACTTCTTAATGAAACACAGCACTTATTTCTGTAGCAGTAAGTTTTGTAATAGACTAAGTAGGATAAAAATTTAGCAGAGTACTTATTGATTATTTTAACCACATTAAAGAAAAAAAAAGTGTTTTATATTTCTAATTTCTGTAACATATTATTGTATTTTATAAAAAAGAGAAAAATTAAATGATCGGTAAATTTATTTCAAACACGGCAATACAATAATAAAAACGTCAAAATTAGGAACTGGAGCGAAATTTACGGGAGATTATATTTTTTAAACAATTATGAATGAAAATATGAATAGTATACCGCAATAATACTTGTTAATTTTTTAATATATTTAAAATGTAATTTGGATACATTTACAACAATAACAAGGCCAATTATGAGACAATATCTCGATATGTACTCGTTGGTAATAGTTCGAGGGAACGCGTTTCAAAGTGTAGATATATTTATAAAATTGTTGTTGTATTAAATATTAGTATTGTTGTTGAAATTAGTCTTCCGTGTAGTGTCACATATCTATTGTTGTTTGTTGTGAAAAATTGTTGCTTAAAACGAGTTGTGTATACGGTTGTGCTACATACAAGAAATTGAAGAAATAACATTCACAGTGAAAGGTAAGATATAAATTATTATTGGCTTTGAATATAAAGGATTAATATGAATTTTGTTACAAAAGTGAAATATTATGAACAACTATTTGTAAATTTTTGATCCCCATTACCCCCCTCCCCATCCTCTTCCACCCCCGGAACCGCTACTACGACAGGTAAATCGTCATATCCAATGAAATCACCGAAAAAACGAATGGTAGAAACTCCGATAGAGATAGGGGAAATGAAATTGCAATAACGATGCGTAACAAATCAGAACACTTAGCTGGCGTTTGTGTTCTTTGAAGTGAAAATATTATTATTCTTTCGCGTGTCAAACAATTTACGCAGACTCTTTCGTACACTGAAGTTTACGCAACAACTTGAAAGTGTTTTGTATGCACTCTCACCGGCTTGTGTAGGTGATTGAAATTTCTAATTACAAATTTTTCGTTCGCATACTTACGCTTATCTTAACGAAAGAAGTAGGTATGATGTGTAATTACTGGACCATTTTTTCTAATATGGATATAAATATGGATTTTTAAACAGCTTGTTCATAACATACCACAGACTCCTTACAGACATACACATACACACGCGCGCACACACACACGCTCGCACACACACACGCACACACACACATACATCTGCATACATACAGATCACATCTTTAATAATTTATCATCTTACTTAATCCATTTTTTATCATCAATAGTGTTTAATTTAATTTTTATTTTTCTCTAATGTTTTGATATTTATGTTATAACATTTATTTATTATTTACGAAGGGAAGAGCCTAGAGCTTTCTCACAACAGAGGGAATTCCAGTGTGGGATCTAGTGTTTGTAACATATGTAAATATTTAGAAAATAAAGAAATAATGTATTAAAATTTGTAAAGCAAATATTAAAGTGTATTAAAATTTAAAGTAAAGTAAAGGCATGAAAGTAACCGAGCGTTGGGGGATTTTATTGGAAAACTATTTATTAAAGGATAATTTGAAAACTGTGACATTTTTAGTGAGGTCATATTTTCTTTTTCCAGTATTGCATCGATTGGTTTAGCCGCAGTTGAAGGCAGATTGCTGGACACCCTATATATATAAATACATTTAGATATGAATATTCCAATATCGCCTTATATTTATGTGAGGGGAATCCATATAGGTAAATCTATACTTCGAGTCTTACCATGACTGTCTGGCCAACTTTATTTATATTTATTTTCTTATATCCTCGATTACTCATTCATTTATTCGTCCGGTCCATCCGTTAATTTTTTTGTTTGTTTCTTTATTCTTAATGGACAGTCATAAAACGTAACATAAGTATGAATTAAAAAAATTAAAATTTATTTAAAAAAAATCCCGCGAATTGATCACCAAGCGTTCTTAGGTGAACTACACTCATCATAAATCATCCTTATTAAAATATATGTAACAATCCACTTCTGGAGAATGGTTTCCCTCAGAACTAAGGGGTTTTGGGATAATTTGCTACAACGCTAGGCAGGCCGATTGTGGAAGATATATTGGTTTTAATTACTCAGGTAGACGCTGTTATCCTGGCATTTGCTTTAATAATCGTCCGGTGTAACACTCACGGAAACAATTCAAGTTTTTGTTGTAGATAATTTTTATATTAAATTTTACTATAAGTGTTACATTAGTTATACTTAATATGTATTTTTAAGTGTAAAGTTGTACTCGCCGATTGTCATCACAGGACTCACTGTTCGACGCTGCACGGCGCTAGCATCGCGGCGTCCTGCGGAGGCGGAATCACTAGCTCAAGCGGTACACCGCTCGACGATTATACATATTTATTTTATTCACAATATAAAATATGTTTTTATATATTCACGCCTATCTCCCGCAGGGGTTGGCAGAGACCACAGAGTTCCATCCGCTATCGTTTATCGCAGCGAAACTGCTCTCCATTAGTCGCTTTTCGCCCTCGTGAGATCCAGACGTGACGGGTGGCGAACCACGTCGCCGTCATTTTCAACAAAGTAGGTATATTAAATTCGTCTTAGTGAATCCCACGAGCCGCAAGTGAGGATGGAGGTGAGCCTCAGCAGAGCTCTGCATGCTGAGGTAAGGCACCATAGTACCCGGGGGAGCCCGATCCCGGGACGGTCGGCACGCTTGCGACTAACCTCGACTCGCTTGCGAAAGGAAAGGAAATGCGAATTAGGGGGGTTACCAGACTCGGAAAAAATATTTATAAATCTATACATATATATATTCCGATGCGGGGATCGAACCCGCGACCATTGACTCCGCGGGCGAAGGGCCCCGCCACTGAGCCAATCGGTCGTCGCGATTATACATATTTACTTTATTTACTATTTAATATATTACCAATGCGTTTGTTTATTTTTATTAATTATTTTATATATCAAGTACCACCACAAGCTCATTCGAATCGGCGATCACCGGTTCGCTCCAACGATACCTTGCCAAAAAGCATACGTGATCTTCCCCATCCTCCCTTAGTTGTTTGAGCCTAATGAGTCTAGTGCTATCTATAGATTTCAGCCTTATTCTGAATTTTACAACTTCCGTCTGCTCTAAGCGGAGACTTCATACATTTAAGAAATAATATTAATATAAGCAAAGGTATAATATTTATTACCTTTGTAATCTTTGACATTGAAATAACAATTTTGCAATCGCTTATGAATAAATGAAGTCATCATTCTAAAAAAAATATGGAAGCAATTATAAGCAATAAATAGTTATATTTATGTTTTGTTATAATTGTAATGGACCAATCGGGATCGTGTCACGAACTCGACTTTAAATACAAACTAGTATGACAATCAGTACTAGTCGATCGAAATCTGGCGTCGACTCGCAGTACCCAAAGTATTAATGAGTATATATATATATTTTTTTTTTATTCACTCCTATCCCCCGCAGGGGTTGGCAGAGACCACAGAACCACATCCGCTTCGATCCCGGCACACCCTTCCCGCCTCCTCCACACTCATCCATCCTCTTATCCATTCTTCCTCTCACATTCATGGCAGCGAAACGGCTCTCCAATAGTCGCTTCTCGGCCTCGTGAGAATCAGGACGTGACGGACACACACACACACAAAATTTCTAAATAAAAATCGAAAATGCTTGTTGAAAATAGACTATTTTATGAAGTGTGTTAAGATATTTTCAAACTAAGAAATATATTTTATTAATTTTTTTTTTGTTAGGTACCACGTATTCTTAGTAAGTTGACGCCTGGAAGTAGAGGCACCTCTTCCCCTCAACTACCGTCATCCTATATCTTCCCGTCTCTGGAATATCTGTGATATTGCAAATATCCATAAGCGGCATCGATTAATTACCATCAGTTATTATCGTATGTTTGTTAGTGTCACGTTATCTTTTTTAGGTTCATTTTCCAAATAAAAGAAAAAAAAATAAATTATTTACATTATTTTTGTTAGTGGTTTTCATCTTTTTGCTAAAGTAATAAAGGCCTGACGTCCTACAATGTCAATACAAAAAAATTACATATTGAAATAATAGATGTCCAGGTGCAAATTTTGGTACCAGAGAGTTTTTTAATTTTCTTTAGCATTGTTAATAATAATTAATGAATGATAATTATTAAATAGTTATTTTCTTATAAAAACATCGTTTATTTTTTATGATTTTCGAGTCAAGTAGGTTAATTTTTTTGTCCATTAATTATTGCTTTATTCATAAACATTTTAAAAAACTTTATTTTTAAAAACCACACACTTGGAAGCTTTTTCGGGAATAATGAAATGAATACAGTTATTACACAGTTTGTTGTACATACTACGTAGAAAAATTTTTATAACAGTCGGTTTAATTACGTACATTTTATTACAAACTTATTTAATAATCTTCAAATAATAAATAAATATATATGTAGCATAATAAACAATTTAGCTCACAAGCTTGGTCAAATGTTTCTTCTATACTTATACCAATGTGTTTCATTGTCTATCGTCATTGAAGTGAAAACTTCTATAGCCGCGTTACGCGACTCTGGGTAGGGAAAAAAATTATGGGTTCGCGTCAGCAACATGCTAATGCTTAAGGTATATATTATTGAATATGAAAATTATTTATATATTAAAATATTATTAATATTATTATCAATTTATTTATTTATATATTATTAAGACTTCAATTTTTATTTTCTTATATACTTTATATATTATAACAATTAGTTTGAAATTTCTAAATATTCATATACATAAATAATTATATGTATAGTTTTAACTTTTCACTTCTGTCGACCGTCCGCTTTTTTTATAATCTCTTCAACCTGTTTCTTTCGTTCTTTCTTATTTATTATTCACTCCACCAAAACCATTTAATTCTTCGTTATCCACATAATCTTCTGGAATACACCATATATTTACTCGTTTCCAACCCAGTGAGCATTGTATTGAATACGTTTTGTTTCTGGTACCGTCCAATTTCACTTTGTGTGTCGAAACTCTTTCCTTCTTAATAATACCTGATTTAATGACGTAGTTGTTATATTGATCGGTTTTGTTATCATTTAGTTTGCCACAATACACCGTTAGTACTGCAAACACCACTACTAAAATGATTTTATTTAAAATTCTCATTATTACAGTGGCACAATCTTTACTATTTAATATAATTTGCTTGTTCTGGGAGATAGTATTCACAAAAGATTTATCAAACTATAGGTTATCATTCATTAGCCTCTGATGTAATTTGTGTGTAAGGTCGATCAGAAAATATTATATAATTTAAACATACATACATACATATAGTCACGCCTGTCTCCCTGTGGGGCTAGGCAGAAACCACAGATCTCCATCCGCTACGATCCCGACACATCTTTCTCACTTATCCATCCTCCTCTCACATTCATAGTAGCGAAACGGCTCTCCGTTTGCCGCTTCTCGCGTTCGTGGGAATCAGGACGTGATGGGTGGCGAACCAAGTCGACATAATTTATTAACGAATTAGGTATATTAAGTGAATCCCACGAGCCGCAAGGAAGGATGAAAGTCAGCCCCAGCAAAGGCCCGCACGCCGAGGTAAGACACTGTACCCGGGGGAGCCCAATCCCGGGACGGTCGGCACGCTTGCAACTAAGCTCGCCCCTAGCCACGCATCCTTTCGTAACGTAAACACTATATTTGTTATTAGTAAAATCGTAAATTAGGTTTTTTTTTAGAATAAGGTTTTTAGTGTTTAATTAATTGGACAACTAAAGACCTAAATATAAAAACGATAATATTTTTTGTGGATATTTACGGAGAACTCAGAAAATAATTTGAACGAGCAAAGTTCATTTTTCGGAATCTAAATTGTCGAGTTATGAGTGTAGAATTCACTTTTCAGTTACGAGTATAAAAGAGGGCCACCAAATTTCTTCTCGTAGATATCGTATAAGGCAAATAAAGGAGCATATAAAAAGGGGTTCCAGTGGCAAGTCTACGATACTTTCGCTCGAAAATACTTTCGAGAAGCATTAAACTGCTTCTTTATAAGACCTTGCTGAGACTCATATTAACATACAGCTCGGAGTGTTGGATGCTGATTAAAGAAGACGAAAAATCTCTACTCACCTTTAAGAGAAAAATTTTGAGGCGTAGCTTCTGTGGTCCTGTGTTGGAAAATGAGCGATGTCGTACTCTTTACAACCACGAGCTATATGAGCTGTACAATGAGTCGAACGATATCAACACCATTACGATTGGACGCCTTCATTGGGCTGGACACATGGTACGGATGGACGAGGCTAGAGTACTCAAACGCCTACTTGACGGCAAACCAGATGATCGTAGAAACCGAGGAAAGCCTAAGCTCAGATCAGAAGAGAGAGAGAGAGGACGACTTAAGGACAATCGGTGGGAGGCGCTGGAGGGATAAACCTAAACGAAGATCCGACTGGAAAAATTTACTGCACCAGGCTAAGGCCCACCCGCGGCTGTAATGCCTTGATGATGATGAGTGGCAGTTCTACCATATTTATGTATGGGTCAAATAATTCTTATTTGAAAGTAGTAATTAAGTTCGAAAACCTAATTCTCCCACCGGACACCTATTACCAATTGATGGGCAGCAGAATCTACCTTAGTAATAAAACTTATTGCGTGGGAATTGAGGTACTGTGGCGTGCCAGCCGTACAGCCTCAGCGACACACGGGATCTTTAGAGGGCTTTATCTTTGATGTAATTGAAATTCTTCCAAATGCAATTAATTTATTTTTTTATTCAATGTACATTCATATCTTATTCATATTGACGGGTGATCTATTTATCAAAAGACGTCAGGCGAACTAATATTTTTTGTTTTTATAAAACGATTTATTTCTTTTTTATTTTAAATTTTAAAATTACGAATTTTAAAAGAAGTAATAAAGTATAATATAAAAGGTTGCAATTAATATATTCAAATAAAAAGTTTTATTACATTAGTGATACATTTATCAATAAATGTATCACTACAGTACGTACACCCCTCAATTTTGAGAAAGGTCAACTTTAAGCAACGGATTGTTATGGCTATATTAATTGAGTGATTGATTCTGAAAAAATTCGAAATATTTTTTTTACTATTAATTTTTTTTGTAATAAACCAACTGACTGACTGACTGCTGATACATTATAATTGTCCGGGAATATACGTATCCAGTACCACAGAGTTATGATCTTAACAGATGGGTCCTTTTTTCCTTATAATTGATTAAACCTTTTTTCCATGACGCACCGCTACTGTGACAATTCTCTACACCATTTAACGTTATCGTTATATCATGCGCTGACGCGAGATTGATAGTAAAAGTTTTAAGGTGGTTTATTTAGTGACCGTAAGCGTACTATTTTCTCTTTCACCATACACATTGTAGTCATTATGGTACAATTTCTTCATTGACGATGGTGATCTGACATAAAGTGAAGCACTTTTATAAATAAATCTATTAAAAAACCTACTCTGTTAAAAAATGACGGCGACGTGGTTCGCCACCAGTCACGTCCTGATTCCCACGAGGGTGAAAAGCGACTAATGGAGAGCTGTTTCGTTGCGATGAATGTGAGAGGAAGTGTGGATGAAAGGATTGATGAATGTGGAGGAGGCGGGGAGGGGGTGCCGGGATCGTAGTGGATGGAGCTCTATGGTCTCTGTCACCCCTTGCGGGGAATAGGCGTCAATATATAAAAAAAGGAAAAAAAATTAAAAAATTCAATGTAATTGAATAAAACTTTTTAATTGCTCCGCGTCATACAGTGTACGCTCAGATGAATATAAACTGAAGTTCGTTAAACTCCACTAACAAGCAAAAGTTATATAATAACCAGTATCGGAACACTTGAGACAATGGCAGGACGCTCCGTAAATCAGAGCTGGTTAGTGCTTTGTGAAGATAGCGACAAGCTTTGACATTGATACTTTGTGATGCTAATGCGATCGAACGGAGAGCCGTCTTGAGAGATGGTAAAATATTGTTTTATACAGCCTATATACATAGTCTGGTGCTGTCCCTGCACAGCTATTTCTGGAGGATTGGAAATCCTGCCACGCTTGTCCAAGGCGTATTGACGGAACATTAAGACGAAACTAGAAGAAAAATATATAACTATAGGCTATTATAATATAATTTTAATAATAATAATATAATTTTAATTTTACTAAATGATATATTATAATTCGAATAAATACCTATATTTAATTCATTATTGGAGGTAAATTCGTTATCATTGACGGCTAAAATTAGCTTCATTACTGATTAGGGAGTCAGTTAAAGTTTAAATTTTTTTTTATTGTGTGTATTCTTTTAGAAATTGAGGAGTTTTTTTTGGTTTCAGAAATAATCATGAGATATAAGAAGCGAAGTTCCCAGACTACGAGAACTTCGCGACACTCCGACAAGAAATATACAATACGTAAGTAATTAAATAAAAAAAAATAACATAATTAAATTAAAAATTGATTATAATATTGTTTTTGAAAAGAAAATATTATCATCAATTTTTCAATATATTGTATAACTTTTCAATCTTATTGGAGCAAGCGTGTCCCCTCATGGAAAGCATTCGAGGTCGCGCGTAGACATATCCAACACCACAGGCATTGCAGATGCGATTGAGATAAGAATAGGCATGTTTTTTGAAGGTTCCGATGACATATCTGTTCGGAAATATCGCTGAATGTAACTGGTTCCATGGAGTGGTGATGCGTTGAATGAAGTTTCGGAAAAAACGCAACGCACTGGATCGCCATTCGTCTTAATGGTAGGGATGAAACTAATTTTGTTTTCGAAGCACCTCTTAATATCTAATACGGCCGTATAAATAGACTTTCGTATAAATACAATAGAAAATTGCTTCCTTTAAAATTTAAAACTTATTGGGACTGTAATTCCCTCGTTTGGCACGTGGTTTGAGGATCGCAGATTAATTTTAAACTCCTCAGTTATTGTCTGCTACTCACCTTGTATGATTCAGCCACGGGAAGATATGGGATGGCCCTATTCTATTCCGGGAATATCCATAGCAAATTACCTACAAAACACAACATATAATATAGTTATATTATGTGAAAAAAGTTATTGGATTTCATCGTGAGAATAGATCCTTTGGTTTACTATTAAGATGGATTTATAAGAACAATTTTATTACGATGTTATCACTAAATGCCATACACTTATGTCCTATTTTTAACCTTATTGTTGGACTTAAATTAGGCTTGAGTAGTTATTACTAAAACTATAAGTCTACTATCAATCAATACAGCTGTATCAATTAGGGATTTCAATCTCTCAGTTCATTCAATCCCGCGGGATTGATATGCAGGATTACTCCCGCATCTTTGAAATTATGTTATAAAATCAAATTGAAACTACAGATTTTTGTATAAAAATCAACTTTTATTAAAAATCAACATTTCTTACATTAAGCTACAGAAATTATTTCTTTTCTATTAATTAAGTATAAGTAATTAGTAATCTGTTTCCTTAGATTCATCTTTAAATGTTTGGTATAGTTTAATAGTTTTTTTTTTAATTTTACCCTTACTCCTAATAACAGTTTTATATTTTTAATTCAGTCTTATTCAAATAATGACTAATAATCATATCACAACTTTTCTTAAATAGAGCTACTCATGATTTATGCGAAAGTTTTAGCGCCAAATTTTTAATTTGCGCGTTCCGCTCTTTGAAGGTTCGAGATCTAGCAGATTAATAAAAGCAGCGGGATCCCGCGCGAATGCGTGACCCTGTTTTGCTGGATTGCAATCCCTAGTAACAGTTCAATATTGAACACTGGCTGCTTTCAAATTTGAGGGCTGTTGCCGTAATCCCTACTTTAGCCGGCGGAATGGCAATCGCAGATATGTTTTATTACTCAGATATGTCTATTTACTGAGGTTTGCATAGTTGTCTCGTTCGACACCCACAGCAAGAAATGGGGTGGTCTTTTTCTATTCCGGGAACCTCAGCAAATTACCAACACCTAATATGAATAAAAATCTTGATGTCTCATGGATTGTTTATCATTTTCATTATCAACTGCCTTTAGAAGTACACAGCTGGACATAAATCTCTTCTAAGAAAAGAGATTTTTTTATAATTTCCATTGTCAGCAGAAGATAACGATCTTATCTTATCTATCTATGTAGATATTTGAGAAAACAAGTTTTGCTGTAGTTGTTCTTAGTTAGTTCAGAGAAAATAAACTGCAGTACAAAGCATTGTCACTTTCATTAGAGGTAGTATCGCCGTTGGTACAATTTTCTTAAGTGCTTTGTTTCATTAGTTGATTGTAGACCGCTCTGTTAATAGAACTAAATTCAATTGTTAGTATGAAAGGAATGTATAGTCTGATTTTTGTACGATGTAGCCTTTGTTTAACGCAGTCGAATGAAGTGACTTGAGTGGACGAATAAAAAGTATTTTATTAAAGATTGAAAGTTTGAACAAAACAGGGACATTGTGAACCAATAGTAGGAATTTAACAATAAATATACATTTACTTATAGATAATATTTTTACATTGAATATTAAAGAATATAGAATATATCTCTACTTCCTTCTTCAACTTCTTTTATTCATATTACCCTAACGTAAGCAAAGACGACCAATTGGCTCAGTGGCGAAGCCCTCCGCCCGCGGACTCAATGGTCGCGGGTTCGATCCCCACATCGGAATAACATGGATTACAAATATTTATTCCGAGTCTGGTAACTCCGCCAATCCGTATTGATGGTGGGTGATGGTGGGTTAACGTCCGTTCCTCCAGAAAATGGAGAGGCCCGTGCTCAGCAGTGGGACATATGCTCTTCGTTTTTACAGATGTCTATGGGTTGCAGTGATTACTTATCATCGAGTGACCTCCCTCTTCTTTTGCTTACTCCTTTCATAAAAAAATGTAGAAAAAAAGTGTGAAGTTAATACGCGGTATATTTGAATCCTTTAGTATTCTGACTCATTCTCCCGCAGGCTGAATCCTATAGATGTACATGTGTTTCTCTTTTTACTGTAGCTTTTTCGTTTTAAAACCGCAACGGTGCTAACGAAGCATACGCTTGAAAAACTTGATACTTTACAATTTAAAGAAAAATAGACAAAACGTTTAGTTATAATTAATAAAGTAAAACTTATTAGTAATGCGGTTACTCAGCGAAAAATTCAGTGATTCGATTGTCAAAGAATTCTGTGAAAGTCGTTCGAGGTAATCGTTCACATAGTTCATAGCAAAATGGCTACCCAACGGTTGGACATCGGCCAAATGTGGCGTAGGCTTCACGGCGCCTGGAGATTACGGGGAGCAACGAATTGTTGGAAGAAAAACTGCTTGGGTCGTTCCTTCGATTCAAGTCAATTTTATTAGCACCATAAGAAAGTTAGTATTACTCCAGTTTTAGAACATTGATTTTTTAATTAATTTTTAGCCTGAATTGTCCCACAGCGGAGGAAAGGTTTAAATTCCTTCTTTCTACTGGTCACTATTTTGTGCTCTCTATTTCCAATCCTTGCAGTGGGCAAAGACCATCACATACTGAGTCCCCAACACCAAGCAATCTCGCGGCAAGCTTGGAAGAATGACCCAGGCAGAACGTACTGAAGTTTTTATATACAAGTGGTTTTTAAAAATTAATTAATTTACTCATAGGAAGTTTTTTTTGGAATTCTTGACGCTTACTTTCGTAGAAACGTTTTTTAATGTAAAAAATCACTAATTTTGATTACCAAATAATACATGGAGTCGTTTGAAAATATTGTTACATTGTTTATGGTAAATGCTTACCTACCTATTGGTTGGAGAACAGCCAAATATTATGTAAGTTCATCGGCGCCTGGGGACCGCTTATAGCAACGAATTGCTAGAAAGAAAACTGCTCTGAACGTTCTATCTTTTGTAATGGCACATATGTATAGTTCGATATGAGACGACTGCAAATATTATTGCAAGACTTATGGGTTTATCAAAGTACTGTAGTGATATATTAACTGTAGATAACTGTAGATTCAATATATAAAAGTATTTGTCACTTATAAAAAAATCAAGCAACTTATTTTTATGTTGGCCATTTATGCAAGTCTAACATTTTGGCTTGGCAATGAACGTTTTAAAACCTTTTACATTATATTACTTTTTAAATTTAAAATAAAAAAGAAATAAACTGTTTTATAAAAACAAAAGCATTAGTTCGACTGACGTCTTTTGAATAGACATGTCACCCGTCCGGCATAAGAAATTGAAATTATTTATATTGAGATATAAAACGTAAAGTGAAAAGTGTTAATAAAGTATGGATAAGATATTATATAAATGTACAATGAATAGAAAAATAAATTAATTTGACTTGGAAGAATTTCAATTACCTCAAAGATGAAAACCCCCTAAAGATATCCCGGGTGTTGTCGTAGCAGTATGGATGGCATGCTACAGTACATACGAGAAGGAGCATAAACAATTACAATATATCTCTATTTTTAATCAGTTTTTTTTCCACAGCTCATATATGTTCCACTGCTAAGGACGAGCCTCCCCATTTCTGGCAGAATGGACATTCAAAGACGCTTGTCCAAGGTGGATTGATGGAGTACCCAAACTTAAAATAAATACCTGTAGGCTATTTATACCAATGAGGGAATCTAATCACAAATGGGTGGTAGCTTCGCCGCTGAGTCAGTTCTTTTTCTATTTTGTCTATAACTGATTCAGTCTTTCTATTATGGAAAAATATAAGTACCCAAAAATCACTTTATTATTATTATATTATTTATAAGGCACTTTACTTTTACATTCTACGTGGGACATAGGAAGTAAATGAACCAATGCAATGAATAATATTTTCGCAATTAACAAATACCCATTAAGAGTTTTAGGTTGATTGGCCGAGGAATACTTAAAGGGATTAGAAGCATTTAATTAATAAGAAAGTTTAGGACAATTGCAAAAAATATCATCAACACTACCATCTTTCGATCCGTACTCATAAATGGGACTATCACGAATTTTTAGTTCATTCATTTATTCATTTGAACTAATAGCTGTCAATAGTGCCAAAATAGCACGGATGATTTCGCCAATATTACGTAGAATGGAGAAGATATGAAGGAGATTAATCGGTGGGGTTGACATAAGAAAGGATTAGAATAGAGAAGACACGAAGGAGACTGATCGTTGCGGTCGAGATGACGAACTCTTAGTTCAACTAAGAATACTTCTTTCTGACATTCTTTCTTTAACACTCTTGACAATCGATTGATAATATTTATCTTAAATTTTTGATAACGACAAATTAATCAATTACATAGATTGCCAGTCTACATAGTAAGAATTACCAATGTAAGTAAAAATTAATTCAATTTCCATTAAGAAAAAAAAATCTAGCGTTTTCCACATATACGTTTTTTTATTATTTGTTATTATATAATATTTTTCCGTGTTATAAACAATCATCACCTTTGATCATATTGTATTTATACATATAATAATAATCATGTATTTTTTTGTACTGTGTATTCACTGTTAGCGGACCTTTAAAAAGAAAACATTTATTATTACAACGTTTGGTAACTCAAATTATTCTCACTTGCAAACAAAATTCGAACTAAGTTTAATATTGTAAAAATCTCGTGTAGACCGCGTATTCAAATACTGTTACAATTGTTCAAATATCGCCCAGTTTAACTTTTGTTCTATCCACGAATAAAATTAGGTATTCTCTTCTGTTGTTCTATATTTGAGAGAACAAAGTATGCTCTTACATAATTTGCTCTAAAATTAGTGAGCCACTGGGTTTAAATTCTTCTTTGATATCATTATGTAATGATATCAAAGAATAAAAATGAAAGATAATATAAAGACACATGAAAATGTATTCAAAAATTTTTTTTTGTATAATAAAGCGCAGTATGAGTGAGCGAGCAAGTAAGCGGAGGAAAAATTGGATGCGTGTAGCTGAAGATCGGTTTAGGTGGTACGTCTTGATTTGTCTTTTATTTAGTAAAAGGACTCCACTGATGGACGAAGGCCTTCCGCCTTTATACAGCCGGTGAGCAAAAAAAAGTATTTTTAATATGAATTCATTCATTCATTCATTGATTAGTAACTCTCTACGAAGTCAATACAAATGACGATCTAACTGGCTCAGTGGTGAAGTACCGGTTTCGAAATCAATGTTCGCGTTTTCGATTCCCGCATCAGGATAAATATATGTATGGTCTACAGAAGTGGCGGATGTACACATTTGCCGCTAATAGATTACTTAAATTTTGCAAACCTTACCCACCTCTACAATTCGATAACCTATATAGTTCACGATTATATTAATTAAAATTTTTTGACAAAAAAAGTTTTCCAATACCTTATTAAAGTTTTGAATTTTTGTAAGACAAAAATATATTTTGCCGCCCCTGAAATCTGCCGCCCTAGACTGCAGTCTACTTAGCCTGCTAGTAAATCCGCAACTGGCCTACAGGTATTTATTCTGAGGTGGCTCATCAATACACCTTGGACAAGCGTAGTAGGTTAAGATCCATTCCTCAAGAAATGTGGCGATCCCATGCTCGGCGGCGGGATATAAAGTCAAAAATCTTCCAAAAAATTATTGTGATTTCCAAATAAATTATTCATATAGTCATTGGTTTTAGCGACTTGCAAAATCAAAGTAACGAGATCAAAAGATTTGTTACGGAGCACAAAAACAGGAAAATAAATCCGAATTGAACAGACAGAGATATAGCTGTAATTACATTTTACACGATCTTGAACATGACTTGTTGCTGCGAATACATTTCCTATTTCTGTTTTTTTTTCTTTTCTTTAATGGCAATTAGTTATAACTATTATGCCAGTGTCAAGTGAAATACAATAATATGATATCTTTAAAATGTTACTAGTCAGCTTTTCATGTTACGTCTTGATAAAATGGTGGCTATTCTACTAAAACCATCTATGGACTTTTTCAGTAAACTTAAAAAGTTTCGTTACATGCATTTATTTCATATCACTTCACTTATAAGGCACAATCGAATTATATTTATTTATTTACTTATTTATTTATTAGGCACATAAACAGTTACAGTCTTAAAGAACACTTAATATAAACTTAGCAACGCCCAGACTATAACTTTAAATTTGCTACATTTTAACAATAGGGTTACTTATATCTGTACTGTATAATATGTCACCACAATTAAACAATATAACTGATAATAATATAAGATTAATTAATAAACAGATTTTATAAATCCATTTTTAACAATTATCGATCTACGTCACACTTGCAAATGTCCACAAAACACACACACAGATCCACAATCACATGCATATACACACAAACGTCCATGTGCATATATAAACAATTTGCTTTAATACCAAAGCTAACATTTGATGATAAGTCGTTACTAATTCTTTCTTGTTTTCTCTTTTATATTGATTTTAATTTATCTTTTACACTGTTTAATTTTTTAATGCAAATTTTTGTACACTGTTTTAGTTATTAACGTGAGCAATGAGCGAACAGTTACTGGATTTATTGTTATACAACTGTCTTTTATAATAATGTATCTTGCAATAAGCTATGGTTTTCATATGAAAATATCAACTAAACTCTCTTTGTAACATTACAAGCATAACCCTTTGTAGCATTCAAAGTATTAATCTATTTGTAGAATTACAAGTACAAACCTTTTTGTAGAATAAACCACGAACCTTTTTTTCGAATTATAAGTATCAATCCTTTTATAGAATTTAACGCACAAACCTTTTTGTAGAATTATAAGTACTATATTTTGTAGAATTAAGAATACAAATCTAATTGTAGAATATGGACAGTCAAAAGTTTTACTTAGCTAAGATCTGCGACAAGCAAAACAATAACAGAAAATTAATAATGTGTGTTTTTCCGTTGGGTTAAGTGGATTTATTTGGAACTTAAACCAAAAACTTACCGAAAATCGGCCATCAATTCTACACCCACCAACCACTATACACAACACCAAACACACATTATTACTTTTCCATCTTGTAAACGACACGTGTTTCGCCCCAACACGAGGCATCCTCAGGTATAGTCGACTCTACGGAAGACAACCGAAAAGTGAAAAAGACTGAAGGAGATTTTCGGTAAGTTTTTGGTTTAAGTTCCAAATAAATCCACTTAACCCAACGGAAAAACACACATTATTAATTTTCTGTTATTGTTTTGCTTGTCGCGGATCTTAGCTAAGTAAAACTTTTGACTGTCCATATAGTGATGGATTTCAGCAAAGTAACGCCTGACTCCATTAATAATCCTAATTGTAGAATATAAAGTACAAATTTGTGGGGGCGTCCCACACTACGTTTACATCGTACCAGCCGCCCTGCGCAGATCGTCGCAGGCTGGTAGAAACTGGATGCGTGTAGCCGAAGATCGTGCTAGATGGCGCTTCATGGGGGACGCCTATGTCCAGCAGTGGACTGCCGCAGGCTGTTGATGATACATATATTTATTTCGATACGGGGAGTCTCACCACTGAACCATTTAGTTGTCACTGAGCCAATTTGTTTGTATAAAATACATAAATTATTAAAATATTAATAATCTAAATGAACAAGCGTAACACAATCGGCTGATTGGTTGTTTGGTTAATTGTTAACCATACACAAATTTATGGCGTGTATTTACCGAACGTTGCTAATTAGTTTCGCGACTTCCAACGGGCTGTTGAAATTCATAATGATGCTATTAATATCACATTCACAGTGAATATAGGTTATATATTGTTATTAAAGGCAAAATCGGTTCCATTTAGAACTGATTTATATTTCATAAGTAGCTAATTAACTTACATATTTTTCTCTTAATAACAATATTATTAATATAAAAAAATCTCTATAAAAATAATATTATTATTAGGGTTATTAATCCTTCGTGGCGGGATAATACCAAGCACACGAAGGATTATGTATCCAAGAAAAGGAACCTTCTCACGATCCTAGCCGTGCACAATATGGCTGCTTTTTGAATTAACCCCCTTACCTAAACCTAAGTTGGACAGATGGGCGTCCAAATTTTTACCGATAAGTCCATTCACAGAGACCACTATGGGTACAATGACAGTTGAATCAACGTGCTACATGGCGGAAATTAACTATTATAACTTAATTAACTAAATTAATTAACATTATTATTATAAGTTTTAATTAATGTAGAGAGCCACGTTGCATGAAATTTCGACAGAAATTATTCTAATGATCAAATTCAACGGTATTTCTCAACCGATACGACTTTGAAGCTTGGACAAACGAATCGAACATTTTTCTCAAAAGCCGGCAACACTTCTGCGGTGCCCGTGGTGTTCCATATATCTATGGGCGGCGTTGATTGCTTTTTATTAGGCGACATAAGCTCGTTTACCTTCTTCCCCTATAAAAAATTATGGAATATTTCAAAATCTAAATGATTTATTATATTTATAGTTATCACTTTCGGGGTTAAGAGTCGCGGGATTTGTTTTTTATAGAATAGGGCAAACGAGCAATCGTGTCGCCTGATGGAAAAAAATCAACGCCGCCCATGGACAACCGCGACACCGCAGGAGTCGCGGAAGCGTTGCCGGCCTTTTAGGTATGTATAGGCTTGTTTTTTGAAGGTTCCAATGTCGTATCGGCTCGGATATAATATATCATATTCGGATTAATTCTCGTATAGAGACTTATATGTAAACAGATATATATTACGAGCTTGAATATTTCACCAACCTACCTTTTAAAATGTATAATATGTTAATGTCACTTACACCAAAATTCCAAAGTTCCCGTGCCGTAAAAACAAACTCTAAACGATTTGGAATAATGTAAACACTTGTTTACTTTAGTGAAATAACACTATCTGTGAAACTAAACTGCTCTGGCTCGCTACCTCCATTTTCCGCTCATTTTACCCCTGTTGAAAATTAAGAGAGCGAAGTAGCTATCTTTTTATGCTTAAGGCTTTTTATGCTATGGAGGAATTTGGCTGCCTTTTGTGTTTACGTGTAAATATTCATTATTTTACACACTCCACAAAAGGAGGTTTAGAGTTAAAATATTTTTTTTGTAAGAATATTTTTTTTACATACATATATACATATCGTCACGCCTGTTTCCCGTATGGATAGGGCAGAGACCACAGATCTCCATCTGCTACGATCTCGGCATGCTTTCCTCGCTTCTTCCACACTCACCCCTCTCTTTATGCAAGCTCTCACGCGTACTCTTGATCTGGCCTTTTTTAAAAACTTCGGCAATTTGCTCAAGGTATGTTTTTTATGGTAAAGCCGCCTTTAACTGACTGACTAAGACACTGATAAAAGTGTAACTAATATAAAGGGAAGGAGATTTTAATGGGAAGGGAAGAATGAAGTATGTGAGAGGGTCAAAGAAGAATGAAGAAAATAAAACGCTATCACTTGACGGCGATATTCTGTGAGGGTGTGGTGGATACAAATGTAAAAAATAAATTAGAAACGTTACGATAAAGACATCACCGTAATAACCGATTATTACATTGTCTATCGCTGCGAAAATGTTTTACCCGCTTATTATAGACATCCTCTGTAGTAAATAAAGGGTATTACAGTTGTTGGCTTTGTGTTTTTAACTTGGCAATCTCTACAAAAGCTTTCGAACTATTCCATTTGAGGATCAGAGGTGGTAGTTTGTTATATGTTATGTAATATTAAATTTTAAACTGTTTTTAATATTTTATTTTTTTATTTTATTATTTTCTATATTTATATTTTTAAATTAGTAAATGAGTAGAGCGTATGTGTTGCTAAAGCCGACAACGCATCTGTGATGTCTCTGACCTTGTGGCCGGTGTATATATGGGCGGCGGTGATTGCTTACCACCAGGTGACCTGCATTCTCGTTTGCCTGCACTGCTATAAAAAAATATTATAAGAAAACATAAAGCAATTTTTTTTGAGCAAGCAGTAATTTATCTCTTGATGGTAACCATCGCCACCCACATGAATTGCAGATGCATTGCCTAATTTTGGATATACTACGTCCATAATGGGAGATTAAGAGAGCAATAAAAAAAGGGGTAAATTAGTTCTGCCTCTGGTATATTAGGAAGCGTTCGCTGTCATTATTTCGTGCATTAAACGTTATATGAAGAAGTTATAAGAGAGCGATTTGGAATAAAAGGTGACAAAAGGTGAGAAAGGGATGCTTAGATGGTTTGGACACATAAAGAACATGGATGAAAGGAGAAACAACGGATGGAAGGGTCGGTAGGAAAAGAGCAAGAAGAACATACTTTGAACAAATCGCTGAAGTTTTCTTGAAAGGCCTCATCAAAAGTACCCTTAATGACGACGAGCTTGTATGAGAAAAGTAATGAGCGTGGATGAAGGAAAGAAAGAGTGCCGGGATCGTAACAAATGGAGGTCTGTGGTCTTTGCCTACTCCTACGAGAACCAGGTGTGATCGTGGTTATAATAACGTATTATAACGTGCCAGCCGTACTGATACGGCTACACGGGATCTTTAGGGGGTTTTATCTTCGATATAGTGAAACTCTTCCACGTGAAGTTAATGTATTAATGAATTACTTTACATTTTATATTCAATAATAATTTCTTATGCCAGAAAAAGTGACATGTCTCGCAAAAGACGTCAGTCGATCGAATCTTATTTTTATATAAAATAATTTATTTCTTTTTAATTTTAAATTTTAAAATACCAATGTAAAACTAGTAAAAAGGTTTTTCATTTTAATTAAAAAGTTTAAATACATTAGTGATATATTTATCATTATTTTCTAGTGGAAGAGCCACGTTGCAGACGAATACTTTGTCAAGAATGGCTAATTATTTGTCTGTAACATGAATGGGCCGGCTCGCCCGGGGAAGTACCACACTCCCGCAGAAAACCGGCATCTGAGTGGTAGCTTAGCTACCGCGCTTCGTACGGTGAGCGGTCTGTGTTCCGGAGGCCCAACACCCTCCCCTTCCCACTCCCCTCCAATTCCCACTCCCACTCCCCCTCCTATTCCCACTCCCACTCTCATAATTTTACTTTCCTTTAAGGTCGGCAACGTTTCCGCACTGCTTATGGCGTTGCGGATGTCTATGGGCGGCGTTGGTTGCTTTCCATCAGGTGACACGCCTGCTCGTTTGCCTTCCTATGCCATAAAAAAATCAATGTATCACTAAAGTATGTATGTAATCAAAAAGAATACGTTAGTGTTGATTTAATATATGGATACGAAACTATTTCACTGTAGTGCTTCCCTAGCTGAAATTTAACGTTCTAATTAAGAATAAGTTTTACGTGGACCGCTACGTAGTTTATAGACTTGAGGGAGCAACGAATGGCTACCTTGCGGTTGGACAGAAGCCAAACAATTCAGATAACAAGGCGCATTATTACAGAACAAAACCCACATGAAAATGTACTTGGTGCACAATTTTGTATTCAGGCGAATCTGTTTATATTCCCTTAATAAGATATGATATTAAAACCTTTTTTTTTATTAGCTTTTTCGCATTAGCTGTCTTATTTGTTTTCAAATATTTCTTCTCCTTCTTTTAGTGCCTCCTTTCGATTAGCCAGGGTTTCCCTCTATCGAAACTTCAATCCACATTCCCAAGGTAAATTTCTTTGGCCAGTCGTCTTTCATCCATCCTCTCTACATGCCCAAACCATCTAAGCATCCCTTTTTCAACTTTTGTCACAACACCTTCTTTTACTCCACATCGCTCTTACAAAAATATTCCTTTAAAATTTACAACCCTTAACAAGCTTTACATTTTCGGAAAATTTTTATTCTGCCATGTGTCTGCAACGAGAAAAATATTTCGCCATGTTTCCACTGCATCGAGCGCAAATGTTTTTTTACAAACTTCATTTTGAAACCGCGTTCTCTCGGATCCGTTTTCAACGAACTCTCGGAAGTGAATAGAAAAAAAAAATAAAATGAAAACGATTGCAATAACTGCAATAATCCGTTGAACAACGGAAGCCGCCTGAAATGTATTTCAATGAACGCTAATAAAAATCCTCTTTTCGGTACTAATGACTAGTTAGTATCCAAATGATTTATTTTAGACGTATCTATATATACATATATGAAGACAAGGCGTAAAGATAGGACGATAAATAGATTATGAGAAAAATAAGAATATGAGTTCTGAATTGTAAAATATATTCATTCACTTTTTCTTCGTCTACTCCTACATAATTCCTTTAGTTCCTCGTTCACGCATTAGCCCCGCAGAAGAAACAGGTAATCGTGAAATCCAAATTATTTGGGAAAATTAAAAAAACAAATTTTATTAATAAATCCGTTATTGATCGATGTACAGATGTTGTTTATGTATGAAAGGATAGCTAATTTTAACAGTAAACAGACAGACATATGACATAGGATACGACAAATATTAAATTTTGTCAAGTGGTAGAGCCACGCTGCAGACGAGTACTTTGTCAAGAATGGCATATTATTTGTCTGTAGCATGATTGGGCCGGCTCGCCCGGGGAAGTACTACACTCCCGCAGAAAACCGGCGTCTGAGTGGTAGCTTAGCTACCGCGCTTCGTACGGTGAGTGGTCTGAGTTCCGGAGGCCTAACACCCTACCCCTCCCATTCCCCACCCCCTCCCGCTCCTTTTCCCCCTCCCAATCCCATAATGTCACTTTCCTTTAAGGTCGGCAACGCTCCCGCGCTGCCTATGGCGCTGCGGATGTCTATGAGCGGCGCTGATTGCTTTCCATCAGGTGACACGCCTGCTCATTTGCCTTCCATTCCATAAAAAAAAATTGTATAGCGTTGACCTCGACTACTTTTGAGTGTACAGATACTATATTTTCAGAAATCTTAAAAGATTTTCAGGCTTTGGTGGTAAGTTTTTATTTTCGGTTTACTACGTTTTTGCGTCGATACGATCACGCCTGTTTCCTGTAAGGGGTAGGCAGAGACCACAGATCTCCATCTACTATGATCTCGGAAATCGCAAATTTTTTTTTTTGCTTTATTTACTCCATTAAAATTTCAGTAATTAATACGACTCGATGTTAAATTTATGAAGGCGTACTGAATATGTATTTAGTATATCGTAGTAAACAGTAGATCTTCGGTCTAACCAAGTTCAAGTCTTCAAATAATCGCATCGATTTTCGGTAGACTTTTCGGTTGTCTTCCATAGAGTCTACTATACCTGAAGATGCCTCGTGTTGGGGCGAAACACGTGTCGTTTACAAGATGGAAAAGTGGTAATGTGTATTTGGTGTTGTGTATAGTGGTTGGTGGATGGAGAGTTGTAGACGGCCGATTTTCGGTAAGTTTTTGGTTTAAGTTCCAAATAAATCCACTTCATCCAGCAGAAAAACACACATTATTAATTTTCTGTTATTGTTTTGCTTGTCGCGGATCTTAGCTAAGTAAAACTTTTGACTGTCCACAATGTAAAATTAAATAAGGTATTCCTAAACATGTCTAATATTCTCGAAGTCCCCTTTATTGGAACTGTTATGCCTCATACACATAATATGTAAATACACGACAGTACGGCGTCACACGTTTGAATTGCATAATACACATAAGAAAATATTGGTTATTTCCGTAGAAAAAAATATTTCAATTCAATATGAAGTAAAAGGTAAAATTCTCTCTCGACTCATCGAAAAGCTTTACCTTTTTGTTCATATTCTTTTACTTGTAAGTGTTGAAATGTTACAAATGTTTTGAAACGAATTTTGAATGTTTAAAATGTAACAAATCTACAATATAAATATAAATAATATAAAGAATTTGAATATCTTAAAATTTCGAATAAATGAATCTTCCGATTTTATTATCCGACAAAAACATTTTATCTGAAAATACACAGCACAGCACGAACTTGTTTCAAAAATAATTGTATAAATAATTGTTTTTAAATCTTAGGTAAATTTGGTTCAATACGAAAAAGATTAATATCCATGCTAAACATTTTTTAACTTTAATTTTCAAGTTCCAGTTACCTTAACAATGCGACATTTTCAGCCTTCATGCAGACAAGATTTAAAGTTATTTTCATTTAATTCTTTTCAATCTACAAAAGAGAGTCCAAATTAATAATTAAGATAAAACGAATCGTAATTAACGCTGGACCCGTATCCGTGAAAAAAGTTTTTGCTGATATTCTAACCCCTAGGTAAGGGATGCTTATGCTTACTGATGCGATATTGCAAACCGGTACGGCAGTTGATCTCGAGATCTTTCTGGATGTGGACGTGCTACGGGTGTTGAGAAGTAATTTGCGCCTTTATTACGATAAATATTTATTTATTAATCGCAAATTACTCCATTTTTTCGGTGATAAAGTTGAGTTTATTTTTTATTTTAGTAATATTGATCAATAGTTTATTTTAGTAATTTTGAATATTTTTTTATTTTAGTAATATTGAATTTGGTAGATTCAATTTAAACTAGCGCGGTGATTTTTTTTAATTTTTTAAAATGTATACAAGTTATAAAGTGTCGGTTCCCGCTGAATGTCTGAAATGAACAGATTGGACAGCTCATCAAAACACGATAAAGAGGACGATGCCAGGGGAAATTGTACAAAACAAAATAAACTTTTGGGTGAGTAAATAACTATAAAGAAATGTTTACGTCTGCAGTGATTCACATAAAGATAAATAACACATATACATACATACATAAACTTTAACTATTAAAACTTAAGTTAATTTTACATTTTATTGGTTAATATTTCTTATATATTCACTTAGAGAGGAAACTACTGCTTTCGGAGTCAATGGTTGTGGGTTCAATTTCTATATCGGAATAAATACTTATGTATGGCCTACAGGTATTTAATAATAATAATAAAACTTTATTTTAGGACTAGCCCATATATCGTTAGTAACAATCTTTCTTATAATCTAGTGTTAGTAAAATTACAAAATTTTATAAAAATATATTTTACATTTTTTACATGTACAAAACATTAAAATATAATACATTAACATATTATTACAAATTTGAGAATAATAATAGGTATATGGCTATAATAATTTTAAAATAGTAATAAATAATTTAATTTTACATTTTATTTTATATTAAATTAATCTGAATAATAATAATAGATTTAGAGCTTGCGTTCCCCATCAATACACCTGGGAGTAGCGTAGTAGGTGAAAGTCGATTCTTCCAGAAATCGGAAGACCAATGCGCCGTGTCTGTAGGAGTGGGATGTAATATATAATATGTACATGTGGGATGTAAATGTGGGGTGTAAAATATATTTACTCAACTTAATGAAAGTACGTTTTTAAAGAAGAAATAATAATGCTGTTAAAATTCCTATAATCCTTGTTTACAAACCCATGTAGCTTTGAGGAATAAAAAAAAATTTTAAATTAAAAGGTGTTATTAATACACTAACATAAAAATTGGGAAAGAATACAAAACTAACTAAAAAAAACTGACTTTGTTGGCGCAACGATACCAAAATGGAGCTTGTCCTCCGAACAGATTTTACGCTGCCGTGTCCTGTCCTGTAGATTTGAAGGTTGCGCAACTCATCCTCCACCATGTCCCTCCATCGGTACCTGGGGCACCCCACAGGTCGCTGTCCAGTTGGGTGATAGGAGGGATAGGGATAGGAGGGCAAACGAGCAAGCGTGCCGCCTGATGGAAAGCAATCAACACCGCCCATAAACAACCGCGACACCGCAGGAGTCACGGAAGCGTTGCGGGCCTTTTAGGTATGTGTACGCTTGTTTTATGAAGGTGCCAATGTCGTATCGGTTCGGTAAGACCGTCGAAGGTAGTTGGTTCCACAGAGTGGTAATACGTGGAAAGAAATTTCGAGAGAAACGCACCGTAGTAGATCTCCACTCGTCCATACTATCTATCCAGACACATCATCGTTTATTTGATTTAAAAAATTCATATATTATTTAAAAAATTATATATGAATTTTCAAGATACATTTATTTTCTTTCTTCAAGAAGCGCCACCTAGCCCGATCTTCTGGATCGTGCATTCAGTTTCTGCCACTCACGCTGCGTCGCATCATATAATTGAGGAGCCTCATAACTACATTAATCAAGACGTTTCTTTTGCATATACCTTCAAAAAACAAGTCTATACATACTTAAAAGGCTAGCACCGCTTCCGCGACTGCTGTGGTGTCGCGGTTGTCTATGGGTGGCATTGTTTGCTTTCCATCAGGCGGCACGCTTGTTCGTTTGCCCTCCTATCCAATAAAAAAATATGAAAATTTGTCAACTTGAAGTGGCGCACTTTTATCTCTAACAATAATCTTGTCAAGTTTCAAAATAGGGAAATTAAGCTACAGAATTTATATTCTTTGCGTAAAGCGTTAGCCGCTTTACCTTCATATTTAATAGGGGTTAGAAGGCTTAGCTTTAATACAGATAACTATGATAGAAGAAGTCGCACGGGGAAAATTGCTATAATGGTGTTTTGCGTCATGCATATAAGATATATCGCAGGAAAAAAAACAGTTACGTTGATAGTCTTTTATTTTGATATCATTCTGGTCCTTAAATTATGTAACCTCTGTGTTCCATTTTGTAACAATTACATTGGGTTGGCCACCAGATTTCGGCACTTTTTTCGAAAAAAGAATTAAAAAGGGGACGGATTAAGGAACGCGCAACGCTACTGTAAAAGCACACATAAAATATTTTTGTAATTTTAAATTACTTTCACGAATGTATTTTTCGTGTAAGAGTCTATAATTAAGGATTTATAACGATTTATTAAAGCAAATTTAAATTCTTGAAATATTTATAGTTTTCTTAAATAAATAACCCAAAAATTGACGAGTTACAATATTTGATTCGTTTTTTTAAAAAAAAAATTTAACTCTTTTCTTCTATATTTACTGGGAGACTTTTGTCCTAAGGCTTTTGTATTACGACTTAATCACTTTTTTACAGCCTATGTACATGTTTGCTACTGCTGAGCACGGGCCTCCCCATTTCTGGAGGAACGGACATTAACTCACCACGCTTATCCAATGCGGATTGGCAGGATTACTAGACTCGGAATAAATATCTATAGGCCATACACATATTTATTCCGACGCGGGGATCGAACCCGCGATCATTGACTCTCGCCACTGCGCCAATTGGTCGCTCCCAAAAACACACTTAAATATACATATTTAAAATAAAATATATTAATTGATATTTAGTTAATGCTGCCGTATCATGTTTAACACGAAAAAAGAGGATACTCCCGGTGTTTCTTTCGCTCTTTCTTCTCTGTCCATAGGAACTTCGCGATGATGGTGGTAGAAGCTTCATTTTCATTTGGTGAATGAAAAATGATTTTTTATGCGTAAAATAAAGAATGGTATTTGAATTCTTGACTACATAAGAAGTTGGTCCCGTAAGAAACCTAAACCTTGTATCGATGTATAAAAAGTATTGCTAAATGCATTGATGGTTGTTGAAATGTAAAAAGTAGGTCAAAAGTAGATCGAGTGGCAAAGGGAATCGATGTTTGAAAAATAAGCCACGTATTCTGTTTTGTCATTGATTCTTTAAAATGAATCTTTATGAACTTTTGTTTTTCCTTAGAAATATTTAATTTTTATTTAATACTTTATTGTTCACATAAAGCACGACATACAAGAATTAAAAGGAGAGAAGATGTACAAAGGCGAGCTTAACTCAAAATTGAGTTTTCTTCCAGCAAAGCCAGGAGTGAAAGAGAGATAAGATAAGCTGTGAGGATAAAAATAAGTGTAAAACAAAGAAATATAATAATAATATACATAGCAATACATACTCTATAAAACCATACATATATAAACATATAAATACTAATAATATATAACATAATACTATATAAATAAGAGGATACATATATGTAATATACACATAAATATATACACATATAAAAATTTTATATTGAAAGGAAATGTTCTTTAATTCTTCTCTTAAATACATCCAGTGAGAGGCTATCACGTATAGTATGTGGGAGAGAGTTCCACAAACGCACTGCATGGACAGTGAATGAGCCACCGTAATGGCTGGAAGAAATATGTAATTCATATAACATATCACCACATGAGTGGAAAATAACAAGTAAGTCGGCAAATGGGGAGTCCTCATTTCCCATGATTCTTTCATAACGTCTATTGAGGAAGGGAGAGGCTGAAATTATGCGTTACAGGGTAACCTTATCCCCTGTTAGCAAAAGCCGAGTTAATCCTATCTTATTTATTAATGTTTAAACTAATTATGTTATTTATGAACACAAAAGAAAAAGATATAAATGTATCGCCAATCCACGGTCTGCCGTGCCAATGGATGCGTGGCTAGGGGCGAGCCTAGTCGCAAGCGTGCCGATCGTCCTGGGGTCGGGCTCCCCCGGGGACTATGGTGCCTTACCTCAGCATGCAGGGCTCTGTTGGGGCTGACCTCCATCCTCCCTTGCGGCTCGTGGGATTCACTAAAAACGAATTTAATATACCTAATTTGTCGAAAATGACGGCGACGTGGTTCGCCACCCGTCACGTCCTGATTCTCACGAGGGCGAAAAGCGACGAATGACGAGCCGTTTCGCGGCGATGAATGGTAGTGGATATAAAGAAAATATAAATATATAAAGTTATAAAATATAAATATATAAAATTTTTGTATAAAATATATATTGCAATACCTTTATAAATTGGAAAAAGGGAATTTCATACTGCCGAAGCACTCCCTGCTATGAAGTAAAAAATTCATCCAAACGCTGTTCATTTTTTAGAGCGGCTGTCTGAATGCTATAAATTCGTTATCGACCTGCCCTCAGTTTTTTATTCCACCTACTGTTCGATCATAACGTTATATATAGTTATTTAGTTTTCTTTCTTTACAACTGCAACTAATAGAAACTACAATTTTCAAAAATTATGAGTATGAAATAAATAAATAAATTAAACATTTTTTTGTGAGGTCAAACTCCTTTCCATTCTTTCTTTATTCTTCCTCTCCAGTTACTTCATTCTTCCACTTTTCATTACCCATGTTCCAGCCGACGACGTGGGTCATTTACATCTTAGGACGTGAGAGCAAGTCTCGGGGATATTCCCCCACTACTTGTTTTTCAGCGTTTTTCTCGGGGATGCACTTATACCCGGTCTTGTGTTGTCACTTATTAACGTGGATGTTTCCGGCTTAAGACTCGGTTCTTGTTGCTAGGTCCTCTGGCATCTCGTCTTGAGCCCACATGTATTCATGGTTCAGATCTCCGAGAAATAGCGTTAAGTGAAAGCATTTTTCTGCGTTACAGCGTATCTATGGTGAGTGCAGCGATCCGGAGCCCAAAATTCTTTCACCTACTTTTCTTACATTTTCTTTACATTTTGCTTACTCTCTTATCAAATTCTTCTTTCATCCCCATTATTCTCAACATTTCCCTTAAATGGGCATCAGTGGAATCTATAATGTTGCAGATGTAGCAGTAATTCTTTATCATAAGGTTACCCGTTTATTTCTTTGCCTATCCCTTCCATAAAAAAATAAAGTGTTCTTCAAATATTTATTTGCAAAATTGTGTGATAAATAATTTATGTAATATATTTGATACAAGTTATAAATTCACGAATTTAATATATTTTATATTAGAGTTTTGTTCTAAGGTAAATGAAACATTATTCATGCTTGAGGATATAGGAAAATTGCTCATGAATAAAATATTTATTAGGTTTTTACATTGTCTACTTTGAATTCCAATTCTAATGTAGAGCTTAATCGAATGAAAATTGAATACAGTGTCGATGTTTTTATATATTATTGATATTGTCTAATTTGTTTAATTTAATCTTTATATAAACGAGAAACTATCTTTGGAGTCTTGTAAGATACGAAGCATTCTTTCCATTGTGGTACAATAGTCAATAATTACATACTTATTTCGACAGTAGTACGGGTTATGCTAATTATGCTAATTGGCTTAGTTGCGAAGTTATTGTTTTCGAACCAATGATAACGGGTTACATTCCTACGTAGAATAAATAGTATGACTTTGAGGTATTTATTGCAAGTCTGGGTGTCTCACTAATTTACCTCAGACAAGGGTGGTTGGTTAGTGTCTGATTCTCCAGAAAATGAGGTAGCCCCGTCACAAGCAATTAAGCGCATATCTTCTTCATAGTTGACCCACTCTTGATAGAGCGGTTATAATCGTCGTGAGATAGTTTTGCTGGTAGAGGCGGATGTTATACGCCTGTCGATTGCATTCATCATTTGTTCAATTCATTGCATGGGTAACTTGTCGCGAGGTCTAGTGCCTTTCACTCTTAGATGAAAACACATTCATTGGACTCGACGTTTCGTCTTGAAATATGGCCATATAAAGCAAAAATAAATGCAGAAACTTATGTAGGCGATGAAATAAACCTAGCTCTGAAATTGTGTATTGGTCATATATTTATAACTCAAACTCGGTGTTACATTGTATTTTTTTATCTATGGGCGGCGTTGATTGCTTTCCATCAGGTGACACACCTTCTCGTTTTCCTTCCTATCCCATAAAAAAATCAAAACGAGTTACAAGGATTATATACATTCATTCTTCTAACTAATTCGTGCAACATAATAAAATGTAATCCTAATTACAGATGGATAGAACATTGACATGCAGTGTCAGACAGCCAGACTGGATAATATAAGAAATATTATCCACATAATATTAAATCTAGCATGTAAGCTGTTACATAAATAGCTTACATGCGTTACAGCTTATAGATGTTACCACATATGAACGGATACAAAAAAGTATATTACAGTGCTGACGGTGCAGTTTTCAAAATAGCTACGTACAAAAACTATGGGAAGAACTATGTTGCCCAAAATGTAAGCTGGAAACCATACAATAAATTCTACAATAATTTCTATTGTTCATTGTTACAGAATTGGATTTGGATTACTTGGAACGAGGTGGCGGTGGTACTATGACAGTGGCTGGAGCTCCAAGCGTCGAGCCAAGTCCTGACAGCCTCGATCTTGTCAAGGTCGTTCTGCTTGGAGCACCTGCTGTCGGCAAGACTAGCATTATCCAGGTATCTAAAAACTTGTAAAAACATTCCATTATTACGGGACATTAACCCACCACGGTTGTCCAAAGTGGATTGATGAGACAGCCAGACTAAGAATAAATATCTGTAGGCAATTTGTATATGTATACAGATGCGTGAATCAAAGCGCGACCATTTACTGTGAAAGCGATAACATCGCTACTAAGAAAAAGTCGCAGCAAATCAAGAAATATGTATTTCAAACAATTGCTTATGTTTATGACTTGTTGACATTGTTATTAATTGTATTTGTTTTTCACAGCAATTCGTCTGGAGCGATTTCTCAGAAGAATACGTACCAACTGATCGTAAACACACATTTTACCCTTCGGTGATCATAAACGAACATCTATACGAAGTTAAAATAACCGATGTACCCGTAATACCTTACTTTCCAATAAACTCCTACTACGAATGGGCGCATTACCGCTTTTACGGTCTACGTAACGCTACAGCCTATATTCTCGTCTTTGATCTGTCTAATGTGGAAACTTTTCAATATATTAGAACATTAAGAGACCAGATGGTGGAAAGTAGAGATATGAGGAATGTACCAGTTTTAGTTGTTGGCAATAAACAGGATTTGCTGTGTAGTAACACACCGTCCGCCGTAACTGGTCTCCAGCAGTTAGCTATGGCAGAAAGCGCATGTGGGGATTCGAGAGAGAAGAGGAGGAACATTGTTAATCTCGTTAGAAAACATTGGAAATGCGGTTACGTGGAATGTTCTGCTAAATATAATTGGCGTGTTATAGCAGTGTTCAAAGAATTAATGGAGATGATAGACGCTCTAGAGTGGAGTGGTGGTGGGCGCAGTGCCGAACCGCCGCCAGATTCATCCGCTGGTGGTGGCTCAGGAACTCATGAAAATCGGTGCGTAGTTGCTTAGCATTGCACGCGAGGTAACTTTTGTTTTCGATGTGTCAACAATACGTGGAAAAGTCTGAGAGCTAAACATTTCCGGTCGATATTTACCAAAGACACTTTACACTTTTAGCATTTTAGGAGGTCCGGTATATATAAATGTGTTCTGTCAATACAAAAGGTACAACAATAAGATTTAGCAATAGAGTCAAATAACTACTTTTTCTTTTCTTTAATTGCAATACGTTATAAATATTATGCTAGTGTCAAGTAAAATACAATAATATCAAATTTCTTGAAACGTATCTAGTCAACTTGTCACGTTACGTCTTGATAAAATGGTGGCTATTTAACCAAAACCTATGGACTTTTTCAGTTAACTTAAAAAGTCACGATACACGCATTTATTTTATGTCACTTCACTTATACACCTTAATCGAACTATATTGTATAATATATATTAATATAAATAATAATGTAAACAATATAACTCATATGATTATAAAAATGAAATAAAAATCACAACGTCACTGATGTAAGTTGGCGGGAAAAGTCCAAATAGTTACTTGTAAACTAAAATACGGATTTGAATGTCTTTTCTTTTGAATTAACAATTCAATTGCATTATAGATGTATAATATGTTAAATAGCATACTGTATTGATTCAAAAGTATTGTACACAACTTTTTCGTTTTGAAAGGAAATTTTATGTTAATATAATCTAACTGCTGATATTTCTACCGAATTTCAACTTTTTTTAGTTGTAGTATGGTATCTGAATAACCTGTCTTATTATTCTTTAGTTTGTTTTTTTATGGGATAGGAAGGCAAACGAGCAGGTGTGTCACCTGATGGAAAGTAATCAACGCCACCCATAGACTTTCGCAGCATCATAGGCAGTGCGGAAGCGTTGCTTCCTTGTTATCCTTGTAACCGGGCGGCTTGTAATCCATCTTTAGTCTTTTTTCTTTTAGCGTATCATTACAATGATAAGAATTAGAATGTTTAAACCTTTTACAAAATTCACATATACATTGAGTCCTTCACAACCTTCAAGATATTTTTATTTATTCCAATACCTTTAAAAGGTTGTGCATATTTGGCATTGTTCCATGAGATTTGGTTAGAGGCGACATGACATATTAATTCTCTGTATAAAATTAAGTATAGTATAGATCATATTAGTTGCCTAAAAAATATTTATAATGCAGTTAACTTGTTATCTTTATCCACATTCTTATAATACCTAATGTGAGAAATAGCCTGCTTTTGTTTCTTAATAATCCTTGAATTATAAAATGAAGTTACGTCAAACTATTAAGTGTTTATGTTTAAATTCGCTTCGAAGATTATAAAAAATGTGAAAGTGAAAATCATGAGACGGAATTTATGGATAGCCCTTCAGGGTTTTTGTAGTCGTATTTTGTCGTTGGTATCAACTATTTCATATACTTATTCTAAAACCAATATAAATATTTCTTCTCGTGAATTGTCAAAGAGCACGGTAAAAATTGGTTATTTATTGTCACTGTAGTGTGTATAAATAAATGGTTGTTGTTATGCATGGTATTAAAAAAAAGGAAATTTGATCCGAAAGGAAAAACTGAATCACATCCAACGATGTGTATAAACGCTGCAATTGAAAAGGGTTGCAAAAGGGTGAACTCATTAAAAACAAATACTTATGTAATTACGAATGTGACGATATATCATCAGCCTTTTTATTAAAAAGCAATGACTGCATTTTTATAATAAAGTAATTTCTTAAATCTCTCATTAGGACGCTGTTCCGCCTAAGTGAGGTGAGTGGTCAAATGTTAAGATACGTAACTTGTTATTCGTTGAAATATTCAAAGCAATTGTTTGAAGTACTGGTTGAAAGGCACACTTTCGCGTTTAGTTCAATAAAGTGGTACTTCACATGTATCTTCTTCATTTTCCTTCCAATAGCAATCAGATATAACTATTATGCCAGTGATAAGTAAAATGTAATAATGACAAGTTTCTCGCGATGCTGGGTATTCCACCGAAACCTTCTATGGACTTTTACAGTCAACCTACAAAGTCACGATACACGCTTTTGTTCCATTTCGCTCCACTTATACACGAACTATACCAAAATTGAACAATATAGCTGTAATAATAATAGGAAATAAAAAAAAATCATTTTGTCAGTCATTTTGTAAATTGTCGGGGAAAACCTCGCAAATTTTGTAGCGATCTATCAGCAAAGTATCTGATAAACCTATTATACATTTGATTTTTTGTCAAGATTAATAAAATTTATGTTTCAAGATCACTCAAATGCTACTCATATTATACCTATTAATTATTTAAAGATTATCAATAAGCAAGAGTATCTTCATCTTCACGGGGTGTTGACAATAATTCGAACGCCTTTGCACCTCTGAGATTACTACGTCACATTTGTGAATCTAAATATCACATCATATGGTACTTCGTTATCACGTAACTGTTAACCTAAAAACTAATTTTAACATGGATTAGTTGAACTGATTTGTAAATTTCGAATAAATGTATGTGTTTAAAAAATATATTTATAACATATAAAAGTTCTTTAATATTAATTATATACACAATTAAAATAACATGCATTCTAGTGTGGCATCACGTTTAGTAATTTCTACTCCGTGTTGTGCTTTTTTACTTCTGTGCTTCCTTTATTATTGTAGGGACTAGAAATAATTTATTTATTACCCTTTTACATAATAATTAGGTTATTATTGGCTGAACATGAGCTTTATTTCTTGGAATTACTAAGCTTTATTGTCACTTTGGACACATATACATCATATATATTTATTATATTACTTTTCTGACGTATCGCATATATGTTAAAACAAATTAACTGTCTCTAATATTTGAGTCAAATTTTACAATAAAATATTTCTATTCATCTTCTTTCTATGTTCATGAAGTTGGTGCTTTCTGTTATAACTACAAGATGTTTGTACTTTAAAATAAGATATCAACAAATTTTTATTTACTATGTTAATACCAAATATTTTTTTAGCACTTTAAAATAACAAAATGTAATGAGTTACTTAGCTGAGATTTCGCTACACTTATATTTGAGCATTTTTGTTATATTTACACTCATTTGTATTTTTTCTTTTAAGAATTGTTGTTATTTGCTTAGTCGAAACGGTCTACACGAATTCTAGTAATATTCAAAACATTGCTAGTCTTCTTTTTAAATTAACAAAACTCAAATTTGATACAATAACGTAGTCGCAAAAGTAGCTTTTCTATGTAGTAGTGGGTCGATAGAATCTTATCAGATGTAATAATATTTCCTTCTTTTGTAAATACTATTCTGTAAACGGTTTATTAATGACTTATTTAAGAACAAAAGTTGTGTAATAGTTTATGTTGATGAAAAAGCATTGATGGCAATCCTTATACAAATGTTACACGGTGCAATAAAAAGTTGTGAATATTTCAAATTGTTTCATCTCACAATTCCTAGACAGACGGAAGGAAATGTAGAGGTAGCGAGGAAAAGAGAGAAGGAGAGCGATAGAAAGATATATAAAATACAATTTCTTGAGTACTATATCCAAGGTTGAGGTTAAATATGGAAGTAAAAATAAATTTTAAAAACATTTTTACAACAGCTTAGCAATTTTTAAGACTAACACCAAAGCTAGGAGCTACACACCAAAATGCTCATACATACATACGTACATAATTAGTTATAATTAAATCACACATTGAAATAGTTCTATCATTATCAATATAATACATCAGTAACAGCCAAAAACAACCCTAGACATCTCTCAAAGGCCGGCAACGCTCCTCTAATGCCTATGGTATATGGGCGGCGTTGATTGCTTTCCATCAGTTGACACGCTTGCTCGTTTGCCTTTCTATCCCATGAAAATATGTTACCGAAGAAAATTACGTATTTTATCGGTATCATTTTTAGCTTGTTGAAAAAAAAACTATTTTTATAACGGCTTATATTAAGCATAATATTATATTATTTGTTTGAATTATCGGCCAAGTGACGAAGGTAACCTTTTCCAAGGCAATGGTTGTGGGTCCCATTCCCGTATCAGTATAGATACGAGTATATATTATGTGTGGCCTACAGGCACAGCAATAAATTTGGAAAGCGTGACGTCTTAATGTCCTTTCTTCCAGGAATGAGAAGGTTCCATGTGCAACAACATCACACATAAAAAATAAATATTTTTGAATTTACCAGTTGCAGATTTTGTTTGATAATTAAATTAAAAATAAATATATACTATAAATATAATTTAACTGCGGACGTACATATGTATGTGTAGTAGGGGAGATTGGGTACGGTTGTAACAATTTTTCTTTAATTGCATACAGCACAACTAACACAGATGTAAGCACTGATCAAAGCATTTGAGATGAAAGCTTAGTCATCTATGTTTAAATTCAAGTGAAAACTAGAAGCTCAGGTAAAACAGTTTGGCAGGAATATGCCATTTTAATGAGTATGTGCGAATGTTACAACTGACCCCATACCAGGGTCGGTTGTAACACCCATGGGGGACAGTTGTAACACTAAAAATAATACACAGATTAGATAGATTGAGTTTTATTCTTCAAATATTACCAAAATATGTCAACTTAAACAAATCAAAAATGTTTAAGCCACATTTAGCAGTCTTATAAGATATTTATTAGAACTAAACGGAAGTAAATCAATAAATATAATATTTCTCCTTCTGAATGTTTAACTCCAGTACTTTTATAATCAGACTTACTTTTATAATCACTAAATTACTTCTAAAACACAAAATAATCTTTATAATCTGTCTTCCAAAACAAAGTTAAGTAATAATTAAACAGAACTTGTCAAAAAAATCCGAGTTATTAAAATATCTTTTTCCTATACTTAATCGGACTTATTACAGTTATTATGGCATATATAATATCTATTCCCATCAGTACAGGCTACGTGAGAGCATTTTTTACAGCCTCCTTGACACTGAATTCAACATGGAGCTGAATTCTAGACCCACTTCTTAAATATGTCTCTATGCAAACGAGGCAATGATATTCTTATTCTTTGGATGATTCTGGTGATGTATCATCATCCTTCTTAATGTTTGTTTTACTTTTTCATTTACCTCAGCATCTGCGATACATAAATGTTATAAAATTGGTGTTACAATCGTCCCCATGAAAAATGTTACAACCGTCCCCACCCCCATTTTAAATATGAAATTGTCAAAAACTCTAGGTAGCAAAACTAATAAAAACTACCCACTAAGCTTATTATAATCTTTAATTTGTAACGAATACTTAAGCACATTTTGAAATACGATAATACTATTAATATTTAAACTGTATCATAAAGAAATTCATTAAACATACTTGACAAAACACAATAGGGCTCCCTGTAAGCGTAAGCACCGCGCAAAAGGTGACATTATACTGGTAATCATGTCGAGACTGTTAGCCCGTATGCCCTTTACCTTGTACTCCTCACCCACCATGCATAGTTTCGATAATATTTGAGCTGTTACAACCGTACCCTGTTGCAACCGCACCCAGTCTCCCCTACAGGAATACTGATCTCACCTTTTCACAAAACACATTTTGACAGTTGGGTAGAAAAAGTGGTTTATCTGAGTATATGTAACAACTTACAGCCATGGATACCAACTATGCCATAGAAGACGCGTAAGTTACCTACCAAAAATAAAATCACAATTTACTTTCTTATCTCGTTTATCTCTTTTATAAAATCATAGGACCATTTCCTAACGACAAAGATTGCTCTGTAAAGGGTAAGACAACCAAAAGGAGTAATACTAAAAAATTTAATCTTTTACCTAAAAAAATTCTCTTCTATTTCCTCATACTTGTAAGCCTTGTACACTTACGTAAGAAACGAAAACGAAGTATCGACAGCAAATTTATTCAGGAAAAAGAAGGGTGAGTTACTTTATCGAGGGAAAAAAGGTGAACCGTTTACATATCGACAAACGAATTTTATTATATATTGCAGGGAGGTCTAAGTCCATTAGACCCGAGATCGACTGTCTACTAACTAGACTGCGATCTACCGATTACATAATTACTTTGCGCGGTCTACGTATTTTTACACATAAATACTATTATTATCTCTTTTATTACACATTACACAATTATCTTTTAATAACAATATTATTATTATACAAAAAAATGACCATATAATTATAATATTATTACTAGAGTTATTAATCCTTGGTGGCGGGAATAACCAAGCCTATGAAAGATTTAGGCACCAAACGAAAGAAAACTTATTAAACCTCACCATCCTGGCCGTGCACAATATGGCTGCTTTTTGAATTTTTAATTTAATGTGGACAGTCAAAAGTTTTACTTAGCTAAGATCCGCGACAAGCAAAAAAATAACAGAAAATTAATAATGTGTGTTTTTCTGCTGGATGAAGTGGATTTATTTGGAACAACCGAAAAGTTTGTCTTCTGTAGAGTCTACTATACCTGAAGATGTCTCGTGTTGGGGCGAAACACGTGTCGTTTACAAGGTGGAAAGGTGGTAGTGTGTGTTTGGTGTTGTGTATAGTGGTTGGTGGGTGGAGAATTGATGGCCGATTTTTGGTAAGTTTTTGGTTTAAGTTCCAAATACATCCACTTCATCCAGCAGAAAAACACACATTATTAATTTTCTGTTATTTTTTTGCTTGTCGCGGATCTTAGCTAAGTAAAACTTTTGACTGTGCACATAGTGATGGATTTCCGCAAAGTAACGCTTCACTCCATTAATAATTTTTTTAATTTAAGCCACTTACCTAAATCTAACTTGGATAGAATTTTTTTTATTATTGGGTTGCTACGAGCGGCTGAACCAGTAGCCGAATTCGGGTCAATAGGTTTATTAGCTCTGATATATAACATTTGTCTTATGGTTGAAGTTCTATTTGCAGACACTACTCTAATAAAAAAGATTAAGATGTTAATAATTCGATTATAAGCAAAAAATAATTTTTGACTATAAATTGAAATATTTTACCGTATTATTATCATAATCTCTCTCTTATTTGGTTTGTCTATGGCGTCGGCCTTTTGTTAAAAGTTAATTCTATCTTTATATTAATAAAACATTAATTTGTTATTAAAATAAAGAATAGACAGTCAAACTTACATTGCTAAGATCCGCGAACATAAATCAAAAATAATTCTGTGTGTTTGCAAAACAGTGTATAGAGAATGACTAAGAAACGGCCGTTAGCAAAGCTTTATGTTTGTTTATCACAGTCTCCTACACCTGAGGGTGCCTCATGTCAAGACAAAACGCGTTTTTTTTTTTGGTGAAATGTAGTATTATGTGTTTGACGTTGTCAACCATGGCGAAGTGTTGGAGCAAATCCTCCACAACCGTTTCTCGGTAAAAAAATCTCTATACACTTTTTCGCAAACACACAATATTACTTCTCTGATATGTGTTCGCGGATCATGTCCAAGTAAGTTTGACTGTCCATCTTTATAATGGTTTTTCGGAAACTAACGCCTGACTTCATCAATTATTAAAATAAGTTTGTAAAAAATAATTTGCATGTGATCAATTCGTTCAGTTTGACAAGGGTCATAATTGAATTGTTCGTGATTTTCAGAGAAAACTTAAAGACGTTTCAAAGTTATACTTTTCCAATAATTCAAGTATTAGAAAGTTCTGAGCTATCTCTCGTCAAAACGACGAGCTTAGGGTTTTCATATCTTACACAGCGTCCGACGTTCCGAAGCCTCAAAAGTTTTATATGAAATGAATCATTGGAGTTGAGCTTCTGTAATATTTTATTATATTTGAAATATAATATTAACTTCATTACTGTCGAGTACCACTGGATATATTTTATTGACAAAGAACCGTTCTTTCCAAACTGTTTTTCTGGGGTAAGTGTATGTATGGTATCATATAAAGAATTTGACAGAAGAATAGATTTTGTAGACATTTGGTAACAAAACTTTGTGGGGAACTAGACTTGTAGGGAATTTTAGACGATTTAATAAAAATTCTTTATTTGCATAATGTGAGGTATTATAACAAGATGAAAAAAGACGTATAAAAGCTCCATCACATTGCCACTTATGGCGTACACATTTCATTAATTATTATATATATATAGAGATCCAAATACGTAAATAAACTATTATATTGTCAGTAAAATTATAACTGATTTATCTATTATATACATTCAATCGATCTTTAAAAGCAAAAAAGTATCTAGTATTATAAATATTGCCAAATAAAATCAATATCAGCCCGCGGCAGTCCACTGCTGGACATAGGCCTCACCCAAGGCCTCGAGATCTTCACCATCGATCGTGGTCGGTTCTGGCTCAATATGTTGGTTTACCATTATTTTAGTTTTATCCAAATTCATAGCCAGACCGACCAGTCTGGAGGACTCATTTAGGCCGTTCAGCATTGCTTGTAGTTCTTGCAGCGATTCTGCCAAGATCACGATATCATCGGCAAAGCGCAAGTGTGAGATGTGCTCACCGTTTACGTATCAAATAAAATAATAAAATGTAAATTACTTCAGCGACTACTACTTCACCAACAGTAGCATAAATTGGATTGTATAAATGTTACGAAACTAATTAATTTCAAAGGCTTTGATTATTGTAGCGAATATTGTCCTTGAGAATTGGAGTTATTACAAAATATGTATGTGAATCCATCGACAAAGGGTTGTTTGATAAATACATATATTACCAATAATATCTCCATAGTTACCTAGACGTTGTATGTCGCCAATATTGTGAAGATGGTTTGTATCCCTTTTTTATATATTAATTCGAGTAGATTATAATAATTCTTATATTTGAATATTCTCTTCATAGTTCTGAGAATAATTTTTCTACGTAAGGATAGATCTCACCGATAGGCTTGATTCTCTAGCGCTGCGGAGAGATGTCTCATTTCTCAGCATTTTTTATCGCTTCTATCATGGGGAGTGCTCCGAGGAATTGTTTGAAATAATTCCCGCCGCCGAATTCCACAACCACACAATTCGCCGTAAAGAAAAATTTCATCCCCACCATCTGGATGAATGGCGATCTACTACGGTGCGTTTCTCTCGTAACTTCTTTCCACGCACCACCAATTTGTGGAACCAGCTACCCTCGGCGGTCTTTCCGAACCGATAAGACATTGGAACCTTCAAAAAACAAGCCTATACATACCTAAAAGGCCGGCAAGGCTTCCGCTACTCCTGCGGTGTCGCGGTGATTGCTCAACGCCGCTCATACACATCTACAACACCGTAGGAATGCAGAAGCATTGCCGACTTTTGATATATGTATAATATTTTGACGACATATCGAATCGAAAATACCGATATTTTCACAGAGTCACGGTGTATGGAAAGTAGTTTCGGAAAAAACGTCCCGCACTGAAGCGCAAAAATACCTATTTTTTATATGAGATAGCGAAACGCAAACGAGCAGGCGTGTCACTTGATGGAAAGAAATCAACACCGCCCATAAACATCAGCAGTGCCATAGGCAGTTCAGAAGCGTTGCTGGCCTTTAAAGAGTGTCATTATGGGAGTGGGAAGAGTAGGGGGGAGGAGGTTGAGCCTCTGGAACTCAACTGCTTACCGGCTGAAGCGCGGTAGCTAAGCTACCACTCAGACGCCGGTTTTCTGCGGGAGTGTGGTACTTCCCCGGGCGAGCCCCATTCATGCTACACACAAACATTATGCCATTCTTGACAAAGTATTCGTCTGCAACGTGGCTTTACCACTACATAAATATTTTATATAGGGTATAATAATTTCAATTTAAATTACCTAGTTTTATTATAATTTGTGTATTACTTTTCATGGCGTGGCGTGCTTAATAATATTTAAGGGTAGAAATAACTTTATATGTGTATATAGAGTAATAATATTAGCTTTTGGATTTTAGAGGAGTTTCTAGCCCATGTAGCCCCCGTGTGCAATCATTACCCTAGTGCCTTCTAATAAACGCGCGGTCAAAATGGAATAGGTATAAATGTTAACATGTTTGACCGAGCCGACTATGGACACACACACCACCTTAAAAATTTTGCTCCCTTTCATGCTCGCTCACCTGAGGGATGTCTGTTTCCGCGCAAAATCCTCCTGTCGCCGCCTGGCTCCTGCGAGGGAGGAGGGCCAGCGACGGACCCAACGTAGGATCGGATAGGATAGATAGGATCAGCCATATCTCGACGACGCGAAGTCGTTAAAGGACGCCCAAAAGCCGTTAGGAACAGTGGCACCTAGGACCCGGGGGCGGTTGCCCCATTGAGTTGCTGCACGAGCAGTGGGGTTCATACCCGAGGCTCGATCCCACAACCCTGCGTGGGCTTGAACGTCCCTGATTGATGTTAACATGTCTACATAAATAATGTATCAATGTTAAGAAATGGAAATTATAAAAAAATCGACTTTCATACTATCATTTCATATATACAACTGATCGGTCATTTTGTATGGCGAGTAAAGTATGTTTATTAATAAGTTATTACGTTCGGCGTCATAACACGGGAGCAAGTTCATTAAAAGTACTGGGGCCGGCGCCCCCTCACACCACTGCGCTCGTGTGCGACGCACACCATGCACTATAGGTAAAGCTGTCTCTGGATGGGACGTATTAGATCTTAAACTGATTACGGTGCATTTCCTCTGTCCGCAGTCGATAGCGTTAATGCATCTGAGAGCTACAACGCTATATCTTGCTCAAAGGGAATGTATTTCGGTTTTGTGAAAATACAGACTACTATCACAGCTTTATGGTTTAATGAAATTTTGAACAAAGAAAATAGAATTATTAATTTTTTCAGTAGGTTCTCTAGTCCCAAATTGAATATAACAAATGTTACCAAACTAATTAGTATGCCAATGGGCCCCAAAGACTTTGATTAATAGAGCGAATTATCCTTGACGGCTTAACAAATTGCGTGGTAAACAGAATACCCAAATTTCTGTACCGAGGCTTTCAATTCGATGTTCGAATAATACTACTATCATTAGAAATTCAATTCATACAAAATAGGATCTTTTCCCCCACAAGTTTGACCTTATTTCCAAGGGGTTTAACCCCGCATACAACAAACCGGGTTTTAGTGACTGTTGGTAGTATATCTACTGTGAAAACTTGATTTAAGGAAAGATATATCGAGAAGCCATAGTTCTAGTATTATATCTTAACAAGTTGGAAACCGGCAGCAAGGTTCATGTTATAAGGTGGGCTATGCTTTTGCATATCCAAATCGCCCAGCATGGCGTTTATTGGAAAATCCTTTAAATTTGGAACTAGCCTATGAGCAGCAGCGGGCTGACAATAGTCTTTGAAGAGTAGATATGAAAATAAATGTATGTATTTGTTGAAGTTTATTTGAAAAAAATGTTGTATGTTTCTTTGATGACTATAAAGGTACCGATATATGAAATATAATCGTCAAGTTTACGAAAAATACATTTCGAAAATGCTATCTTTGAATATTATCATCACATTGATATTGAGATTGGCTTTTTGATCAGTTCGCGATCTTCAATATAAAACGGTTGTCTGACATCTTTACCATATGTGTAATTGTGTATTGTATTGTAATTATACACAATTGAAAATACTAAAGAACTATAGTCACCGACATAGTCTTACGAATTAGCAAACTTAAGTGGCAATGTGCTGGTTACGTTTGTCGGAGATCCGATAACCGTTGGAGCAGACAAGTCCTGGAGTGGAGACCGCGTCTTGGCAAAGGTAGCGTGGGTGGCTAGATAGTGCTGGCAGAAACTGGATGCGTGAAGCAGATGATCGCATTAAGTGGCTCTTCCTGGGGGAGGCCTATATTCAGTGGACTGCCATACGCTGTTGATGATGATGATGGAGATAAGTTAAAGATGTTAGAAAACCATCATCTTATTATAATTAGAGATTTGTTATTGAAAAATAAATTTACTATTACTTTGTATATTTTTTATCTGACTTTTTGTGGTTCAGATTTTGTTTTTTATAATGTTTAAATAATCTATTTTCTCAATCTGAACCTTTAGAAAGAAAGAAAGAAAAAAAAATTTGGTTGTTTAAATAATAACACATAAATATCTTTACTGACTTCTAACGTTCGTATTTGTAATTCAATTCATATTATATTATTTATGTTTTAAATAAAAAGAAGTAGAATACATTTAGAACATTACCAATGAATGTATAATAAAATTATGCTTGCTTAAATTACTTAATTACATTGAGGCATTACGGAATTAAATATTTAAGATTATTAATGGAGTCAGGCGTTACTTTGCGGAAATCCATCACTATATGGACAATCAAAAGTTTTACTTAGCTAAGATCCGCGATCTTGTCGCGGATCTTAGCTAAGTAAAACTTTTGACTGTCCATATATTAAATTTTTAATTTATTCTATTTTTTCTTTTTTTTTACGAAATGATAATTGTTAGATTTACTTCACAATCACAAAAGTCAAGTGCTATTTCGACCGGAATACAATACGCATCAACATGAAACCGGACATTACCGAGTTACATATAACCACGAGGTAAGCCGACCCCCGCATTAATTTGAATAACACCCATGTCGCCGCCACATTGATGCTATAACGTATCGTATTCAAACTGGTTGTTAGTATTCGACACCAGCAATCAACAAAATGAGATAAATGTATATAAATGTAAAAAATTCAATGTATCTGAACTTTTAAAATGGGGAAAGCTGTCACTTTATTGATATTTTGTACAGGAAAATCTGTACCAAAATTATGTATGGATAATTACTAGGTTTTTAGCTAATGCTTTAGAGCAGATAGCATAAAAATAGCGTTTCCAGAGCTAAACTTTATATTAATTATTACCTATTTGCTACGGAAAATTTAACTAAAGATTAATGATAAAATAAGAAAATAAATACTTGTTTTATGGGACAGGAATGCAAACGAGCAGGCGTGTCACCTGATGAAAAGCAATCAACGCCGCCCATAGACTTCCGCAGTGCCATAGTGCGGAAGCGTTGTCGACCTTTAAGGAAAGTGACATTATGGGAGTGGGAGGGGGAGGGTGTTGGGCCTCCGGAACTCAGGCCGCTCACCGTACGAAGCGCGGTAGCTAAGCTACTCAGACGCTAGTTTTCTGCAGGAGTGTGGTACATTCACGGGCGAGCCGGCCCATTCATGCTACAGACAAATAATATGCCATTCTTGACAAAGTATTCGCTTGCAGCGTGGCTCTACCACAAATAAAATTTATATCGTGTTTTATTGTCTTATTTTTTATCCCCAGTTGTTCTATTTTATTCCATGCTAATTATACATCAAATCTATTTAAATTATTTACCAATATAACACTGATTCCAATTCCCGGCCATACATCCAGATTAAATATCTATATAAATCACACAGCGCTAAATTATTGATAACGAGTGATGTTGTCATGGCAGTACTGCTAAGTGTACTTGCTACGTTACGAGCTATGACAAATTTAAGGGTTGAGTGTGTAGTTTCATTTTTTGCTGTGTAGTGCTTCATGTAGTTTCTTTGCTGTTGAGCGCTTCTTCGTGTAGTTTCATTCTTTGCTATTAAGTCCTCCTAGATCGCCTTTTATTTTTGATGATTTCATTTTCGGTGTGTATTACACTCCGAAAATGAATTATTGTGAGAGTTAAAATAAGGAAAGAAAAACGATAATACACTTAGTAATATTGTTTATAAATAAAAAAAGTTCCTTGCGATCCTTATGTGCCAGTACTTTTCCGTGTTTTAGTTTTTTACGTTTTTTACGCGACAGGTGTTGTATACGCGACAGCGGGTCAGTCCCAGTAGGTTCTGACACGATCGATTGATATAACTTATTTTGAGATTAAAGTTTTTGGTCGAAAAAAGAAAAAGAAGGGAAGCTTTTTCACTGGAAGTTCATGAATATTTTTTGGTGATATAACTATTTTAGAGTTGTAGCTGGATAAAAATAGTAAAAGGCCAGTTCACTACCTCTCAATTTTGAAGCTTGCCTCAAAATCAAGGGGTATTGTCCTCACACTTAGCGAGAAGATTGGTTGGGCGGGTTACAGACAAAAAAAAGAATAAAAATAGCCTTTTTATGTAAATATACAATGGCAAATAAATGGACTACAGAATAACAATTGGCGATACAACGACCAATTGGCGTAGTGGCGGGATCCCTCGCCTACGGAGTCAATGGTCGCGGGTTCGATCCTCGCATCGGAATAAATATATGTATAGGCTACATATATTTATTTCTAGTCTGATAACGCCGCCAATCCGCATTGGACAAGCGTAGTGGGTTCTCTTTCAGCAAACTGGAAAGACGAATGGGATGAAATTCGACTGGTAAAAGAAATTAACGTTACGGATGTGGATGGAAAGGTCGGTAGGGGAAGACCATGGTAACATGCCTAGACAAAATTGCCGAAGTTTTTAAGAAAGGCCAGGTGAAGAGTTTCCTAAATCGGCAAGGTTGAATGAAGAGAGTGATAAATACGGAAGAAGCAAGGAAAGTGTGCTGAGATCGTAGCAGATTTAAAAACGACTACACTCATGCATGTCGTACATACATACATGTATGGAGTCGTTTTTAGATACTGTGTCAGTAATTAATTACAATTTATACATACATACACATCGTCACGCCTGTTTCCCGTAGGGGTAGGTGGAAGTGTAATCAACGCGAGCAATCGAGATTAATAAGTACGATGATATCGTGCCTAGTTTACGAGGGCATTAATCTCGGTGGTTGCCTTATTATTACGATATATGCCGTTGATTACACTTGTATTTTTCTGTTCCTAGTCCAAATTAATGTTTCGCTTGAACTGAAAAAAAAAACAGACAGTATAATGTATATTTTTTTTATTTTAACAGCCCATATATGTCCCACTACTGAGCACGGGCATCTCCATTTCTGGAGGAACGACGACCCACCACGCTTGTCTAATGCGGATTGGCGGGGTTATCAGAGTCGGAATAAATATTTGTAATCCATACATATATTTATTCCTATGCGGGGATCGAACCCGCGACCATTGACTCCGCCATTGGAGGACTCCACCACTGAGCCAGTTGGTCGTCGTATAGTGTATATAAAAATCAATATCTATTAAATAAAAATCTATATAATGTATGTATTTAATTATATACTTTTTGTACCTTCTCCATCAACCAAAAGGTTGTTTGGCACTGAATGGCTTCCGGCAATAAGTCCGCCTTTGTAACAAAAATATACATTAAGAATAAATAAATAATATTTATTCTAATAATATATGCCATGCTATTTAATATATTCATTAGCTAAGATTTATGATCGCGGGTTAAATTTTGCCATTGGACTATTGACGTGAACCATATTTTTTAATCACAAGAATTATTAGCTTATTTGGAATAGATAACTAAAAGTTTTTATATGTTAAGAAGATAGTAGTAAGTATAATAGTAATATCTTAACACTAGATATACCAGCGATTGAAGTATAATAAGTGTCAAAAACACAAATTATTTTTACTAACAACATATATACAGAATAACTAGAAAAGTCATGATATCATTACGAAAAAAAAATATTACACGTAGTAGGAATTTTAAATTGAAATACCGAAAACAGTCATTTTGACTGGTCTGGTATATCTAAGGTTAATATTGCTAGCCGTATTTTTTAATATTTTCAATAAAGTATATGTAATTATTATTTTTAAGTAAGTTTTGTATATTTTCTTAACAAACTTTTATTTTCTTATTAAACTTGACGAGGGCATGAACTACAGTGGTTGCCTTATTGTAACCAATATATGCCGTCGATATAAATTTTATAGTTCAAATAGACTATTTATAAATATTTATATATGCACAACCTCAATTGGTAAGAACCACCGCGCTTACAATATAAGATTTTTTTTACAGCCCATATATATCCCACTGCTGTCCGTTCCTCCCCACTTCTAGAGGAACGGACGTTAACCCACCACGCTTATCCAATGCAGATTGGCGGGGTTACCAGAACTAAGATTTGTAATTATTATATTATATATACGTAAGTTTTGTATATATTTTTAAAAAAATATGTGATTTTCTGTCAAAGTAAAATTCGATTGAGCAATCAAACTTTTATTAAGTTAAAAAAGGATTTACCAAGAAACTTAATTAAACTCGTCTTAAACTTTTAATGAGATAAAACTTTTACTATCCATTTTTCTTCTTTGTTGTCTTGTTTATATTTAAAGAAACTTTAAAAAACTGATTGAATTTCAAATTTAAATTTATTTCAAATCAAAATTCAAGTAACAGTGGAAATGTGATTCACTCAGGCTCAAAGTAAGACATCGTTCAATTTGATAAGAGTGAAAACCGCTAAGACCTTTCCAAAAAATTTTAAAAATCTGCAATATGAGTGTGGTTTTATCATATATTAAATTACATATGCTTTTAGTTTATTAAAATTAATTGTAAAATTGTATCATCAACATCATCATCACACAATCATCATCAACAGCTTGCAGCAGTCCACTGCTTCTGCCTTCGCAGATTGTTACACCATCTAGCCTATACATTTGTTTATTATTTAATAATGGCCTCAGGTAACTAAATGTTATGTTGTAATGAGAAAAAAAAATCTCTAACCTTATACTAATATTGTATGGGTAGGTAATCGTTGTCACTTTAATACCTAATTCGGTTACTATACCCTGGAAATCCAATTAGTGTGACCCCAGCTTTACCGTGCTTGCTTTGACTGACAAACTCCAAGTGACAGTTGTCGGAACAAACAACGTGCTTTACCAAAGCGCCGCACTAACAAAACGTTAATTAGTGGAACATGACAACTTGTGTGTGCAAAGCTGTTTAATATTCAGTCTGATTGATTTATATTGCCGTTACTTTAGTGTATTCCTACAGTCAAGTTATCAGACACATTTTTTTTATATGAGCAGGTCGCCTGATGGGGTTCTTAATTAATCCTGTCTACGAAAATCGGTCCATCTTGTACTGATAAAGAAAACTGCGGATGCGTTGTCGTCCTTCTAAGATAGATAATGTGTGTGTCATGATAGATGTGTGTAGGCCAAAGAAGAACTAGAGTTCAATCAAACTTCTATTAATTTAAAATAAGCAATTATCAAGAAACTTAATTAATCTGGTTTTATACTACACATATATATATATATATATATATATATATATATATATATATATATATATATATATATATATATATATATATATATATATATATATATATATATATACATATATATTATGTAATAAATTTGCTATGCAAACCAAAGAATATATTAGATCAACATTAATTGTTAGATCATAAAATATTCCATTAGCCTCGGCAGTTACTCATTTTCATAGTTGGGAGATTATGTAATAAACATCCGTCTTGGGGATCGTGTGAAAGCTTTTTGATGTTAACGAAGCCACCCTTTATAATATATTCTTGGACCTAAAATACTGGTCATACTTATTTAACCCTTATTTATATAAATTTATTCAAGTAACATTATTACTAATATAAAAACCAACTCTATATAAAAATAATATTATTATTTGGGTTATTAATCATTCGATTTGGCCATTCAAGGAAGGAAACCTTACGATTCTAGCTCTGCAAAATATGGCTGCTTTTTGAATTTTGAATTTAACCCACTAACCTAAACCTAACATGGACAGGTGGGCGTTCAAATTTTTATATTTATAATATTATTATTTTTTTATTTTATTTTTATAAAAATAATAAATATAAAAATTTCTCTATAATAATTTTCTTCAAAAAATAAATATATATTTAGCCTTTCAGTGTACTGTATACTGTTATGTACTAAACTTAAAACATCAAAAATTCTTATTAAATTAATATATCATATTTATACTATATTTATCAATTATATAAAATAGGTTTACACTTTCTGTAATAAATTAAACTCACTTTTTGCGGACTTACATTATTCTTTATTCAGGTGCCTTTGTACCACATGTATTATGCTTCGTGTAACTGGCAACTGTAAGCACTTTTCAGAAAATTCTACATTAGAAGCTTTTTAAAAGAAGAACGCGATAGAAAAAGTTGTTTGCAGCAACTTGCTAAAAAGATTTGGCGAGCTTTTAAAATATTCAAGAAAAGAGTTTCAAGTTAGGACGACGGTACGTTAGAGTGGTTTTCCAGAGAACGAATAATTTAGATATGTATGTATATTTTAGAAACTTTGTTCGAGTATATACGTCACTAGCAATGATACTGTAGTTTTTAAAAAAAAAACCGGTTTCTGATTTACTTCCCTGTCTCTATAGAGGTAGGAATATAGTAGCACCAATGGGTCGTCAATGGCTTCAAGTGACACTTTATATTGTTACGTTCCATACGCTGCGTGCAGAAGTTCGGTAGCTTTATCCTCCTTTATTTTCTTTTCCCTCCCATTACTTCCTTCTTCCCCTCCCATTATTTCCATCGATAATGACGAGTCCAAGCGACACATCTGCAGGTCCTCATTGCAGGCAAATATACCAGGCAGAGATGTGATAATAGGCCAGAATATTATTTTGTTTATTTAATATAAAATCCATTTCATATCATATGCTAACACTTTTAAAAATTTAGAAAACTTGTGGAGCCAATTATGGATTTACATTTTGATTAAATTGACTTATATTAAAAACATAGATATATAAATTCGTTGATTACATTAAAAATAATAAGTACTAAATAACAAATGGCTTAGATTAAATATATTATATATAATAAAATGTGTGTGTGTGTGTATGGAAGAGGTAAGAGTGTATATTAAATAATAATTATTGTTTTAAATAATTTTAACTTTATTAATATTAACTTTATTGTCGTTTACCTATCTCTTCTATAAAAAGAATCAAAGGTAAATACCCAATCCATAATTTATTTTTGCATTTTATTTTTTTTCACGCCGCTTAAAATTAAAACAACCGCTCGTATTACCATAGTATAAAATATAAAACGTTATAAAAACCATTTGACGACCGCGTGGTTCAGAGGTTAGATTGCTTGATACTATTTAATAAAATATCTTATAAGATTCTCACTTATTGCATAATACTTTTCGTTTTCAGTAAAATATGCTTACAAAATTACCGTCGGATACGTCACCTTCTCTTTTATACCCGGGGGAAATCATTTCCAAACTCAAGTGTAAGCTACTCAATTCCTTCTTGTTGTTATGTATTCAGAAAGATGAACTGATAACATTTTACAAGATATATACATATATATATATACTTACGGAAACCATGGTCGCGGGTTCGATCGCTGCATTAGAATAAATATATCTATGTATGTTTTAAAGATATTAATACCGATAATTGATGGAGTCAGGCCTTACTTTGCGGAAATCCATTATTAAAATGGATAGTTTTTCAAACTTTCTTTGCTAAGATTATATAATAATAGAACGCGATTATGGAACACCGTGGACGTCTTCTGCCCTCCATGGGGGACATAGGAACATAAAGAAGAAGAAGATATCTAAAATAAATCTGTATATTTTAGATATCTTCTTCTGTTTGTTCCTATGACCTCCATGGGAGGCAGAATACGACCACAGTGCTCTATCATCGCGTTCCATCTTGGGCTACGCGCTTTATTTCGCTCCAGGTCATCCCGATGCTGCCCGCTTCTGCTGTGACCGTACGTCGCCATGTTTACTTTGTAGATTTCAACTTATACTTGGACTATATATTAGAATTTTTGAGAATTTTAGAACTTTTGATACCATTTAACGTATAATCTCAAAGCGTATTCTATGGCATACTCCATATTTACCCGAAAAATACCGCTTTTTGTACCTACAGTAAAAATATATTATATTTTATAAAAATATCTCAAAATATGAAAGAAAATCAGTTATTTGGTCTTCGTGTTAAATTTATACATATGGACTCAAGAATTCTGATAATTAGGTCGACGATATGCAAGTTGACTTGAAACCCATTACGAAGTTTACAAGCAAACATGGATTCCATTTTACTGTTCATTGAATTGTAAAATCAGTAGATCACTTTGTACTTACTTGAATACATAATGTTGTAGGAAGGAGAATGAGATTGACCCTAAACTTTAATGAGGACGCAATATTGGGTACATTGAGGGAAATAAAGTAATGAAAATCGTTATATATTCAATTTTTTTTAACAGTCCATATATCTCCCACTGCTGGGCACGGGCCTCCCCATTTCTGAAGGATCGGAGTAATCTACCACGCTTGTCTAATGCGGATTCGAGAAGGAACTAGAATGGGAATAAATATCTATTGGCCATCCGTATGTTTATTCCAAAGCGGGAGTCAAGCCCGTGTCCATTCACTCCGTAGTCGGCAACCTCGTCTATCTATCAATTTCGTCATGATCAATACAGCCGTAACATTTCACTGCTGAACATTGTTCATTCTCAACGTTGAGGGGTGTTGCCATAATTCTTACGTTTGTAGTTGACTCTGGGATCGTAAATTTATTTTTATGTTCAAATAGACGGTACTGCCTATTTACTGTTATTTGCTTCAATAGTCATTTCTTACAATACCGTTAGGAAGTATTTCATCTATGTCATATATTAAATAAGTGAGAAATAAGTTGGTATATAAAAGTGTATAATTACTATATAAGTATAATAAAATAAAACATTGTTACATTAAGCGTAGATGACAAGAAAAGTTGTTTTATCATTTTGTGCGTAGTATGAACTAATTTAGGAAGCTCCTTCAAATCTTTTGTCTTTCATACCACAGAACCAAAAGACGAAAGTCTTCAATAATCGCTTTCAAGTTTACCGTTTACTTATTTGTTTTTTTAAGACATTAAAATATATATATATATATATATATATATATATATATATATATATATCATATATATATATATATATATATATATATACATATATATATATATACATATATATATATACTATATATATATATACATATATATATATATATATATATATATATACATATATATATATATATATATATATATATATATATATATATATATACATATATATATATATTATTAAAATATACATCATTTATCATTAAATCATATATTATTTTCTACAGCTTTTAATAAACAGGCCACAGCGAAAATCAATAGCATTTACGTTAGATGTTAAAATTAAAAAAAATATTTTAATAAAATATCGTTCTGTACTGAATTAAATATGAAATTGTTTTCATCATGACTCTAGGTGCACAGATAAAGCATATGAAAATAATTATATATTAAAATGCACGAGCTTCTTCTGTGCGACTGGAATAACTTTTATAATTTTCCGCGTTAATTTCACGATACCGTACAGTTATTGCTGCATCCAATTTAAACTTTTCCTGTTTCGTGTAAATGTTTTTATATTTATATAAAAATAAGCTTTTTAACAACTTTTTGCAAATAACAGTTGCGTACAATTGAACTTAGCTTTAAATTAATAATGAATAAATTTGATTAAGTATTTTATTAATAAAGCAATCAAATAAAAAACGAAAGTTAGTTAAGTTTTTATGCGATATGGAGACAAGCACCTAATCGAAAGCAAATATAGACATCTGAAATAACTTGCTAGCCTTTGAGAAAGATAATTGTTTTTCGTTTCGGAAATACCTGTGAGAAAAGAAATATGACATCATCCGCATTGAAGAACCAAGCGTACGCATTTCTAAATGGCTAGCAACGCTTATTCTATTCCTTCTATTATTAAAAGGCTTATTCTATCCCTCTAGTGCTATATATTTAAAGATGTTTCACCATTTTGTGTGTAGTATAAAATAATTTAGGAAGTACCTTCAAATCTGACAGCTGTTATTGCTTCTTATGACAAGCTTACCCATTTTTTCCAAGAGTATATAAATAGAAAGTAGAAGAATGCAGACACATATTACCAATATTTACTAATACTACCAAAATAGTGGTACAAGGCTGAGACCACTGGCACATTGACAGAAAAACAGGTTATTTTTATATCAGCCAAGACACAATTGGTCGTAGAATCAGCGTAGTAAGAAGTCAGGTAATTGCACAGGATCTGTTATAGTATGTAAGTGCTCGCGCATACACAGGCGCACCCTCTCGTCTAACCCCTCTTTACCCAATAGAAAGAAAGACCGTTAAGATTGGAGTAGATTCAGCAATCTGACTATCAACAATAAAACCTCTGTTGACGTCTTAAGGCCTTCATGCAAATGTTTAGGTGACTTGCCACCGAAGGTCGTTTGCCATGCAGCCAAGACACTTCCGGGGAGTGATCGGATGGGCTAAGAAGATGTTTTTTCCTTAAGGCTTAGCCCGCGAGTCGATGCAGTTTTCGGGGTGTGGCCGCTGCACTGCAGCTACTTGGAGCCACTGGAGGAGAGATTGCAGGTGTCGACGAGTTAGTACGCACGCCGACCACCTGCTACACCCTAAAGAAGGGGTAGGTGGGGGTGGGGGGTAAGTAAGATACAAAAACTTATAACAAAATGTTTATTTTATTGATAGAATGTAAAATGTAATAAAATTCTGCTTACGGCGACACCCGGGATCTTTAGGGGGGGGGGTCTTTAAATAAAATTCTTCAAAATGATATTAATTTATTCCTGCGTTTCATTGTACATTTATATAATATATTATTCATACTTTTCACTTTACATTTTATATCTTAATATATATAGTATTTAATAATTTCAATGTTTTGTGCCGGAACGGTGACATGTCTACTTAAAAGATGTCTGTCGAACTAATGCATTTTGTTTTATAACAAGTTATTTCTTTTTTATTCTAAATTTGAATATTACGAATGTAAAAAAATAAAATAATATAATATAAAATGTTTTGATGCATTAGTGATACATTTATGAATCTATCACTACAATACATGTGAGCCAAATAAACCTTTTTGGTATTTATATTTATTAACGATGAAAATGAATATTCAAATTATTAAAATTCATATAATGTTTTTGGCTTGACATATTTATTTCTGATTTACAAATCTGTAGTTGACATGTTTAAATAAGGTTCGGTGCGGCGAGCTTTGAACGAAAACGTTATTTTCTCGTTTGACGTAAATTATATATGTGTCAAGAGCATTCAGACATTATAAAGTCGTTCAGTAAATCGTTTTTAGATATACAATGCTCATGTTTACCAGGGAGTCAGTGGTCGCGGGTTCAATCCCCGCATCGGAATAAATATATGTTCCTCTAAAAATGGGGAGGCCCGTGTTCAGCAGTGGGATCGAGGAGAAAACTTTTTATGTGTATGTATATATATATATATATATATATATATATATATATATATATATATATATATATATATATATATATATATATATATATATATATATATATATATATTCTTTTCATCATCATTATCACCATTAACAGTCTGAGCAGTCCAGTGTTGCCTATAGCACTGTGGACATCCGCTTTCGACAAGCGTAGTGGGTTAACGTTCCTTCCTCCAGAAATGGAGTGGCTCATGCTCAGCAGTGGGACATATAAGGGCTGTGAAAAAAAAATTAAGATTCAACATTTTTACAGCTGAATAATTTGATGCAAACATGCGGTTTGGCTTCTTCTATACTGTTTTTGTGTTTGTGTTCTGCTTATATTACATTTAGCATTTGATGGTAACTAACAGAATATCTTGAGATCTAATGGAAAAATAACACAAGAATTAACATTTCTCTACTCAAAACATAATATAAGAAATAATAATTTAGTTCAGAATAATTTGCGTTTTCAATTCAAATTCTATTTCCACATCGATCACAAATGGGAATTTTCGTTTTATTATTGGCAGAGCAACCTAACTTTTCTAATACGTGGGATTTAAAACTTCACGATTATCAGCAATTATTTAAAACTACATTTTCGCAATAATACATTTTTTTGAAATAAGCAGAACTTAAAGTTCTCGAAAAATTAAATTTTTATACACAGTACAAGGTTCTGTATTTATGAACTTGTCATTGTCCCGACATACTCTGTGGTTGATGACAGTTGGGTACAACCAGTACCGCAGATTTACTGCTGTATATTGCTGAACTGTGACCCATTTATTGCCACAGTATTAGATACTCTTAAGCATTCTGCTACTTATTTTTCTTTACAATAGAAAAGAATTAGTTTTATAACACGTTCACATTACAATGCTCTTTCAATTATAAAAAAATATAAATATATACATAGACTAAAAATAAAAGTATAATATTTATTATTTATTTATTCTTAACGTACATTTTTGTTCATTGTAAAATTAGGTACAATTATAAATATAAATATGTTATACAAATATCATATGTAGTTGTGTAATATATATATATATATATATATATATATATATATATATATATATATATATATATATATATATATATATATATATATATATATTTATTTTGAACAAGGAACTGCAAGGGATGCTGAACAGCCTAAATGAATCCTCTCGACGAGTCGGTTTGACCATGAACTTTGATAAAACTAAAGTCATGGTCAATGATCATCTGGATCCACAACCGACCGTCGTCAGTGGTAAAACTCTCGAAGTTGTCCAGGAGTATATCTACCTCGGGCAAGTCTTGCAATTGGGTGGAGACAACTTCGAGAAAGAAGCCGATAGAAGGATTCAGTTAGGCTGGGCAGCATTTAGGAAACTCCGTCCGGTCTTCTCGTCGCCCATACCTCAGAGCCTGAAGACGAAAGTCTTCGACCAGTGTGTCCTACCCGTACTCTCCTACGGCGCCGAAACGTGGACGCTGACAGTCCGTCTGCTTCATAAGCTCAGAGTCGCTCAGAGAGCTATGGAGAGAGCTATGCTCGGAGTTTCTCTGGTAGATATGTTTCGGAATGAACAAATCCGCCAGAGAACTAAAGTCACCGACATAGCCTTTCGAATTAGCAAACTTAAGTGGCAATGGGCTGGTCACGTCTGTCGGAGATCCGACGATCGTTGGAGCAGACGAGTGCTGGAGTGGAGACTGCGTCTCGGTAAACGTAGTGTGGGACGCCCCCCGGCTAGATGGTGCGACGATCTGCGCAGGGCGGCTGGCAGAAACTGGATGCGTGTAGCCGAAGATCGGGCTAGGTGGCGCTCCATGGGGGAGGCCTATGTCCAGCAGTGGACTGCCGCAGGCTGCTGATGTATATATTTATTTATATATAGGGGTTTCCCTAATGTCAAGCCTTTTCAAGTTCCAAATTAAAATAAGTAATACCGCGGATATGATGTTACGCAGAGATCAGTACTGACAGATCAGAACCATCATCGCGCAAACATTCCGAATTGGGAAGGCCCGTGCGCAATAAAAGAAAAAATACATATATTTATTCTCACGTGGAAATTATACCAGCGACCATTGTTACACTAATTATTGTATTCTTCATCTGCTACGATCTCGGCATACTTTCTTTGCTCCACCCTACGCATGCAAGCTTGCCGGTTAAGGGTACTCTTGAGCTGGCCTTTCTTAAAAACTTCGGCAGTATAGTCAAGGTATTTTCCTTGGTCTTCCTCTACCGACCTTTCCATCTACATCCGCAACGTAAATTTGTTTTACCAGTCGCCTTTGGTCCATCCTCTCTATATGCCCAATCCATCTAAGCAACTCTTTCTCAACTTTTGTCACAATACCTTCGTTTATTTCATTTGAATTATAAATACTTTTTATCTTTTAATAATAATAATAATTCTTTATTTGCATACTGTGGTGTGACAAGATGAAAAAAGACGTTTAAAAGCTCCATCACATTACCACTTATGGCGTAAAAATTACATTATTTATTTATTTGTTTATAATGTCAACTCTACAAAAAATATATACACGTATACACACATATAGATCTAAATACATATGTAGCGTATGGTTACAAACCATTAAATTAGTAATAAATTGTTACATTGTCATTAAAATTATAATTAATTCATCTATTACATACATTCGATCCAACTTTTAAAGCAAAAAAGTCCTTAGTATTATAAATATTGCCATCTATTAGCCATTCATATAGTCTTTTATGAAATGATTTTGTGTTCAATTGTTTTAATTTACTTCAGAATATTTTACATAGAGAAGGGCTAGTAAAATTAATTTAAACTGTGTAAAGTTATTGAACGATTTTATTTTATGTGAATAAGAATGAACATTAAATAAAACTTTATTAAAGCGGATAAAACGTTATACCTTTCGATAGAACCGTTAACTTTTACGCACTCCGGAATTATATGCCTCTTTTATTAAATTTTACGGGCTTCAGTTTCAGAGTTCTGGTAGTTCTTTTATAAAAGTGACAAGCAAGCGAGCAAGCGGGTCGCCTGATGATGCAGCCCACAGACATTTGCAATATCAGAGATATTGAAATCTTTGTATATTATAATATATTCATATGTGGTTGTTTACCATCGGGTGATCCTGCTCGGTGCTTAATTCTTTCCTAAAAGAAAAAAAAAACAACTTATGGCGAACAGTATTATTTTCACCTAGCCACACTTGTTTTAAGTTAGCAATACTCTTTGAATAATGTAACAACTTCTCTAACTATTGTATTGGACTTTTCCCGGCAACTTACACCAGTGACGTTGTGTTTTTTTTTTTCATTTTTATAATGTTATTTTATTATCAGTTACATTATTTATAAATGGTGGCGTATTATACAATATAGTTCGATTACGGTGTATAAGTGAAGTGATATGAAATAAATGTATCGTGATTTTTTAAATTGACTGAAAAAGTCTATCTATAGAAGATTTTGGTAAAATTTTATCAAGGCGTAATGTGACCAGCCGACTTAGAGTTATATTTCAAGTGATTTGATGTTATCGTAGTTTACTTAACACTGGCATAGTAGTTATAAAAATATTTAAGAAAATAAATTTCCATTAAAGAAAAGAAAAGAACTATTGCATTGGACTTTCCCGCCAACTTACATCAGTGACATTGTGTTGTTATTTCATTTTCATAATTTAATATTATTATCAGTTATTTTGTTTAACTGTGGTGGAGTGTTATACAATTTATTTCAATTTAGGCATATAAGTGAAGGTATATGAAATAAATGTCTGTATCGTGACTTTTTAAGTTGGCAAAAAAGTTCATAGGAGATTTCGGTAGAATAGCCACCATTTTGTCAAGACGTAACATGAGAAGCTGACTTTCTCTAAGATACTTGATATCATTGTATTTTACATGACACTGGCATAATAGTTATAACTAATTGCCATCAAAGAAAAGCAAACTATATGCGTATGTATTGTGCTCACGATTGTTATCATTTTAATACAAGCTATTTCCCCAATACTCTATTTAACTTCATAATTCTTTAAAATAATAGTTTTTAATTTTTCGTTATACTTTGACTGAGAGATATTGGTTAGAAAGACTATCAAAAGAATTGTATAATAAGTTTTGAATACATCAGTAGGAATACTCAGAAGTAAGATGAACGAGTCACTTAAACTGAAATATAGGCTCGGCAAATATATTATTCTGTCAAGTTTGATAAACGTCTGTTCACTAAAAGTACTTTTAATGTGTTTGTGCGGCGAAATCATTATTTAATGTGTATAAAATGATTTATAGTAGCAAAATTGAGAGTGAACATTTCACATGATAATGTATTATTACATTAGATACTTCTTCAACTAAAATTATTATACCATAAACTCGGATTACACACTCGGTGTATGTAATTTGAAACTTTAATTATTAGATAAAAACAACCGTGTTTGGTTTTGATACCCAATTCTATTTTATATATTACATAAAAATAATGATAAATCATACATAAAAACGATCATCATCATCAGTCCGCAGTAGTCAACTGCTGGTTATAACCTCTCCCATCAACTTGATTTTCGGCTACCTCCAGTCTTTGTTATGCCGGTCGCGCTACATTTTCCAAAACATAACTTCTTTACGGTTCTTTTCTTCGACGTGAAGTGCGTAGTGAGCGAAAATTTTAAACATTGCTAATAATAAACGAAGTTTCATATAGTGAGCCAAAACTTTTAAACGTTGCTAATAATAAACGAAGTTTCATATAGTGAGCCCAAACTTTTAATCATTGCTAATAATAAACGAAGTTTCATATAGTGAGCCAAAACTTTTAAACGTTGCTAATAATAAACGAAGTTTCATATAGTGAGCCAAAACTTTTAAACGTTGCTAATAATAAACGAAGTTTCATATAGTGAGTCAATACTTTTAAACGTTGCTAATAATAAACGTAGTTTTAAGATGTACATATATGATCTAAGAAACTGCCTACATCTGAATACTTATTCGCACACTAATAAAGCTAAAAGGTCCGCCTGTTCATCCTATGGATTTTTTTTTCACAAACCATTTATGTCCCCCATGTGGCATCACGGGCATTCCCATTTCTGGAGGAACAGACATTAACCCACTACACTTGTCTAGGTCAGTTGGCAGGGTAATTAGACTCGAAATAAATATCTGTATCTTATATACTTATCCCGATCCGGGAATTGAACTATCGACTATTGCTTTCGCAGGCGCCTACTACCTCTGAGCCAACTAATTATTCGAAAACAGCTAATGTTGTCGTGTTATAACCAATTATGATAAGAAAATTATGAAGTTTTTAATCAAGCGACGACTCCGAGAAAAGCTTGTTAATAAATAAAAGGACTAGGAAAGCAGCAACTTATTAGATTATTTATTCAAACGCACAACGTTCGCTCCGTCTGAGAGCCCTGAGAGATAAACTCGTAAATTGCCGTAACGAAGAAAATTACAACGTCAGACGACCGGCAACGTACACGAATATATATTAAACACATACATTTTCTAAATAACCTATATGTCATATAGCACAAGTATAATATGTTGCTAAAATAACATTTTTATAGGATAGAAAGGCAAATGAGCTAGCATTAGACTAGTGGTACTCAAAATTTTTTCATAGGGGCCGCAAACACGTGTTAGTTAAAAAATTATTTCATCAACTTTTCATCCAGGTGGATTATGTCGTAAGGTTATATCATTAGAATTTCTGAATAATAGTTTTAATTATTATAATTTGTAAGTCATTACTATTTTGATCAGGAATAAAATAAAATTGATTTTCTTTTATAGTTTAAATTTAAAAAAAAACACTTACGTTACGTATAAAGAGGTATTTTTAAGGTTATTTGTTACATGGCATCAAAAGTGAAAAGTGAGAAAAAATGTTTTTGGTGGTAAAATGTTGGTATTAAATGAAATTTTAATTATCCTATAATTGTAATTAAAATACGAAAGTATTTTAAAATAATTATAAAAATATTGAATTTTTATTTTAGTGTATGAGTTGGTTCCTACCTACCCATTAAAATAAATATTTAATATTTCGATATATATTTATTTTAGTATATGGTCTGGTCATGTTTATCCGAGAATTGATTATGGTTGGAAAAGCCTGATTGAGTTAGGAGTGCAGGATTGAAGATCGCATCTTGGTAAATATAGTGTAGGACGTTTTCTGGCTTGGTGGAGTGAAGACATGTCCAGCACGACTGGAAGAAACCGAATGCGTGTAGCAGAAGAGGGCTAGGTATATTTAAGGGAGGCCTACGTTCAGCAGTGGACTTCCTTAGGCTGATAATAACGATGGTGATTTGAAGCCCACACTTTTCTTAAAGGCCGGCAATGTTTCTGTACTGTCTATGGTATTGCGGATGTCTATGGGCGGCGTTGATTGCTTTCCATTAGGTGACACACCTGCTCATTTGCATTCCTGTCCCATAAAAAACAGATTAAAGATATCTTACTATCTATTTCTAAGACAATTATAACAGCTCATTCAAAGAAGTAGAACAAAACCCTCAAAACGTAAATCTTATTATCGTGTAATTACGTTGGCCTCTTAGCGAAAGCATTTTGGTTTGTGGGTGAAGCCGTTAATTGCAATCAACTTCGCAAACTTCACAAAAGCACTCTACGCTTTACGAAGAAGTTAATTAATAACACAAAACTCCCTAAATAACTGCCAACTTGCAAACAAATTCTGAATTTTATACAAACGATTCATTGATAAATAATTCTGTTTACAAATGGATTCAAATCTATGTATTGTAGATTTAATTTCAGCAATTTGATTCCTTTATTTATATATTTTATTAGTGTTTAGAATTGAATAATGAAACATTACAAATAGCGAAGACTTAATTGACATAGTGGTAAATTTATCGCTGTAGTTAATAATCGCAAGTTGGATTACCGTAATGGAACAAATATATCTATAGCCTATAGGTATTTTATGGAGTCTGTATATCTCGCAAATCCGTCTTGAAAAAGCGTAATGGTCTGTCATCTATTTACTTAAAAATAATGAGGTTCCTTTTCCAGCAATGATTTTTTTTATGGGATAGGAGGGCAAACGAGCAAGCGTGCCGTCTGATGCAAAGCACACCCAGGAAAGGAAACGCCGCCCATAGACAACCGCGACACCGCAGGAGTCACGGAAGCGAAGAAGAAGAAGAGGCCAGTAACTCTTAGGTAGGTTTGTTTTTTGAAGGTGTCATTGTCGTATCGGTTCGAAAAGACCGCCGTTTGTAGCTGGTTTCACAGAGTGGTGGTGCGTGGAAAAAACTTTCGAGAAAAGCGCACCGTGGTAGATCACCACTCATCCAGATGGCGATCATATCAATATGACATAATATGAAGATGTCCCACATCGCGGACCCCACCGCGTGATGGGCTAATGTCCATTCGCTGAGAAATGATGAGGTCCCTTTCTTAGTTGTGCGAATGAAAATATTCCCGTATCAGGATAAATATGTGTATCCTATAGGTATATATACCGAGTCTGTTTCTCTCCTAAAGTGGGCTGTTGTCCATTGCCTCAGAAATTGACATAATATGAGGAGTAAAAAAAAGTTTATTAATAAGGAAAAAACTAACAATTGTAAAAAACATTTGAAAAAACTTATTATAGAACATGATTTAAATTTATTCAAATATAAAATATAGAAAAGAAAATCACAGTATAAAATATCATACTTACATCATATCGAGTGGTTTTCGTATAAAATATAATGAATTTCAAGCTTGAGGCAGATTAACTGTAAAATATGAAGGTACCAATTAATTCTGCCGTCAGATTTGATATATGGCCGCCCTAAATAAAAATGTTCTTCGAGTTTGTGAAGAGCCACATAATACGTTTTTTTTTTAATTAATGAATTTTATCTTTTATCTATTATGTTTGTAGAAAACGTTTGTTTAATTTATATTTTAAATAAACGTTTTCCACAAAAAATTATTAATACACTAGATAAAATGTTTAGCAACTAGCATTAAAACGTTTATTTAAAATTTATATTATCTAGCTCAAGCATTTATTAGCTTAGGAAGTGTTGAGTGACTCACTTCCTAAGCTAATAAATGCTTGTGCTAGATAATATTTCACATCAATAGTTCATTGAAGGAATGAACATACAACCTCAGTTCGTAAACCTGATACCAACTATGCTATTGTAATGTTTTTTTTTTTTTTAGAAATAAGATTCTTTAAAAGTATTTCTTTTGCGTTTACTTTTGCATTCAGGTCTTCCATAAAAATTTATTAAAAATACAAATCTTAATTAGTATATACATATATGTAAGAAAAGATTGATCATGATCACCAAAGATAAGTGCCGGATGATCACCTCAAATTGAGTAAATATATCAAAAGCTGCCTGTTCATATGTATACGTATCTACAACAATTTACCTCATGAATTAAAACAATTGAACACAAGATTATTTAAAGAAAGACTATATGAATGCCTTATAGATGGCAATATTTATAATAATAAGGACTTTTTTTGCTTTAAAAGTTGCATTGAATGTATGTAATAGATAAGTCAATTATGATTAAAATGAGAATGTAATAGTTTAATAATACTATAGTGTTTTTAACCATTAACGACTTATGTATTGATAAGATCTCTATGTATGTAATAATTAATGAAATTTGTACGCCATAAGTGGCAGTCTGATGGAGCTTTTAAACATCTTTTTTCATCTTGTTATACCTCACATTATGCTAATAAAGAATTATTATTATTATTATAAAACAATATAATACAATAGACGGTTGAAATTCTGTACTACAGTTCTTCTTTGTATGTTCTCCAAATATTTATGCTGAGCCTGAGTATACCGCTTATCCGGATTAGACAAGCGTGGAGGGTTAATTATCAATTTTTCTAGAAATGAGGATGCTCGTGCCCAGTAGTGGGACATATGGGCACATGCTGTGAAAAAAAAATAGTAGGCGTGTTATTTAATAATTATTCTGTTAAGCAAACATAAATACTAATGTTTATTAAAATATAAAATGAATTCAATGCGATTATATCTTCCTTTGTAATTCTATTTAATTAAATATTTCTAAATTCATTATAGGTTCCTCGCTAACAGCGAACCTTATCCATTTCTTAAAGAACAATGAGATATTGAGATTTCAATCATAAACGAATTTATTTTGCCCCTCGAGCATTTAATATTCTTTTTCCTCTTTCCCCTTTTAATTACATTAAATTTTAAAAGAATATACTTAACTGATAGATTTTCTTTATTATGTACATATATAAAATGTTTTGTATATCAATGACGACTGCATTTTAATAGCTGTATACGAATAGGCCGTCTTGCAGTAGTGGAGCCACGATGCAGACGAATACTTTGTCAACAATGGCATAATACTCGTATTTGTCTGTAACATGAATGGGCCGGCTCACCTGAGGAGGTACCACACATTCAAGAAAACCGGCATCTGAGTGGTAGCTTAGCTACCGCATTTCCTGCGGTGAGCGGCCGAGTTCCGTATGCCCAACACCCTCCCCGCTCCCTCTACCCCCTCCCATTCCCACTCCCATAATGACTTTCCTTAAAGGTCGGCAACGCTTTCACACTGCCTATGGCGCTGCAGATGTCTATGGGCGGCGTTGATTGCTTTCCGTCAGGTGACACGCCTGCTCGTTTACAGCCGGTTCGATCTGGTAAATACTGTATCTTTTCAGTACATAGACATTAAGTGATAGCATTTTACCGCCTTGCCTACCTTTTTCACATACTTACCCAAATACATCTGCGTTACACTTGGTGTTATTCTAGTTATTAATCAAATGTTATTTCTTATGTCAAATAAACAAGTAATTTGAATATGTTGTAACCACAAAATTTACCATGCACTTTGCTGAAACTTTGCAAAATGAACAGGAAGCTACTGTACCGTGTACTGTACAGGTATAGATATTACACTTCAAAGCTGGGCTTCAACATAAAGGGTACGGCTTCTCGGTAACTGGCATCCACTTTGTGCGCAGGTTTGGCAATCAATAATTTTTAGTCTATAGATTTTACCATGTCCGAATCCTTTGATGAGCTCGAATAGCCCTCTAGGGTGAGCTCTAGAAAGCAACTGAAAAATTCCTACTTTTTTTATAGCAGAGCGATATATTATAAGCGAACATGCTGTTTATTTAGTGGTAAGTGATCAGAGCCGCCCATAGACGAGCATATTGACGAAAGCGTCTTAGATGCGTTGTCGACCTTCTGCTAACACATACGCTCGTCTCTTGAATGCCCCTATGTCGTATTTGGTAACACCAAAGGTGGTAAATCTTCCCTACTCATCATCGTCGAGACATTACAGCCGCGGGTGTGCCTTAGCCTTGTTCAGTAAATTTTTCCAGTCGGATCTTAGTTTGACTTTTTCTCTCTAGCTCCTCACACCGCTGCCTTTAAGTTGACCTCCACTCAGATGGCAAGATGGAGCTTGCCATCTGAGTATAGGCCTTCCGCGGCTTCTAAGACCATCTGGTTTGCCGTCGAATAGGCGTTTGGAAACTCTATACCTTCTATCTGTATTTCGTGCCCAGCTCAACGAAGACGTCCAATTTTAATGGTTTTGATGACGTTCGGCTCATTGTACAGCTCATAAAGGTCGTGGTTGTAAAGTGTACACCATCGCTCATTTTCCAACTCAGGACCAAAGATCTTTCCTACTACCTACTTCATTAAACTTGAATGTTTATACCGTTATCAGCCAGTTGTTCAATTTTTTCATAAATGTTTCAGTAAAGGAATCTAAATCTTTTGTCGTTAAAGAAGTACTAAAATATGTTTACGTCGCAAGTTTGCGTCTTTGTCGTTGTAATGTAAAAGTTTTGCAAGGGAAATTTCTTTTAAGAGCCGGGCGGGCGGGTTTTACTTTAGTATCTTGTTTCGGTAAATAAGAGTTGTTTTTAAATAATATTAGAAAACAACTATGCAATTGTACTGGAAACTACTCGAATTTATGGTAAACTTACTGAAAAGGTCACACTAAGTTTGTGTTAAGAAAAAATAACATCAGAGACACAGAGGTAGGTGAGATTCAACCAGCAACGTTAGATCTTACCACCATTGTTCTATTTTATTACCTGCATTATATATACATACATACATATCGTCACGCCTGTCTCCCGTAGGGGTAGGCAGAGACCACACATCTCCATCCGCTACGATCCCGGCACACCTTCCTTGCTTCCTCCACACTCATCCATCTGTTAATCTATCCTTCCTCTTACATTTATCGCAGCGAAACGGCTATCCGTTAGTCGCTTTTCGACTAGTGGAAATTAGGACGTGATTGGTGGCGAACCACGTCATCGTCATTTTTTAAAAAATAGGTTTAAAATGCGTCATAGTGAATCCCACGAGTCGCAAGGGAGGATGGAGGTCAGCCTAGCCCTGCATGTTGAGGTAAGGCACACTAGTACCCGGGAGAGAACGATCCCGGGACGGTCCGCACTCTTGCCACTAAGATCACCCCTAGCCACGCATCCATTGGCACGGCAACCGTGGATTGGCGAAAAGGATAGAGAGAAGAAGGGAAAAGGCAGGGGAATGGAACGATGGATATAGCCAGGATTATAAGCATATGATACTAACGCAACGGGTGACAATGAGTGATATGGTAGTAGCTCGGGAGGCCGGGGTAGCGTACCCGTGTACCAATACCATAACTTTAGTCGACAGGCGGCTAGGTAACGATATTCCCTGACCAGAGACCAGCATTATATTTGACGGATAATAATTATAATAAGCGGAAAAAATAAATATTTTTGGAGTTACGAACTCCGATAATATGTGTACGGAAGTAGAGATGAAATAATTAAGGCTCCGGTTAAAAAAATATTTATGATATTATGGTAATAACATTTATGTCGTTAAAAACATTTATAATATTTATAATATTTATGTCGATAAAAAATACAGTAGTATATTTCATAAAGATTATTAAATCATTTTTGAATATTTACATTAAACTAATGAAATTGAGAAGGTTCATTAGAGGAACGATTTCAGCCCGGAACGTAATAAAACGTAACGATGTCACTGAAAGGTACGCTGTTTTAAGCCGAACGCTCCAATAAAGTTTTATTTAATGAACAGCAGTTAAGATAAATATGACGAAGTATTCAATTAAGAATTCCATTGGCTTTCGCACAAAGTAATATCGGATATTAATGCTATTGACGGCAGCAGTTGTCTTGCCATGAAAATAAAAACCTAGAAATGGATTGCAGCACCATCTACAGGATCCAACTGTGAATTTAATCACGTTTTGACAGTATGTAAACAGTTAGAACTTATACTTGGCTAAGATCCGCGACAAGAAAACAAAAACAGAAAAATAATAATGTGTGTTTTCTAGTGGAAGTGGATTTACGGGGAACTTAAACTCAACTCCACCTCCCAACCACTATTGGTTGGGAGGTTGCGCAAATCATACTTTCATCAAATAATTAAATAATGATATTAAATTTAATACTCAGGTAATTCTAATACAGGTACAATGACAGTTGAATCAACATGATTATTGGATGGATGGATGAGTGTGGAGGAAGCAAGGAAGGAGTGCTTTGATCGTAGGAGAAGGACGGAGATCTGTGGTCTCTGCCTACCCCTACGGGAAACTGGCGTGACAATATGAATGTATGTTTGTATGTTTATATGTTTTCGAGGATTTTAATAAAGTGATTATTGACTCACCGTCTGAATATTAATTTTAATATAAGTATGAAACGTAGTAGCAGAATAGTTTGTATTTCAAATATGTTTAGTATGTAACTATAACATAACTATGTAAGGCGTGTTATATGCTGACGCTTACAACAGAGAAGTTTCGAGGATGTAAGTTAGGGAACCCACTAAACTAACTTTGTACGAAGCGATGTAACAGAATTTGTATACTGCGATAACCAAGTTAAGTGAATGAAACTATTTACGGATTATCTCATGCTTGAACAGAAACGAGAAATCTTCAAGTTCAAATCTGAGAATAGAAGGGGTCGTATGGAGTATTGGTATTTGGTTCTTCATGACAATTTAATTTCGAATTTTATTGAGGAAAAATTTGAAAGAATAAAAAGAAAACTGGATGTTCAATTGGCTCAGTGACGGGGCACCCGCTTATGGAGTCAACAGTCGCGGGCAAAATCCCCGCATCGATAAATATCTGTATAGCCTGCACATATTTATTCCGAGTCTAGTTACTCTGGTTAAGAATGCGGGTGTCGAATCCGCATTGGACATCCGCATTCTTCAGAAATGGGGAATTCCGTGCTCTCATGTGGGATATTATATACGTGTTGTGAAAAAAAAAATATTCGGACCACTTAAAAGAAAAGGCAACAGTAGAAACGTATAGTTTTGGTCCTATGAAAACGGAAACTGCTACAACAATAAGCTAACGTTATGGACAGACTTTATTATTAATATAGATTGTTATTAACTTTATTATCAGTTTGTGCGGTTTGTAATTATAGTTTCAATGAAATGTTTGTAGCTTAAAATTTATTACATGACCTGAAATCATTTCGATTTTAACAAACATACATATTTTTTGAACCAATAGAGATCTTCACACACTATCCAAAAACTAATCTTAGTTTTAGTTTATGTAGAGTTGATATTATAAACAAATAAATAATTAATTAAATTTGTACGTCATAAGTGGCAATGTAATGGAGCTTTAAAACGTCTTTTTTCATCTTGTTACACTTCACATTATGCAAAGAAAGTATTATTTTTAATATGGTTATTGCTGTCGTTTCTACATTGTCATAGACCTCAGTAAAAGCTTGGATTAGAGATTGCTATTTATTTTCACTTCACAATACAGATTAGTAAATGGTTTGTAGACCTTGTAGCATAGTGTCTACGTTTAATTAATTATTCAATATAAGCTGTGTTGATTTGCTCTGTCAACCGACACTTAAAGGTTGTCACTAATTGGACGGTTAGGTTAATGTTCGTTTTATGTTTACGTCTAGATCATGCCCGGCGGAGGGTTGTCGATGTTTCATCCTCATCGTCTAGATGAGTGGCGATTCAAACGGTGCGTTTATCTGGAAACTTTTTTCCCGCACCACAACCCTGTGGAATCAGCTACCTCCAGTGTGTTTCCGAACCGATACGACATTGGAACCTTCAAAAAACAAATCTACACTTTTCTTTAAGGTCAGCAACACTTCTACAATACCTATAGCGCTGCGGATGTGTATCGGCGGCGTTGATTTCTTTCCATCAGGTAACACGCCTGCTCGTTTGCCTTCCTATACCATAAAATAAAGAAATAAAATAATAATTTCTCCCGCTGAATTTCACTAATACACAATTGAATAAAAGATTCTTCTTCTATGGGTTGTGTAGATTATTGTGACGTGACGCGCTTGTTCATTCACCTTCCAATCCCATTCGATTCGAAGTGATTCAATAGGTGCTGTACGTTTTTTTTTACGACAACCCTTTCCACGTACCACCGCTTAGATTAGCCGAGTATCTTTAGGGGCATTTTTGAACCTTTAAGAAACAAGCCCGCATATATCTGAAAGGCCGGCATCAATCCATATCGTGATGCAGATATCTATGGCGGAGCTGATTTCTTTTCATTAGGCGACACATTCCATATGTTTATGTATGTATGTAATATGTGTATGTATCAATCGATATCAATATCATCCTACGACAGTCCACAGCTGGACATTGGCCTAAGGCACGCCACCTAGCTTGATCTTCGGCTACCCGCGTGCAGTATTTGCCAGCCGCCTTGCGGTGTTATTTTAGTAACATATACTTGTACTATATGATAAATAGGTTATTTAGAATGTGTATGTATTTAATATATATTGACTGTCGTCTGACATTGTAATTCGCTTCGTTACAGCAATTTACGAGTTCATTCATGGCTTAGGGCGCTCAGATAGAGCAAACATTGTACATTTGAATAAATAATCTAATAAGATGCTGTTTTCCTAGTCCTTTAATTACAATCAATAATGTCGGTTAATATATAAAGTCAATATTTTTACTTAAGACAAAGAAATAAAATACGATTCTTTTAATACTAATGGCTATTTTAGGTGTTTCACGCTTTAAAATCGGGCGTTTGCTTTTAAATATTGACTGTGCTGACCAGTAAAACACGAGATCACGCCAACAACTGCTTTATTGTGATCTACTCAAAACCTACACCCACATACAGATAACATATACAATATTTTCCCCTTAAATACAGTATATATATATTTTTTATGTTATCTATAGCTGGAACACCGTGTTATCCCACCGCTGCCACCATGTTGTGACCAGTGAAACAACACGTACGTCAACAACTGCTTTATTGTGAAATACCCACCACCTACACCCACATACAGATAACATATATAACATTTTCGTCTTAAGTACAGTATATATATTTCTTTTATGTTATCTATTACTAGAACATCACTTTATACCACCGCTGCCACCACGTTAAGACCAGAGGAATAAGAGAGTACGTCAACAACTGCTATATTGTGAAATACCCATCACCTACACTCACACACAGATAAAATATTCAACATTTACAAATTGTGGTTATTTTTTATGTAAAAAATAGGACAGCACTACACATGACTATTTGCAGTACTAAGGACACTGCAGATGCGTTGTCTACCTTAAGGTAATCATTTACATAATGATGGAAGCGGGAGCAAGAAATAAAGGAAGTATACAGAAGTTTGGCCTTCAAATCTCTGTACGGAACGTACGAAACGCCTTTACACAGTAAAATATTACTTCTTGGTGTCTTGTTCTGTGAGGATGTGACACTTTTCCGGTCAAATTATCCCATTCATGCCACTATGGTGCTATCACTACAAAAACAATAATTCTATTATTGGGCCTTTCTTGTCCTCTTTTCTAGATGTTCCATAGATTTCTCCACATTGTGTTTTCTGTAGCCCAAAGCGTATGCCAAAATTTCGTTTCGGGGGAGATTTTAACTTCCATACTTTTATTTATTATTCTAGTACCTACTATTATTTTATAAATATATACAAGGAAAATTCTAATAGCAGTTGTAAGGTTACGTTATTTTCTAAAATAACGTAACCTTACAACTGCTATTACAATACATATAATATACATACATATATTTATATACAAAGTTATAGAATATACATACATACATCTCTCTCTCTCTCTGAGTCCTAAGTCCCCTGGTGGGGCATAGGGCAGACACAACGTTTCTCTATCTCGACCTGTCGGAGGCCGTACGCTTTACTTCGCTCCAGGTTAGGCCCATCTTCTGCACTTCGGCCGTCACAGTACGCCGCCAAGTTTGTTTTGGGCGCCACATTTTCTGTTCCCCTGCGAATTCTATTCGAGGGCTTGCTTGGGAATATGATTGGCGTGGCGCCGAAGAGTATGCCCTATCCACCTCGATTATTGTCGACGTATCTGGACATCTATTGGGTCCTCTTTGCTGATCTTATTATTTTTATGTAAAGCAATAATCGCCGCGTATAGACATTTGCAATACCATAGGCAATAGAAATGCGATGCACGTCTTATATTAACTAGGCTTATGATAGGAACTTAGTAGGAAACAGACAAGTGTGAGAGAGAAAGTATGACAGAGACAAAAGACTAGCTTAAAAATCTTAAATGAAAACAAAATGGCGGAACGATAAGTGAAAATTATAAGTGTGTAGTTTAAAGAAAAGGTTTTTAACCTGAATTTAGTTTCAAGACGACCGATTAGCTCAGTGGCGGGGTCCTCGGCTCACGGAGTCAATGGTCGCGGGTTCGATTCCCGCATCGGAATAAATTTATATATGGATTTATAAATATTTATTCCGAATCTGGTAACCCCCCCCAATCCGCTTTTCTGTTCCTGCCGTTTCCTTTCATTTCTTCTCTATCCTTTCCCTTCCTCTCCGCCAATCCACGGTCTGCTGTGCCAAAGGATGCGTGGCTTAGTAGCAAGCGTGCCGACCGTCCCGGGATCGGGCTCCCCCGGGTACTATGGTGCCTTACTTCAGCATGCAGGGCTCTGCTGGGGCTGACCTCCATCCTCCCTTGCGGCTCGTGAGATTCACTAACACGAATTTAATATACCTAATTTGTTGAAAAATGACGGCGACGTCACGTCCTTATTCTCACGAGGGTAAGAAGCGACCAATGAAGAGCCGTTTCGATGAATGGTAGCGGATGGAGCTCTGTGGTCTTCGAAACCCCTGCGGAGAATAAGTGTGACTATATATAAAAAAAAATTAATTATTAAGTTAAATTGTAATTATAAAGTTTCTTGTTTTGTTTTTTGAAATATGTCACCCTAATTAAGTTTGGTAGGTGTGAGTGCCCCTTTACCCCCATTCTTTCAACGCAATTAGGATTACGTATCAGAGAAATTACTTCAAATATATCGCCCAAGAGCTTATTTCAACGTATCCAATCAATTTCATTTTGTTGGATTACGACGAATGAATAATACATGTGATTCGTTTGCGCTTATCCCAATCTGATATGATGGAATGATATATTTTTTATTTTCTCCAGCACAGCCAATTAAAGATAATAAATTCATTGATAAGGGGCCCCAACATTCCGATGGACCCAGTTTGGGGTCTACTGTATATAAATAAAATAAAAAATAAAATAGCCCTTTAATTCCCTTTAAGGATACATATTTACAAATATACTTAATATAATCTAAAAACTAATTGATATAATGAAATGTAACAATAGTACAATAATAGGGTTTAAAGGGCCCGTTTATGTAGGGTATAGAACTACTCCAGTTTGTTCCACGTTTTCAGGGAACAAGGGACAACCCTTCTCACTTCCATACAACACTCGCCCGCTATCCTGATGTCATCCATCCAGTCCATTATATTCAGTTTGGGATCTCCAATCCGTTTACAAGCATGGGCAATACTGGAAAAGCTTTCTTTCTTGGTGAAGAACAATGTCTAGGAGTGGACTACTATGTGTGTATTGATGATTATGATATTAATGGCGTTTTATATTGCAGAATAGATGCATTCTGCAATATAAAACGCCAATAATATCATCTGCCAATGTTATACAAAATAATTATTCCGATGGTTAAATAGGATTCAGTCCAGAGAAGACTTACTGTAATAGATTTCTTGTGTTTTCTAGTCTTTATTTAAAGTACATAAATATATAATACATTCTACACGATTGACTTCTAAATTAAGTGGAAGAGGCCACACCATAGGCGAATTAGCGAAAATAATATAGCAATATATAAAAATATAATATTTGGTACATTTAAGGAAAACAAAAAAAGAGTATTTAAATGTAATTATTAGAAAACATTTCTGAGAAATGTTAACGTTCTATTTATTTGTTCTGTCGAAGAAATTCGTTAGCCGTAATCGAGGAGTCCCAAAGGAATTTACAGGGATGTAATTAAACGAGCCTGGAAGAAAGCAATTATAAAACGGCATTTATTTTTAGAGACCTTTTTCCGGTTATTTTTGTGGGTACGAAAATTTTATGATAAAACAATTTAATTAAAAAAAAACATATTCAAAAACTCTTAACAAAACCTTTTAGTGGTAAAGTATGAGTAGTAGCTTTATGAATACTACTACGATTCAAGCGTTGAGAGTCTTTTGCCCTCCTATTACTTCTCTTTTACTTTCCCATTATTCATATCTTTGGTAAGCGACGCACCTGTTGTGTTTCTGATGTTAAAGATGTGCATGGCTGGTGGTTATTAACTATCATAACGAAAACTCACTAATTTCGTTGGCGCATCGACCCAAAATGGATCTTGGCCTCCGAACAGATCTTACGCCACTGTGCACTACCTGGTACTTGGGGCACCCCACGGGACATCGTACAGTTGGGCGACCCACATACGCTCTCTTGACTGCGCGATCCTCGCCCATCCTCTCAACGTGGCCCAGCCAACGAAGTCAGTGAGCCTTATTCACTCCTATTACATTAGTTTGGCCACCAGATGCTCGATTTCGACATTTTTTCGATTTCGCCAACTGCCGTCATCACTTTTGGTTGGGCCTAGGGTCTTTCGGAAGACTTTTCGTTCTGCAACTAGAAGTTTCTTTTCTTCCTTTAGCGTCAGTGTCCAAGCCTAACAGTCATACGTTAGAGTAGGCCGAATAATTGTATTATAGATTTAGAGTTTCGTCTTTGTACTGAGAAGTTTGGACACCAACACCTTGTAAAGAGCCGCGCTGCACCGCAAGGAGTTTTTACTTTACCGTTATTCTATTTATAATGATATCCTATAAAAATATTGTAAAAATTATTTTTCTTAAAAGCAAAAACAACAAACAAATGAAACTTTTATGAAGTTACTTACTCTTAGACCTAATTTGTTAAAAATGACGGCGACGTGTTTTGCTATCCGTGACATTCTCATTCCCCCGGGTCGAGAAGCGAGTAACGGATAGCCGTTTCGCTACGATGAATGTGAGAGGAGGGATGGATGAGTGTGAAGGTAGCAAGTAAGGTGTGCCGGGATCGTAACGGATTGAGATCTGTGTTCTCTGTGGTGAAAATACGCGTGAAAATATGTATATATGTATAGACCTACTCTTAGATTCTTTTTAAAAAGGGCTCATTTCTAATAAAACATTTTACTGTAAAATTTCAAAATGAAAATCGCAACATGCAGTGCTTATAGGATTTAAAACGTTCTATTGTAAGCTTCTATTGTAGAGTATCTTTATATAAAATATTTATTGAGAGCCTTTGTTTTATTTTTTATATTATTTCATTTGCGACAACTAACATTAAAGTTGGATGGAGCATAGTAGGTCTCACTAGGCAAGCCCGTGCTGAGATCTTTCGATTCGGTCATTATTCAAATTCAAATTAGGAATACATACATAAACTTGTGATTTTGGCAGAATCGCTACAGGAACTGCAAGGGATGCTGAATAACCTTTTCTATTTCTATTTTTATTTTCAAAGAATCCTCTCGACATGGCGGTTTGACCATGAACTTCGATAAAATTAAAGTCATAGTCAACGATCATTTGTATCCACAACCGACCATCATCAATGGTAAAACTCTCGAAGTTGTCCAGGAGTATATCTACCTCGGACAAGTCTTGTAATTGGGTGGAGATAACTTCAAGAAAGAAGCCGATAGAAGGATTCAGCTAGGCTGGGCAGCATTTAGGAAACTTCGTCAGGTCTTCTTGTTTCCCATACCTCAGAGCCTGAAGACGAAAGTCTTCGACCAGTGTGTCCTACCCGTACTCTCCTACGGCGTCGAAACGTGGACGTTAACAGTCCTTCTGCTTCATAAGCTCAGAGTCGCTCAGAGAGCTATGGAGAGAGATTCGGAATGAACAAATCCGCCAGAGAACTAAAGTTACCGACATAGCCTTTCGAATTAAGCAAATTAAAGTGGCAATGGGATGGTCACGTTTCACGGATATCCAATAATCGCTGGAGCAAACGAGTGCTGGAGTGGAGACCGCGTCTTGGTAAACGTAGTGTGGGACGCCCCCCGGCTAGATGATGCGACGATCTGCGCAGGACGGCTGGCAGAAACTGGATGCATGTAGCCGAAGATCGGGCTAGGTGGCGATCCATACTTATATCCAGCAGTGGACTACCGCAGGCTGTTGATGATGATGATGATGATATAAACTTACTTATTTCTTAGCTTCAAAATTTTTCATCATATGTTTGAAGTATTTTTGGGTCGGTAGCGTGTGATCACTCTTTCGAAGACGAAGCACTTTTTAAAATGTAAACAACTAAAATTTATAGTTTTATTTAATATTATGCCATATTTAAAAATTTCATCCCCACCATCTGGATGAGTGGCGATCTACTACGGTGCGTTTCTCTCGTAACTTCTTTCCACGCACCACCAGTTTGTGGAACCAGCTACCCTCCGCAGTCTTTCCGAACCGTTACGACATTGGAACTTGCAAAAAACAAGCCTATACATACCTAAAAGGCCGGCAACGCTTCCGCGACTCCTGCGGTGTCGCGGTTGTCCATGGGCGGCGTTGATTGCTTTCCATCAGTCGACACGCTTGCTCGTTTGCCCTCCTATCCCATAAAAAAATATATATTTTAACTGTTCATATGTATATGTTTCACTGTTGGGCAAGGGCTTTCCTATTCTGAAAGAGAGACACTAAATCACTAAGCTTGTTCAAGGTAAATTGGCGGGCCATAACAGATTCGGAAACAATACTTGTAGGCCTTAAATACATATATATATAAATATATATATATATATATATATATATATATATATATATATATATATATATATATATATATATATATATATATATATATTTATCTATGTACTTAAGGCCTACATGATGCGAAAATTAAACTTGCGACCATTAATTGCGAAGTCGGTAACTTCGCCACAAAACCATAAAATCAGCAGTTCAAATCAATTAGGCCATATAACATTTTATAATTAATTGTCTTAGAAGTTATTTTTACAATACATATAAATATCTTAATTGAAGTAATGTTTTTTTTTTATTTGCAAGATATTAACTCAATATGTTTTATATAAAAAAATTGTGATCGCTTTTCAACGACCTACGATGTTCCGCCATGATAAAAATGTTTAGATATTCGAATGAAGAATGTGTGGCCATCAATGCGGCTCAGTTCCGAAGGCCCCCCCCCCCTCCCCCCCCTCCCCCAACTCCGCATCCCTATTGTCTATGGCGCCGCTGATGTCTATTGGCGGCGTTGATTGGTTTCCATCAGGTGACACACCTGCTCGTTTGCCTTCCTATCCCATAAAAAAAATCAAAGATCGTCAATACATTTGTTCCTTTGATGTTGAGAATTTCTATGGGCAACGGTAATATACTTACCATCTCTTGTAAACGATGGATTGACAATATTTGAAATAGAGAATACAAGAGAGAATCCTTTCTAGCAAACGCGGTACGCCTCCCAGCTAGGCAAAATGATGATCTGTTCAGGGCAGCTTGCAGATACTGTATTGGAACTTAAACTGAAGATTGAGTTAGTTGGCGTACCTTGGAGCGGCCTATGTCTTACAGTAGACTGTCTCAGGCTGTTAATGATGATGAAGATGTAAATAATAATTAGGGATGGACAGTCAAAAGTTTTACTTAGCTAAGATCCGCGACAAGCAAAAACAATAACAGAAAATTAATAATGTGTGTTTTTCCGTTGGGTTAAGTGGATTTATTTGGGACTTAAACCAAAAAACTGAAGATGCCTCGTGAATACTTCAGGTATACCTGAAGATGGCTCGTGTTGGGGCGAAACAGGTGTCGTTTACAAGATAGAAAAGTGATAGTGTTTGGTGTTGTGTATAGTGGTTGGTGGGTGGAGACTTGATGGCCGATTTTGGGTAAGTTTTTTGGTTTAAGTTCCAAATAAATCCACTTAACCCAACGGAAAAACACACATTATTAATTTTATGTTATTGTTTTTGCTTGTCGCAGATCTTAGCTAAGTAAAACTTTTGACTGTCCATATAGTGATGGATTTCCGCAAAGTAACGCCTGACTCCATTAATGACTAATTAGGGATTCTTTATAAATAATTATTTTTATAATTATTTAAATTTTAATCATCAACGCATGTATGTAGGTACATCTTTAAATTAAATCCGTTTGTGATATCATATGAATGTTTTTACGCAGACCAAAATCCATTGGGGTTAAATAATAAATTGTTCCAATTTTCAAAAGCTACCCGTATTCCCTACGGTATCTGATGTAATAATTCTCTTTTATAATTACCATGATTTAATAATGCAGTTATTTTGTTTCAAAATTGTGTTATAATATTTTTTTATGGGATAGAAAGGCAAACGAGCAAGCCGTGTCACCCGATGGAAAGCAATCAATGCCGCCCATAAACATCCGTATCACCGGCAACGCCTTTGCAATGGGCACTGCAGAATCGTTGCCGGTCTTTAAGGATAGTGTAGGCTTATTTTTTGAAGATTCAAATATCGTATCAGTTCAGAAACACTGCTGGAAGTAACTGGTTCTACAGAGTAGTAATGCGCGGAAAGAAGTTTCTTGAAAAACGTACCGTACTGGATCGCCACTCATCCAGATGGTGGGATGATGATATTTATTTTATCCTGTAATTTGAATAAGCTTTATTTATTTTCCTTATTAGATAAAAAAGAAAGATGCAGTGATCGCGGATCGCGAATAGCTTTGAACTTTACAGAGAAATCGTACGAAGCTGTGACTCATTTTCAATCGAGCGAAGATCATGCTAGGGGAATTTTTTGCATTGGTATGTGCAGCTGTAGATCACCGAAGGCGATTGATGACGTCATTACGGATGAATAATGATATAATATGTTATATCCGATTCACGTAAGATATAATAAAAAACGTCTTGTTAATAAACAATCCAAGTATATTATTTCGCTTACATCTGACAGAAAAAGCGAAAACGATGTAAATGATAATTTTTTGCTTATTCGGATCAGAAAAAGATACTGCATCGAATGGTCTGAGTCTCCAAGCCCTACAACCAATTGAAATGTCATACAGCGTTGAAATAGACTGTTTTTGAGTAATCAAATACAATTTTTTAGAAAACTTAGTTATTTGCTTCTGGTAGTAAATTGAGTATAAGTTATGATTGAGTATATATATATATATATATATATATATATATATATATATATATATATATATATATATATATATATGCCGCTGGAGAGACATGGTGGAAGTTAACTTGCGCAACCATCAAATCTGCAACTGGCAGAAGGTGGCGCAGGATAGGGCACGGTAGCGTAAGATCTTTTCGGAGGGCAAGAGGAGAGGAGGAGTTTTGGGTCGCTGCGCCAACAAAGTTAGTTTTCTTTAGTTAATTTTGGTGTGTTGGTATTAGGTGCTGCTGAACTGTTTCACTTAGCTAAAGACAGAGATAGTTATATTGAGTTGGCTGCCAAGGTAGCTTTTACTAGCCAGTTTTGGCTAGTCGATGCAGCACTAAAAGAAGAGAGAATAAAAATAAATTCAAGCACAATATTGTGAATTCTCGCCAACTATGTAGTCCATAAATAATATAAATTTCTTTCGGTATGTAAAGAAGAATACACATTTTTGTAGCTATAAATAAATATGTAACAGTCCTTTATTCGTCCAGCGTGCATTAGTCTTTGTAGAAAAGTCACGTACTGTGGGGTGTTTGAAGTATTTCAAAGTGTCCGTCTCTGTTTTGTTCCAATTCGTGTACTTCTTTGGAACAAAACCTACAAAATGTGATCTTTTTGCATATTCGTCTGTTTAACCGGGCTTATCCCGGGACCATACCCGGGCTTTCACGAAAATATGGAGGATATATAAGGTATGCCTATTTGAGGATTTGTTTACGTGAAATTATTTGGGCAACATGAAATTTTGACTGACTGACATAGATTTATGGAGAGGAAAAGTGCGGAGTTTCTCAGGTAAATATGATTTGGAATGAAGAAATCCGCTGGAGAGACAAAATCATCGATGTATTTCTCCGATTTACCAAAGTGTGGAGTATGTGGGGATAAAGTATTATTATACTTTACTATTGTAAAGCCGCGTCTTGGCAAACGTAGTGTTTCTATGTTTATGCGTTCATTTACTTACTCACACTTAGTTTTGCTTTCATTTACTTATTTATGCGTTTATTTACTTTTTTATACTTATTTTTTTAATATTACGAAATTTAAAAAGTTTTGTTTTAATTTTATGTGTTCATTAAAGTTCTTCACTTCTTATTATATTCAATGCCTTTTTTAAAATTTAATTAAATACTTAATTAATTTCAATTTTTAATTTCAGTTATAATTTATAATAATTTTAATTTAAACTTATTTTTTTGTGTTGATTAAAGCGACTATGGGGCCCTTATCTTCTTGTTCCATGTTAGGGAGGGAACGTCTGAAAACCATTGCTCTCCGAGACTTTAGTTTCGGACAAAGACAGTTTCGGAGCCATTGTGTTTTGCTGAAATTTTGTAATTTTTGATTGCTTGTTACCTATTTTAATTTGTAAAACTTTCGACGGTAATTAGTTTTTTAATTATTTATTTTATGTAGTGTAAGTCGCCATCGACCAGATGGGGCGAAGATTTGCAAAGGGCGGATGGCAGAAACTGGATGCGTGAAACTTAAAATGAGGGGGCGCGTCTAACAATAGACTGCCGGAGGCTACTAGATGATAATGATAATTAGGATGACAGACACACATACATACACAATTTTGACTGGCCGATCTAATAACATTTCAGACGGATGCTTTTTTTTAAAGAAATCGAGCAATATTTTTAATATTATTTACTACATTTCTTGTTAACCAATCAAACTAAGCTTATAATGCTTGTGCTAGGATATGGTTTACATCGAGGTTCGTGCGAGAAGGGACAGCCTCACGGCCTGTCATCTAAATCTTGAGGTTGTGTACCATATGTGCCCCTAACGTAGGGAGGAGTCAGAGAGCCTCATCTCCACTCCAATTCTAAGATCTAGCCCTTGTTAGGGAAATCACCATCGGAACTGCGGTAGCATGTATTAGCGTTTCCAGCAGTTCCAACAAATGGTGCAGTGATTACAAAAAAAGGAAATGGTTCACATCAATAGTCCAATGGAGGCTACGAACTTAAGACATACAGATCGTAAGCCAAAGCCTTACCAACTAACCTATTGCTGCTGGATTTTTTTTGGAATATGATTCCTTAAAGCAGTGGTCCTCAATCTTCGAGCCAAATGGTATCGAGGCGCACAAGACAAATTAATCTGTTTTCTTTGTTTACCTATTAAGTTTTCTCTCGGGGTTCTGAGATTTTCCGTGGACAAAAGATTAACGTAAGCTGAGCAGCATTGCGTTGTAGACTTGATGTAAAGAAGGTACTTACTGTACTTACCACCAGCGGTGTTCCCACGTAATTACGACATGAGGGTAATCAAGAGAAGAACGTATGTGTTCTTTAAAGACCGGAAAAGCATCTGCGACGCTTCCGAAGTTGTGGATGTCTATGGCGGCTGTAATCGCTTACCACCAGGTGACTCGCATGCTCGTTTGCCTGATCTAATTTAAAAAAACTCCGGCGTCAATGATGCTTTGCCGGCTTTATTCCCATCGGGCACATGACTAGATTAGACTAGAAGGTAATATGATATAGGCAATATACTTATATATAGATTTACGCAGCAGTAGTTGAGTCGGTAAGCCTCGGCCTTACGATCTGAACGTCATGAGTACGTATCTTCCACTGAACTATTGATGTGAACCATATTCTAGTACAAGCATTATTATAATAGCTCAGTTGTAGTGGTTAACAATAATTCTAGTAATATTAAAAAAACGACTAGTCTTATTTAAAAAAAAATAAATATGAAAAAAACAATAGAAAAATATATGAGTACTTTTGAAGATTCTGTTTAGTTTACAACCGTTACGTGAGTTCACTTAACGGTTGTCTTCCGTAAAGTCTACTATACATGAAGATGCCTCGTGTTGAGGCGAAACACGTGTCGTTTGCAAGATGGAAAAGTAGTGGTGTGCGTTTGGTGTTGTGTATAGTGGTTGGTGGGTGGAGAGTTGTAGACGGCCGTTTTTCGGTAAAATTCAATTTAAGTTCCATGTAAATCTACTTCATCCAACAGGAAACACACACATTATTAATTTTCTGTTATTGTTTTGCTTGTCGCAGATCTTAGCTAAGTAAAAGTTTTAACTATCCACATAGTAATGGATTTCCGCAAATTAACGCCTGAAGCCATTAATTATCTTGGTACAGTTGATTTGTAAATCTATAAATAACTTCATTAAGGCTTGCATACCTACAGGCGACTTCGATCACGTCAGTATTGGAAGACGTGCCGAGCGCTCGCACCTAACGCGATTTGCAACGCTCTAGTAAAAGATAATTGGGTTTAAAGGTTTTTTATGAAAGAGACAGACAAAGTAGCAAGTGGGTCAACTGATGATAAACAACTATCGTAGCCCGTGAACATCTGCAGGACTGAGGGCAGAAAGGAAGTAGATGTGTTGCCTACCTAGGGATAATTAATTAATTTACTTATTTGGCATAAAAATACATATTGCAGTCGTGGAAAGAAGGACGCCTTCGTTGGGCTAGGAAGTTATACGGATAGACGCGGCTAGAGTGTCAAAAAGCCTACTCGACGGCAAACGAGGTGGTCGTAAAAGCCGCGGAAGGCCTAAGCTCAGATAGCTAGATGGAGTTGCGGACGACTTAAAGGCAATTCTATAATATTCGAACCGTTACGACACTGAGACGTTCAAAAAACAAGCCGCCTCATATCCTAAACGCCGGCAACGCATTTGTGATGCCTCTGGTGTTGTAGGTGTCTATGGGTGACCTTAAATAAAAATACAAAAAGGGTTAGTTATTCAAATGTACTTATAATAATTTACAAAGAAATAAAGTAACAACAAACAGATAATAATTCTACGTGTGATTTATTATCTGCGAAAGATGTCCCGGACCGATTGCTTTAGATGGTGTATTTTAATATTAAAAATATCAAATGTGTTTGTATTATGGTCAGTTAATATATTATTGTATACGCGACAAATGCTGACTATAATGTACATATATATTGTGATATATTATCTAGATTAGATTTAAACCAAACTTTTCATGAGTATTGCGTGATCTGGTGTGATTTAAAAAAAATGGAAGGCTATAATTCCATCAAGGAGATTTATAATTTATCATTTACACGCAACTAAAACTAACACACTGCCCAAAACTAGTATAATTTTGCCCAACACTAGTATAATTTTTTGGCTCAGTTTATTTATACTAAATTACATCGGATAGGATAGAGAGTTCTCATAATCTAAATGTCAACTCACTAAAAAAAAACTTATAAACAAATGGCTATCCAACCTGGCATAAAATCCTACAGAATTTGAATAACATAAAATAAATTAAACATTATATTAAATTCGTCTTTAGTGAATCCCACGAGCCGCAAGGGAGGATGGAGGTCAGCCCCAGCAGAGCCCTGCATGCTGAGGTAAGGCACCATAGTCCCCGGGGGAGCCCGACCCCGGGACGATCGGCACGTTTACGACTAGGCTCGCCCCTAGCCACGCATCCATTGGCACGGCAGACCGTGGATTGGCGGAGAGGAAGGGAAAGGATAGAGAAGAAAGGAAGGGGCAGGAAAGGAAATGCGGATTGGGGGGGTTACCAGACTCGGAATAAACATTTAAAAATCTATATAAATATTTATTCCGATGCGGGAATCGAACCCGCGACCATTGACTCCGCGGGCGGAGGGCCCCGCCATTGAGCCAATCGGTCGGTCGGTCCTGATTCTCACGAGGGCGAAAAGCGACCAATGACGAGCTGTTTCGCTGCGATGAATGGCAGCGGATGGAGCTCTGTGGTCTCTGCCAACCCCTGCGGGGGATAGGCGTGAATATATAAAAAAAAAAAAAATTAAACATACATCAGACACACGCAACACTGAAAAAAACACACCTACACACATTAACACATAACTCACAATGGCCGCACCAATTATGAATGTAATGTAATTTTTATTTTTTGTAAACAATATTTCTTGTGAGTATGGATGTATGTTTGTTACTCATTCACGAACAAACTACTGGACGGATTTGGATGAAACTTTACAGTAATATAGGTTATACATCGGAATAACATATAGGCTACAATTTGTAATGATTTTATGTAATTTTGTTCGTAATATAATTTTACTATTAAGTAAAAAAATATGTATATTTATTTAAAATGATCTGTCACGAAACTTAATGTGGCAGACCAAATTCTACGCGAGCGAAGCCGCTGGCAAAAGCTAGTTAATAATAAGTGAATGAATGAGAAATAAGTTAATGATAATAATAATTATGTAAATTAAGTTTAAAATATTAAGTTTATTATTATAGAAGGAATCCAAGGAAGGAGAAACGAATTGAGCATCCGGATTATACAATACATTTTAGTGTAATATAAAACTATTTCGATGAAAGCTCCAATAACATGCTTCTCGCTAATGAGATATAACGTTACAGGAAACAGGGAGGCAGGCAATTATCGTTAACGTTGGAACTTACCGCTTAAAGCTCGTAATTTGATATGTCCATGTAAACTCAACGTGTTAGTACTGGTGGTTGAATATTTATAATGGAATTCGCCAGTAAAACATCTAAAGTTATTTAACCTAAAGAAATATAATGTTTCTAAAATAAACAAACACACCTGTTTCTGATTTGCATAGTTTAAACATTTAAAAAAATACAAAATAATATCATTAAGTACGCAGACGAGAGCTGGGATCTCTTAGTTGCAGTGGATCTAGATATCGACGCAAAAAAGCGAAAAAGTACTAAAACGCAAAATGAAAGAGCCTGGAAAATTATTAGGATTTCTGAAAAAATTGTATCTGATCACACAAAAACAGTTTGTTTAAATGCTGTACGAAATTTTCTATTGGCCTTAGAGCTGCGAGGCTCGAACCATTCGGGGCAGTATTTTATTTCGTCGTTTTTATTTACTGTGTCATTGTATAAGCAAAAATATATTCTCATTTGTTAGGTAACGTATCAGTTGATAGGTCATATATATATATATATATATATATATATATATATATATATATATATATATATATATATATATACATCCATACATATATGATGTGGTGTCTTGATGTCCATTGCTCCAAAAATAAGGGTGAGGGGGGTCCATGCAAATTATTGGGACATATGTAAAAAATTACAATACTTCTTTTAAAAATATATCTGAACTAGATAACAAATGCACCAGTCATGAAAACTGACAGTAAAAAATTGAAAACAAAGCTTACAAAACTGGCCCCAAGAGTAGGTGCCTACGAAAGAATAAATGGCCCGAATTATCCGAAATATTAAGGTTATTTGAGCGAATTTAAAGAGTGAATGCTATTTACTAAGTAGTAAGGAATGATATTTTTAATGTTTTTGTTGCAGCCCATGTACTCGCACGTCTCACTGCCTGGCACAGTGTTATTAATGTCTGCAGGACTAGACCCATTATACTTATCTAAGGCGAATCACAGAACACCCAATTCAGCTCAACTCAGAATAAATAATTATGGGTCATTATATATAATAATTGCGAAGCGGGAATCGAACCAGCGGTCATTGATCCAAAAAGTGAGACTTCACCACAGCCAATCAGATCAGATGTAATGTTTAATAATAATAAATATCTTTATTTTCAGAATTTTATGTATGTTACAGGACTAGATCCCACACTAGGATTCCGTGTGTTGTGGAAAACTAGGCTCTTCCCTAAGTTAATAATAAAATGTAATTTTAGTTGTATGTTTATGTACTATATTTATTGTTATAAGTATAAGAAATAATATATATTCCATTTGCTGAACTTTATATAATTATAATATTCATATTAGAGTTTTTATTAGATTAACACATTTATAATTAAAAAGAAAATAAATATTAATTTATTAACATGTTCACAAAAAAGAAACGAAAGCAACACTTTAAGCTTTCTAAAACGTAAAACTCTACATAGTTTAATGTTTTTATTAATAATAATATAAAATTACACGGTTATAGCCCTTTCCAATAATTTGAAGACATTAAAAATTTTTGTGTAGAAAATATCAGCTGTGTAGACATAAAATGTTATAACATTATATTCCAAGTATATATGTTGTTATATGAATTAACTCTACTACAGTAAATGTATTTTTATATGTTTATTTATTGCTTATAACTTAGCACAAGTGCGTAAAAATGGTTTTTACGTGCAGACATAAAACTACCAAAAGGGCAGTGCTAAAACGGATTGTATTTTAGTTGATGATATGATATACTATTATGGTACTGGTAATTCCAAAAACAATTGAAAGAGGTTTCCGGAAAAACCATCGTATTGGATCGTCACTCATTCAAATGGTAAATTTGAAACTTTTTTATTGTGTGATAGTGGAATTCAAATGCAGGAATTATAACAACAATATCTGATAGTGAGTACAACAATCAAAGTTAATAAAGGTTAACGTGAAAAGCCTGTTAGTAAAACTTTTATTTCACCATCATCAGCCTACGGTTGTTAAGTGCTGGACATAGAACTCACTTAAGAAGCGCCTACCTAGCTCGATCATCGGCTATACGCATCCAACCTCTTCCAGACGCCTCATGTAGTTAATCGCTCCATCTAGTCGCGGGGCGTCGTCGTGGTTTTTCAAGACGTATCTACTGCACTTGTCTACACCTACAGTGGTGGGTTTTATGACAGACGTGACCAGCCCATCGCCACTTTAGTTTGTAAGCTCGGAGAAATACATAGGTGACTTTGAAAACTGCGAAGGTCGAGGTTTCCATAATTAATTGATGATCTATTGTCAAGAAAATAAAAATCGCCTCCTATTCTTTCATTATTGTTAATAACAAAAAATATACACAGACATCAAGCTCGCTAAAATGATATAAAAAGTATAAGAAATGCTAGCAGTCACTGTTTTGAAATGTGTATATCTATCTACACTTACCTTGACATGTTAATTCTTATAAATTAGAATGAAATTAAACTGAAAAAAAGACTTGAAGTTTTACTCCTATTTTGGGATCTAGTACACTCGTATACTCTATAGTCTATTAGTTTAGTATGTGTCTATGGGTTTAGGGGTTTTACCAATTCACCTTGGATAAGCAAGGTAGGTTGATAGATTCCTACAGAAATAGGAGGCCGAAGAAAAGAACCTTCAACGAACTACCACAAACTGTGGAAATGTGGAACAATTACTACCTGCGGTGTTCCCACGTGATTACGACATGGGGGCATTCAAGAGAAGAGCATATGTGTTCGTTAGAGGCCGCCAACGCATCTGCGATGTCTCCGTCATTGCGGCGCTGATTGCTAACCACCAAATGACCTGCATGCTCGTTTGCCCGCTTTGCTATAAATACAGCTGTGCAGTCCACAGGTGGAAATTGGCTTACCACAAAACTGACGGGTTTTGTCCAATCTTGGCAGATAGATTGGGGATGGCGGGTAGGTTGTATTACTCAGGTAGACGCTGTTCCCAATTTAGCGATAGTTGCTATACTAGGAAAGTCAAATGGAAAAAACAAGTCAAGCAAAAACGTGAACTTTCGTAGACTGTCAAAGGTAGAAAATTTGCTTACCTGGGGCACAAGATGACAAATGACAGGTACAAATTGATGCAAGTGATCATGATGGGAAAAGTCGCGGGAAAAAAACGGGTTGGTCGGAGGAGGAAGTCTTTGTACTACATAATATTAGGGAATGGACTGAGATAGCGAGTGCTCCATAACTATTCCACCTCGCTGTAGACTAGAATAAGTGGTCGATGTAGTGGAGAAGAAGTTTTAATATGGTACACAAAAAGCATACCCACAATACATGCAATTTGCGCACACGCACGCACTATACACTCACCTTATCACGAAAGATGAATTATAATCATCATCAACAGCTCGCTGCAATCCACTGCTGGATAGAGGTCTCCTTCCAGAAGCGACACCTAGGACTTCACGCATTCAGTCTCTACCAACCGCCGTGCGCAGATAGTCTCACCATCTAGTAACCTGAGGCATCCCATACTAAGTTTACCAAGACGCGTTCTCCACTCCAGCACTTGTCTGCACCAGTGTTTGTCAGATCGCTGAAAAACGTGCCAAGTTCATTGCCACTTTAATTTACTAATTCCAAAGACTATGCTGATGACTTGAAAGATGAATTTAGGTACTCAACTTCAGTAGATATATTCGTTATTTCAATTATGCTTCTCGCTACGCTAAAAGCTTTATTAATAAAGAGAAAGTAATGAGAACTGTGAAGTGGGTTCACAGCATTCGCCTGCAGCCCGCTAAGACAATTAAGTGTTCATTTCCTTTCCGCCATTGTTATAAACCATCTTCAATTGTCACTGGTAATAGCCTTTGTGCCAGGAAGTTACTTAAATCTTAACAAAGACAGCCATTTCATCGTTGATTATGTTGAAATTTCCACGGCTCCGGTAGAGGTGGTCCCAATTCTGGACGAATGGACATTCCTTCCCGCTCTTTTGACGGATTCAGAATATCTGTTTATTGCTATCTAGGAATCGAACCCGCGACTATTGGCTCGAAAAGCGGCAATTTTGCTACAGACAATTAGGGTAATCGATTTCAAATTATTCGTCAAAACTAAAGGATCATTCAAATGGAAATGAAATATTAACAATTTATTTGGTACATTCAAATGGAATGTTAACAATTTATACGCTACGTTCAAATGGAATGTTACCAATTTATTTTACATGATTAAAAAGAAATCTTAAATTTTTTTTTAATAATTGTTTAATAATTGTACTTGATATATGGCGTGATTTTTATCTTAGTGCATTTATTTCCTGCTGGCCAACGCGCATCTAATTCACAGAATTTTCAAAATTGATAATCATAAAATTTATAATTATCGAGGCCAACTATGCTTCTGCAAAGACGATGATTAAATAACATAAGATATTATCTATGTATAGTATTGTAGATATCTATGGCAGTGTAAATTGTTTTTCACCAGACAACACGCTTGCTCGTTTCCTTACCTAATAAAAAAAAGATCCGGTTGTTTTTTTTTTTTTTAAGATACTAACTTATGCAATAAGCAGATATTTCTTGTTCTTAGTCGTTTACACTTGTCAGAGTGATCTTGGTCACCACTTCTGGAAGTGGCTCGCTTTATTCTTCGTTGCCATTCTTCTTGCATTGAGGTCCTCCCTGTGCACACGTTTATCGGACCCTTCAATGCATCCTTCGTGTGGTCGGTCCAACGCAATGAAGTTCTACCTCACGGTCTTTTTCCTTTAATTATATATTCCTATCGTTATGAGCTTTATTTACACTATTAATAATTAATGTCAATAAAAATTGAGAGTTGTATTTTAATAAATTATAACTTTATTTCATCTACATATTTTTTTAAATAAGACTTGCATTAACCGTATGAATATAACAAACAATTACGTACTATATTAATCCTATATGATATTTGTTAATATGTATGTTTCTTTTATTTCAATTGCACCAACACCATAAAGTACGTGACAACAGCTCCCAGCACCTGAAATCATTCATTCATTTACCACACTTACATTCCAAAAATATTGAATTTTTTTCTATCTCTGTACTGACTATTTGATCAGATACAGATAATATGATCATATTTAATATATATATATATATATATATATATATATATATATGTATGTATATATTGGGAAAATATATACAAAAAATAAATATAATTTATTTATATTGTAAGATATAATACTAGCGAGTTAATATTTTATAAAATAAAGACACGTCTATAATGTTTGATAATGATTTCTATGGTAGTTAATACGAATATTCATTCCACATGCATAGAATATTTTCAACTTTGTACAATATTATAAAATATAAATTAATGAATACAAGCATAACAAAATAATTATAGCAATAATACTTACTGAAGCGAATAAATCAAGTGAAACTGTAAAGAACTTTGCTCCCGAAATGCTCATTGCCTTTTGACATTGCTGACAGACGATTTGAACGAAGGTCTTTGCCTCTTCCGAGCCATCATACCACTGGCAAGAGTAAGCAGCCTCCATCACGGATGAACTCTGAAGATAATATAATAAATTGTAATTGTACATAACATATAAGTGTTCTTTTGACAGTAGAAATATTATTTAATTTAAAATATACATATTTATATCACTACAAAATAAATTAAAATAATAATATTTGTTGCAAATTATTGAATTTTACTGAAATAAAATATTTTACTTAGTCCGATTTTTAATGATTACAAATAAAATATTTAATATGATACAAGTAGCAATAGTTTTAACATTTATAGAGTAGAAAGACAAACGAGGAAACGTACCGTTTACTGGAAAGCAATCAACGCCGGCGATACACATAATTTCAGAGGAATTACAAAAGCGTTAACGATGCTTAAGAAAAGTAAAGGCTTGTTTTGTGAAAGTTTAAATATCATATCGAAGTAAAATATAATAATGAAAAAATGTATAACAGTATAGAACTACCTCTTCAATCAGCCTGTTGCCAAAGATACAGAAGTGAAATACTTGTCCAAGGGTGTAACTGAGATACCCAACGGTGCTAAATGCATAAACGTTTAAGCCGTCAATCTGAAAAATCATCATTGTTTGTGAAACAAAATATAATAATATTTATAACAGGTCTACTTACGTTCAACTTTACAAATGTCTTATCCGCTCCCAACTCGACTATGCAGCGCCTATTTGAAATCTTTTTTATAAGAAATAATAGGAAAAGCTTGAAAAAATTCAAAAGAAAGTTTTTTCGTTGTATTCAAATTTAATATTATCGCAATAGATTTAATTATGTTGTGCTAATTGAAAAATATATTCAAGCTTGTACATAGTCGTCTATTATTAGGTCATATAAAGTTTCCTAGAAATTTGTTGCCAGCAATGTAACTTGAATAAATGGCTATTTTTGTAAAGAATTAAAGTAAAACTTAGTCGGTAAAAAATTAAAGTCAAAAATACACTTATTTCTATTCCAAAATAATAAAATAATTTTGAAATTATTGTTACCTTAGTTGCTTGATAAGCTAACAATGTAAGCGTGATTGTAGATACCAGCATATGAAACAAAAGAGCTGTACCGTAAGTGTCACCTATAGATGCCACCAATCTGAAAGAAAGCAAAAGAGACTTATAAAAGTAAAGATAAACGAACTAAATGAAACAAGATATTTCATATCTTAAGTTAACATAAAGTGGAAAACAGATAGATAGATAGTTTATTCAATTCACAATACAAACAACAACAAAAGTAACAATTTAAATAAAAATAAGAGTAAAGTACAACAGTACAGCAAAGATAAGTTGATAAAATATAGTTTCATTCACAAAAAGGTTCAAGCTTCGGCTCTTTCCTCTCACAATCAAAATCAAAACAAAACATTAATCACAAGAATTAGCGCAGGACTGGGAAAGATGGAGGAATCTCATTTCGGAGGCCAAGATCCAAGGTTTTCAGCGGGAGTGTGGTTCTTTCCAGGGCGAGCCGGCCCATTCATGCTACAGACAAATATTTTTGACAAAGTATAGGTCTGCAGCGTGACTCTACCACTATTATAGTTACTGTACTAGTCTTCTTTTTTAAAATTGTGTTGAAACTATACTTATAAAGTATTTTATATTAGTCTTCAGTTACCTCACAACATGCTTGTGTCGTTCTACCCAATATTTTATGGCCGATCGGGCAAGCATCTCCTGTTTTTGCGTCAATCCGTTAGGATTGTTAGTATTGGATTGTCCGAAAGTTTGAAGTCTACCTCCAGCGCCACGGGCGATAACTCCAAAATCTTGCTGAGTTGAATAAATACCCCTGATATCTAAATCTACTGTTTCAGGGATTTTTTCGGATTTTTCTGGCAAAACATAAAATTGATGATCTTTCAAAATTGTCGTTACTCTAAGATTTTTAATAACATCAATTCAGTTAAACTCGTCGTCATATGACTTTGTTAAAAAAAGAAGAAAGTTATAATTGGCTTTGAGAAGCACCAGCAATATGATGATTATTTAGACGTTAAATAATATGAAAGACGATATTCAATAGAAATAGAAAGGTAATTTTGTAGAAATTGGGCGTTTGACTATGTATGTAATAAATACATGTATGGCCTACAGATATTTATTCCAAGTCTAATAACCCCGCCAATCCGCATGGACAAGCGTGCAATGGGTAAACGTCCATTATTCCAGAAATGACGATGACGACTACTGAGCACGAGCCTGAGTGCTCAGTAGTCGTCATACTATACACATATATAGACTGTGAAAAAAAAATATTGAATTTCTTTATAAGAAAAATATAAACCGTATCCACCATTCATATATTCGTAATTTTTGAAGTGTAAAAATGATTATTTTTATATACAATATATTATGTACTATAATTTGATAAACCTGTAGTAGAAACACGAAACAGCTCCGCAGTATTTGGTCGATAGGTATCCAATGAAGCACTTAATTCCATCAAAGGTTTCATTATGGCTTTTAGATGCTGAAGTTGCTCGCACGCGAAAATTAACCAACTGCAGAACATGACATCCAGGAGATTCGCTATTGCCATTGAAAATAGGAGCCAATATACCTGTCAAGCATTATACATAATTATTTTAACCGTTAAAATAAGTAACCAAAATTGAATATTTTTATTGTTTAATATATTTAAAAAACGAGCAAATTACAGTCATCAGCTTAGATAGACTGGGATATTCTTTTTTGAATTTTTTTAACAATTATCGTTTTCCGTCACGCCACTTGAGTGATTTCACATGATCACATTTTGATTATTTATAAATATTAATTAAATTTGTGCAAAATACCGTTTCGCGGCAAAATTATATTTTTATCTAAATACAATATATAATACCTAATTTATTAAAAATTACGATGACGTGGTTCGCAACCCATCACGTCCTGATTCCCAAAAAAGCGAGAAGCTATTTTGCTACGATGAATATGAGAAGAAGGATGGATGAAAAGATGGATGTGTGGAGGGTGTAAGGAAGGTGTGCCAGGATCGTAGCCGATCTGTGGTATGTATGTATGTATCTAAATACAATCAACATCCCTATTATAATTAAAATTTATTGATTTCCTTATAATGTTAATTCATTTTTATACATTGTACTTTTATTGTTTATTAAATATATAGTAATATTAAATTAATTACCTGAAAGATGAAAGCGATAATGTACATAGTTCCACTCATCGCATTAAAAGGGTACCAAGCTTTGACTGGAAGCCTCGGAGCTGGCTCAGTGAGTGTATCATTTGTCTCCTTGTTCACAATCAAACGGACTGATTCTCCAAAGAATGTTATCGTCACCCATGCTGCATAAATAAGATTTAAAGGAAGGATAGAAAGGATATTTACGGGTTTTACTATTGTTACAAAAATTCTTGCCAATTCTTTTTCAAATATATAATATTTATAGTTTGTTTTATTTGTGCTAACTTTAGTGTAATATGTATTTAGCTCAGATACAAACAAGATACATTTATATTAATAAAATGTACTACATTTTTCAAGAAATTCAAATATTTCTCTTCAATCTTTTTTTTAAGACAGGAGAGGAAAACGTTTGACTATAAATGGTGTGGATCATTGTATTAGTGGTGACTATAAATGTATGGACCAAAAAACACATACATACGTATCGTCACGCCTGTCTCCCGTAGGGGTAGGCAGGGACTAGAGATCTCCAACTGCTACGATCTCGGCATACTTCCCTTGCTTCCTCCACACTCATTATTCTCCTCATGCAAGCCCGCAGGTTGAGGGTACTCTTGACCTGGCCTTTCTTAAAAAGTTCAGCAATTTGGTCAAGGTACGTTTTTCGTGGTCTTTCTCTTCCGGCCCTTCCATCCACATTCGCAAGGTAAATTTCTTTTGCCAGTCGTCTTTCATCCATCCTCTCTATATGTCCAAACCATCTAAGCATCCCTTTTTCTACTTTTGTCACAACACCTTCTTTTACTCCACATTGCTCTCTTATATCTTCATTTCTTATTCTATCATTCAAGGTTACACCACACATACTTCTTAATGCTCTCATTTCCACCGCATTCAGTCTGCTTTCATGCTTCTTCTGCCAAACCCAACTTTCACTACCGTATATTAGCGTCGGAACAAGCACCCCCTGATGAACCAAACCATGGACCAAAAAAACCAAACCCTGATGGACCAAAAAAAAATTGTCTGAAATAAAGATTACTATTATTAATAATAAACATATTTAGTCTCATCACTAGAAATATAAATATATATTCAATTCCAAATATATATACCAAAATTCTCGCTAACCATAGCTAATAATACCTTGCTAGGAAAATATTTTTCACATCAATATCGTCTAATGATAACAGACGACCTCAGATGAAAAACACAATACTAGCCAACTGAGGTATTTGTGCTCGAGTAATATTTAAGTGGGCATTGAAATTATTAGGTAAATGGTTAGTTAATATTTTGTTACAGAACCGGATGGGTAGCTTTTTTTAAGTTTGACGTCTATTCTGATAGTACTTTGAGGCTTCTGAGACTTATCAAAGCAGGTCTTTGTCGTCGAATTGTCCAGAACCACAAGATGTAAATGTAAAAATTAAGATTTATTTGGAAAGCATTAAAATTGGACTCCTTCGTTGGGCTGGGCACGTGGTACGGATGGACGAGGCTAATGTAACCAAACGTCTACTCGACGGCAAACCAGATGGTCGTATAAGCCGCGGAAGCTCTGATGGCTAGATCGAGTCGAGGACGACTTAAAAGCAATCGGTGTGACGGGCTGGAGGGAAAAAGCTAAACGAAGATCCCACTGGAATAATTTATTGAACCAGGCTAAGGCCTTGATGATGATAAATATAAGTAGTCAATCTTAATTTGTAATCTTGCGCAGTTTTCACGTTAAAAATCTTTCATAAATTATCATATTAATAAGATTTTACTATATAACAATAACACATAAAATATATATGACGGCGACGTGGTTCGCCACCCGTCACGTCCTGATTCTCACGAGGGCGAAAAGCGACTAATGGAGAGCCGTTTCGCTGCGATGGTTGGTATAGGACGGAGCTCTGTGGTCCCTGCCAACCCTTGCGGGGGATAGGCGTGAATATATAAAAAATATAATAATATAAAATATGACTTAATATATATGAATTAATAAGAAAAATCCGTACAAACAACAGCTAAGAGGGTCATGGCACAGATGAAGTAGAGCAACCTTCTCATCTTGGTTAGCGCCAGCTGATGGTATCGTGCATCTGACTCGGTAAACAGCGGGTGGCTATTTGACTGATTCCACATAGCCAGAGTCCTGTATTTGCAAAATTATATTTTGACCAAAACGGAGAGAAAGCTAGTATAATAAAATTAATTTTATAAAAAAATAAGAATGATTTATAATTCACATAACTGTTTTTTCAATACCTACTATTAGTTCACCCCAATATAAATAGGGTCTTGTTAAAATTGTCATTCGTAATTTTTTTTTTATTCATCCGTCATCAAGTTCAAATACATTTCTTCAAACTTGTAGTGGATGACACTTGATGTAAATACAGTATTTTCAAATATTTATTTAGTAATCAATATATAATTCATTTATAACTTTTTAGCGGGGATAATAATTATCATATATTAGATATTTAGAAGAATGTAAATTTAGGAATAAAATTTAATTATTCATTAAAAAGAAACTAGAATAAAAAAATATTTTTTTTATATTACTTGTTTATCTTTAGCAAATATTTATAACGTATATATATTTAACATATTTCCTTGAAACCCGATTATAATTTTCTACTAATATATGTTATACTTCATTTTAAGACAAAACATCTTAAATCATACCTGTAAAAGTTTTTTGAATTAATTGCGAAGAATAACAACTTTATCACAGAATGTGCAAAAAATAGCACAGTTATGGTATTAGCAGTAAGTTCATTAACTTCATCAGAATACTGAGCCATATTAGCTACCATGCAAAGATAATGGATGATAATGAAAAACGCGTGGACGCTAGCGTAGATCTTACGAAGAAGTACGGACATTCCAGAATTATCTGTAAGTTGACACAATTATGTAAATTAATTGGTTTATATGATAATTACAATAACACTATTAATTATATTAATCCATATTACCAGAATGGTAATTGAACAAAAAGTGGCCAGTTGTTTGCATCAATTTGATATTCGGCATCAAATCGGACACAAGGCCCTGTGTTTTCATTTTCGTCATCATCTGTAAGAACAAGTTTGTTTTAAATATCTTGAACTTTAAATGTTTAAAACACTTTTCTTTACAAATTCGTTCATCTTACCTTCGTAGATTATCAATTTCCAAAATCCTACAATGAAATGTTAATGGATCTTAATTAAGTTTTTATTTAATTTTATTTTGCAACGTCGAAATATCAGTACAAAGCGTTTGCTTATATCACCTTCACCTCACGAAGTGATCGATTTTTTTATTTTACTGTCATATTAGATCGTTCTCACTGACGTGTTCCAATATCAAAGTCACACACTCCTATAAGGTGGGGAAGGCATCCGTGGGAGCTGACAGTTGGTGCCCTTCACACAAACACCCGGTTATATTCCTTCCATCTCAATTATTAATAGTCCTTTGGTTGTGTTCGTTCGAAACATGTATTTTATTGTAAATTTAACTACTTTGACATTATCATTTAGTGGATCGATGCTACAATTGCAAGTAGGACAATCAATATTTGTTTTAAGAGCCACTGGCATACACTTCTTTACTTTTGATTGTTGTCATTGTTTGCACGGTGATTTAATTTCACTTTATGTTGTTTTTGATTTCGATGGAGTTTTGTTTCATGGAATTGATAAGTATTCAACGAATGTTAGATTGCTATTGTTTTTGTGAAGGGAACAGTAATAGCAGCCTGCAAGGCAAAGCCTTCCATAAAAGTAATTTATCCTATAATAGTTTTAGTAATCCATACACTTGGCGAGCGGACGGAGGATCGTAGAATAGATTTTTTTACTAAAGTACACCGTTACATATCTAGTGGTACTTGCTTCTCACAAGTAGTACAGTGTGCAGTCGCTGTGGTCGAAATAGGCTAAGAAGAAGCAGATATATCTTCGCAGAATTTTATTTGAAATTAATATTATAGGATTATTATTATGAACTTTGTATAGCTAACAGTTTAACTATAATATAAAGTTAAAATTGCGGTTATTTTGAAAATTAGTTTCAGGTTTCAGTTTGGTTCTTAGGAATACACTCAGTACTTCTTCATCATAAACAGCCTGCGGCAGCCAGTGCACGCTGTTGAACATAATAAACCAATTTAAACGCAGATTGATCATTTCATACGTTCAAATGTTATACTTAATATTATTCGTGTAGTAAATTGTTTTTCCTTTCACAAAACAATAAAACAGCAATACCAATAAGATTGCTGGCGAGAGTGCTTACAGAGTCAATTAAGTGCTCATTTTCTACCCTCGTTCGCCTCAAGCGTTGTTCATTTCGAGAAAATTATACCTTCAAGAGTTATAAAACAATTTTAAAAGGTTACTAGAAATTCAGCGATTTTTTTTTAAATTCAAGAACCTTTTACCAAAGCGGCAATATCTGTTTAGTGATTGTTTTCAGAGTTTAAGTTTGTGGGTCCAATCTTACTACTTGTGTATGTATGTATAGAATTTTGGATCATGTTTTAGTAAAAATGAGTATTCTCAATAGCGAAAGTATCATAATTGTTGTGACTATATTGTTGTAAACTCTAATAATAATCAAAGACGGTAGTGCTTTTTGGAATACCCTCATATTTCGAATATCATTAAATTATAATTACCCTCATAAAATTTTATGATTATAATAAATAATATAATGACATATTTCACAACTGGATGAATAAGTTTCTAAGAACTGAGGGTATATCCAAGTTTCAAGTAACGTTGTTAGATAAAATCTCAAGATAACTTTATCTCCCGTCGACACAACTCCTTACTTCTAAACTTATTCTAAGGTATAAGGGGCTGTACGAGCTTCTGTTAACTTTCCGTTTAATTTGATGTTAAGTTATAAAGTTTAACGTGAGTTACAGAGTTTAATTTAACACATTACAGCTGGAGTTAGGTCGAATTGTGTCGGCGACAAATGTAATCTTATGAAAAGCAAGTTTCCCGTGAACTATGTCGTAAAGTATCTAAATCTATTAAATACTACTTCCCTCACAATTTCTATTTTCATTTCATTCCCTCTCCTCCTACCATTATTCTACATCTATCCGAAAGCATGCGGTGTTTACTTAACGTTAGATGATGATAAGCCTCCTCCAAGAAGCGCGACCTATCCCAGCCTTCGGCTTCACGCATCCAGTTTCTGCCAGCCACCCTGCGCAGATCGTCGCACCGCCGAGACATCGGTCTCCACTCCAGCACTCGTCTGCTCCAACGATTGTCGGATCTCCGATAAACGTGACTACCCTATTGCCACTTTAGTTTAGTTTGCTAATTCGAAAAAATATGTCAGTGACTTTAATTCTCTGCCGGATTTGTTCATTCCGAATCATGTCTACCAGAGAGATTCCGAATACACTTCTCTGACCTTATTAAACACACGGACTGTCAACGTCCACATTTCGGTGCCGTTAGAGAATATAGGTAGGACACACTGGTCGAAGACTTGTCTAGTCTAGATGATACGCTTGCCTTTAATTAGGTTTTCATACATTTTATATAACTCAATCAATCAATATATTCACTACTGAAAATATTCAGTACATCTCGGTTAAGCGTTTTGGTTTAAGGTCCATTCCTTTACAAATGGGGACGTCCTTGAACAGCATATATTCTATTGTGTATAGGAAATGGAAAAAAATCATGTTTGCTAGAAGCAAGGACTAAAATCACTTCTATTATTTGTTAACAAAACAATTTGCGGTAATTGCCAGCCAAAGTGAGTTATCCCAAAACTTCAAGTAAAGCCGCAATGTTTGTTTAGTTAACTCAAGTTTTAAACTCAAACGTGACCCTATGGGTATTTGGCTACATTGAATTAGCTAGCGGTATTTACATTATATTATTAGTCAAAAATTATGTATTATTATCATATTGCCTATTTTTATCATATTACTTATTATGACCATATGAAGAAACATCATCATCATCAAAACAACCGTTACATCAACAGCTGTAAATCGAGGGGTATTACCGTAATCCATATATTATTATAAAAAAGAGATTACATATTGGTTTTTAATACTGTGGTAGGCGCTATTGCGCTCCAGTATCTGTTGTTAGTTTCAATGATTTGTAGTCCTTTGACAAACGTAATCTGGCCATTGCCGCTTCAATTTGCATGAGACTTTATAGCGCTTGCTAACACTGAACTACAAGATTAAATAGTATTCCTGTAGATTAGTGTAAATCTTAATTTTTTTCCGATATCGTGCAAATGTTATGTGTAGTCTTGTACACTCGTACACTTTTGAATGCATCTTGCAAGGAAGGAATAGAACAGAGGATCCAATGTAACGTAAAAAAGACCTACATTAAGAGGGAAACAAGCTGAAGATATAATCAAAACATTTTAATTCCTTCTCGACTATAATTACTCTTCGTGATACCCCACTCCAGAGCAGAGCACTAATTCCTTTTTTTTCTTTATGATAATACTTAATTTACTTTCCACCAGCTTCCTTTTCTTCCTCTCTTTTCTCTTACCACAACACAGCACAAATTAAATAATTCGCGTACACAAGTGTTCGCGAATTATTTAATTTGTGGACAGTATTATCCGAAATAAATTCCACATTCAGCTATTTATGCGGGGTTTCTTTTGTACTAAATAAATCTTTTAGGTAGATAAATATTTAATATGGATATAATAGTATTGACTACAAAGTTCACAAATATTTTGAATTACATAGGACGGAATGTTTCTAATAGCATCGCGACAAACAATCAAGACGGTAGTAAAAAGATGACTTTTGCGTATTTGTGTTACGCCACAAATTCTCTTTTCAAATTCCTACCAAAATATATGCGATGAACCGAAATACTTGAGTTAGAATTGCGATTAGGGTGTTCACTAATGAGAAAAGATTCAAGCACCACTTATATTTCGCCCTCTTATCGTTTTGAGTGGAGACGTAGAGTAAATACAGTTTTATATATAGCTTTTCTTGGAATATTCGTATGAAAGCAATTTTATTGAAGCTTAACAATTTCGTCAAAGTACAGTAGAAAGTATAATATTACTTTTATTATTAATATTAAGTCTTCTATTAAAGTCTCGTATTTTATTGCTAATATTAGTAAAACGTTAGCGTTTTACATACAAATGTTGTAAATTATGTTAACATATGAACTTAACGATTTAGTATATAGCGTGTCCTGTGACACATAGTCCTCTTCCAGCTGTTTCCACTCTTCTCTATTTCGTGCTTTTCTGTACCAGATTATCCCTACAATAACCTTAATGTCATCTGTCTATCTCTTAATCTGTCTACCTCTCTTTCTTTTACCATCACGTGGTTGCCCCTCAGTTATAATTTTCGTCCATTTTATCCTACTGTTCCATGTCATATGTCCTGTCCATCGCCATTTCAACTGTCTTATGTTCTTTAAGATATCTATAATATTACCAGCTATTTATTAATATGATATACATTGAAATGTGCTGCTAAATGGCTTAGCTACTGCCTTAAGAGTCAATGGTCGCGTTTTCGATTCCCTTAGCCGAATAAATATATTAATTTGTTACAATTTATTAATATAGATGACTTCTTGGACAACCCATGACGGATCATTGTACATTAATTTCAAAAAGTGGAGGTTCATTTCCAGCAGTGGGATATATAATGAAGCTATGGGAAAAATACTTATTCCCGAAGTCGTTTGTGTTGTGTAAACATAGCAAGCCTTTATCGAGTGATTCGCACATTACGTTGGAGTAATTACTTCAGTCGTTAAGGATAATATTCGCTACAGTAGTCAAAGCCTTTAACACCCGTTAACATATTAAACAGTTCGGTAACATTTATGAAATCCAATTAGTGACTTGCCTAATGTAAGTTGCAACTGGAATAATTTACATTTCATTAATTAAACTTATTATGTTATAAACAGGGTGTCTCAGAACTCAACGTCAAGCCGAAACGGGGTGACAGGATTGATTGTAACCATTATGAGAAAAATCAGAAAAAAAAATCTATCCCATGCAGTTTGAAAATTATGGGTATTTAAGAAAAACCTAGAAATTTGATCAAACTGTAACCATTTTTCGGTTATTGTTGTTAATTTTTATTATTTTTGTTCATTTAAACTTTGGAACCGTAACCCTAAATAACATTTCTAGAATCACAGTAAAAAATAATGACACAATTGCACCAAGTTTCCTAGAATTAAGACTATTTGTTAAACTATGAATTAAAAATTTTCAAAATTTGTCGACTTTGAAAGTTAGGCGACTTTGAAAGGAGGGCCTTTAAAAAAAGTACCAGTGTGCCTTGGCAAGTGTTAAAAGTTGACGCATTTAATCAGGATTGTAAAATGGTACAATACTTGTTAGTTTCATATTAAAAAAACGAGTAATAAAATAAAAACCTCAAGTAACCCGATTTTTACTAACCCATTTTACTCAGTTAAAATGTTTTTTATTCGCACAAGCTCTTGGTAGGTTCTTAATTTTAAGATCTTCAGATAGATGTTTTTTCTGATCTTTCTCATGATGGTTACAATCAACCCTGTCACCCCGAATCGGCTTGACGTTGAATTCTGGGACACCTGTATATGGGCTGTAAAAACTCATATCGGAATACTTGTAAGACGCAAAAGAGCGCAAAACGTAGTAAACCGTAAAATGAAAACTTAGATATATATATATATATATATATATATATATATATATATATATATATATATATATATATATATATATATATATATATATATATATATATATATATTCTTTATTCTTCACCAAAAATAACGTTATACAATTATTGGTTGTAATATTTATATACAAATAGCGGTCTTATCGCTAATAGAGATTTCTTCCTGTCAACCGTAGGATGGACACAATGTTAAAAAGATAATTTGATGTAGGTTGGTGATATATTGTTGTTATGATAATAGAAAGTGGAAGGAAATAAATCTAGGAGGACAAATCTCAATAAGTTTATCAGACAAGATGTTTAAAATGCTAGACTGGAAAATTCTGATGCAATAGATATCTCAGAGGATCTTTAGATATGGAAGCCGTCATTTACTTCAATATTTGAGAGCATTTCGATTCTCGGCAATGAACAAATGACCCGAGACGAAGAAAGTTAAAACTTTCTCCACACCCTGGACTATTTAATGCATCATTGGCCTAAACTATATTTCACTCATAAAGAGTGTATGGAACTCCGATGGTTTGTACCTAATTTTGAGGCGATTTCTCTCCCGGCGCTTGTTTGAAGTTTTTGTTGTTTCGTGTTGAAGTTTCGTATTGATCTAACAATATCATAGACAATCGAACTGACATCGATTTGACCGTGATTGACTCAATATGCTCAGTTATGTCATGCTGCTTAATACAAAATGAGCAACATCATTTGAAAAGACGACTGGATTTTTATAAAATAAAATTATATTAAAATATCTAATACGCTTTTCATCAAGTAAATAAATATTTCAGAGTTTACTTAAATTACATTAATACGAAATAAATATGCTAAAAAGTTAACATACTATAAGATCGTGTTTCGTACACGCGACATACATTTATCACGGCCTCATAAATTCACATCTGAAAGCATTTTCTACTTCGGTGCTAGTTTTGAATATGAAAACACTAATTAGGCCCTCGGTAGATTTATGTCGTTTACGGGAAGGTTATAAAAAATAATGTATAAATTATAATAATTTTTAAGTTACATATTAACTGAAATGTTTAAGGGCTTATGCAAACTTAAGTTTATATATTTTTGAGGCGCCGCAGATGTGTGTTTCTTAAACGATACAAGCGTAAACAATCTCAAGCACATTGTTTAAGCTTGTATCGATACAAACGCGCTGCCAACGCACATCAGCAATGTCTTGTGTCTGTATCGATACGACCTCGAGTTTATGAACATGTACAAAAATGTTAGATTTACGTTGTTATTAAGACACACATACATACATAGTGCAGTATGACGTTTCGTATTATATTTTATTCTATGTATTTAAACATTATTCTTGATGGTCTTGATTATTCTTGACTATCCCTATAAAAATATGTTGTGTTAATACTGCCTTATAACATGAAAAAAGTGATTAATATATAACTGCAGAGTTCTTTGAACGATGGAAGAAGCTTGATTGTTAAAAATTTTACTAAGTTAAAAAAATAATTTGAATTTATTTTTCAATAAAAATACCACATTCAACCCTGGCATACATTATTATACACAGCACATAAAGTGGAGTAAGATCCAATTCTATCAGCGTCAAATATTTTTATTCCATAAAATGAATAAAAACATCACATGAAATGTCGCGGTATTCCGAGATAGGGGAAGGCTTGGGAAGGCTTCATCACGTACGCCGTATGACACGTTCGCACGAGTCATATAAGTGTGTTGTTTAATGCGGCATGGGGGGACAAATAATCAATACGTTACCCAAGAGAAAAGCATTTACGTATTTTCGTGTATTTTTTTTAGATAGACAAGCCAAACAAGGCAGCTTACCATCAGGTGATATAACTGATGATAACATACCACCGCCTCCAGATGCGTTCCCTACCTTGCCAGCTCAAATAAAATAAAAATCCCAAAAATTCCCAAAAAGCAGTCTGTCCTGAGATTAATTAAAAGCGCTGGCCATTGTAATAGTTGTATATGGAATACTGTTCTCACCTCTGGACCAGGGCTCCCCAATATCAACGTCTTCCACTTCATCGCATACAAAGTCCTCGATGACCAAGACCTCACCGATCGGCTTAATTCTCTAGCGCTGCGGAGGGATGTCTCATCTCTCAGCATTTTTACCGCTTTTATAATACTATGGGGTGTTCTCCGAGGAATTGTTTGTTATAATTCATGCCGCCGAATTCTACAACCGCCATTCCATGCACCACTACTCTGTGGAACCAGCTACCTTCGGTGGTTTTTCCGAACCGATACGATATTGGCACCTTCAAAAAACAAGCCTATATACCTAAAAGTCGGGCAATGCTTCCGTGACTCCTGCGGTTTCATAATTGTCACTACAGGAGGAAAATATATTGTACAAATAATCGACGCATATGCCGTCGACAATTTGTACAATTCATCTGTTCTCTAATGATGTCACCGTTTACAAACACTCATTGTTTTGTACAATGCTAAAGGCATATTGTTGTAAATGCTTAAAAATTGGTAGGTATATGGACTAAACTGTTATAGCTTGACACAATTGAAACCTGACCCTCATAACGTACACCACCGATCTATAAGAAAGAGAGATCTGATACAAATTCGCAGAAAGCAGTCTAATTCTTGTCAATTTCCTTTTACTCGTGATATCATATTAAAACTGAAAACAATTTTCGTCAATTGAAGTATTTGTCGTTTGAAGTTTTATGTACAAACAAGAAACAAACAAGATATTAGCTTAGAGACATTTCTTACAACACTTACAATGTTTATGGAATAAGTATTATAATATATAATTTTATCATATTTAAGCCCAACATAGGATATATTAGGGAATTATTATAGAGAACAGACTGGATTTATTAGAAGTTCTTATGATTATACAAAGTTTTTTAACCTTCTTTCTTATCTTCCCCTCTTCAGCTTAATCTTTAACTCCATATATTCAATTTATACCAACAACTCTGTTTAACCCAGTTATCTATCCGGAAGGCCACTATACTACATTTATCAAAACATTGTCTACATTCCAGCACTCATCTACTCCATTAAAAATATCAAGCCGAACATGAGGCCAGGTGCCTTGTTGTAAGGGAGGCCTACGATCATGTGTTGGTGACTATTGGATCTATGTGGCTATTAAAACCTTTTGAGGTCAAAAACCTCCAAATGAGTACTTCACCAAAAATTTTCGTTCTCAAATAAACGTGTCTTCTCAATATGTAGGCTTTGTCAGAGTGGCTTCCGAGCCACTTACTAACCTTCCGAGGTTGGCCACCCCTGAGCTAGTCATGTCACACTGGTAACGCAGTTGTAGATCAATCTGTTATTTTCAGTTGCATTAACGTGGGTTTATGCATTCTTATATTTCGTATACCTAATTTAATATACCTAATTTGTCGAAACATGACGGCGACGTGGTTCGCCACCCGTCACGTTCTGATTCTCACGAGGGCGAAAAGCGACCATAGAAGAGCCGTTTCGCTGCGATGAATGGCAGCGGATGGAGCTCTGTAGTCTCTGCCAACCCCTGCGGGGGATAGGCGTGAATATATATATATATATATTTCGTACATGTAGTATGTACGAAATATAAGAATGAAACGGATAATCGAAAAATAAATCGGGAAAAACCGCTGATCATAGGCTTCCCTTATATATATATATATATATATATATATATATATATATATATATATATATATATATATATATATATATATATATATATATATATATATATATATATATATATATATATATATATATAGAAAAATAGGGTAAAATAAAAAAATATATATATGTTAAGTGTATATCGAGACTGGAAGCTGCATAGATCTCAGTAATAGGAGATCACGTACACATTTCATAGACATTCTCACGACAGTCATGTGTGAGCACGTGCCTAGAATCGTGAGACCGACAAAATTAAAAACACATTTCAAGTTATAAGAGATGGGTTTCTTTATTTTATTTTTTTTTTGGATGTCTATTTGGCAAAATATAGGAAAAATAAAGTGTGTCAGGTGAAGGAAATATATCACCGCGATATAAAACGAGAAGGGAGAAGGAAAGGCCAAAGACCAGGAGAGCAGTTTCCTCCGGAGCTGACGCTTAAGCAATGGGAATATAACTCCAGGCATGTACCTGCATATTATATGAAGCAGGGTGCCGATGCCCCGAAATGAATTATGAATGAAGTAACGGACCAGGAAAGGTTTACCGAACAAGTATTTAGTACTTTTCAAGACTAATCAGCCACTCGTAATGTTATTTACTATTATATAAAACTGCATTACCACAAAATGGTAAGAGATGGAGGATAAGTTTGTTCGCATATAATGGTAGGATAAAGCTCGAGGCACACGAATTATATCTAAACCTTGAGAATCTTCAGATGGTGAAGAACCGCTTCCTATTCCGAAAATGATTAGAAGTGCGAACATATGCGTAGGGCGGAGAATCTGGCCTCTCGGCCAATTTTGGCATTTTCTGGCCGAAAGCAAGTCCATCTTGCCATACAAAGCGAAAATCGTCATTTATGGGTCGATTTTGCTGAAATTTGGCATCGGCCCGAAATCCTCACGTATTTACTAGAGATTGTCGCAGACGGGCCCAGAATATTATTAAGTTGAGAGGCAAGTTACTAATATATATAAGCACATTTTTCTTTCATACGTTTAACGTCACTTGCTTATGTTAATATCCTATAAATAACCGATAGGAGACTGATAAGACCGATAAGACCGATAAGACCGATAAATAATCGTATTACTATCCTAATCAAATATTGACATAGATAGAAGTATATGGACAGTCAAAAGTTTTACTTAGCTAAGATCCGCGACACGCAAAACAATAACAGAAAATTAATAATGTGTGTTTTTCCGTTGGGTTTAGTGGATTTATTTGGAACTTAAACCAAAAACCTACCGAAAATCGGCCATCAACTCTCCACCCACTTTTTTGGTTTAAGTTCCAAACTAAATAAACACTAAACCCAACGGAAAAACACACATTGTTAATTTTCTGTTATTGTTTTGCGTGTCGCGGATCTTAGCTAAGTAAAACTTTTGACTGTCCATATAGTGATGGATTTCCGCAAAGTAACGCCTGACTCCATTAATAATAGATAGAAGTAATAACATGTCGGAGAAAACGGGATAAGAATGACTAACTCAGCTATTTAGCATCTTAATAAAGGCTCCTTTTAGGAGATTACTATGTTTATGTGATAGAAAGAGAAAGACACAAGCACCTTTTGATGAAAAGCAACCAACAATTTCTATAGACATTTGTAATCCCAGACGCTTTGTACAACCGTTGTCGGGCTTTGCTAAGTCAAATAGTGAAAGGATATTTATTACTAAAGATACTAATATTGTTGCATGAATTGATTCCCATTTATCACTTGTGCCACAGTAAAGGCACTTGAAACATGATCTGAACTTGAATAAAAACGTCTGCCTTTATGTTTTTTTCTTTAGTAAAGATGAATAATAAAACAAAATTTTTTGAGTCACATTTTATTGGACACACAGAAATTGATTTGAATTGTTCCATTCCAAATAAACGATAGTTTAACTTAGATACAGCGGGTAGCTCAGCTTTGATACAGCGCTGCGCAACCCCCCCCCCCCTACCCCTCCCATAATATCACTTTCCTTAAACGCCGACAACGCTTCTGCATTGATTACATTCCATCAGGTGACAAGCTTGGTTGTTTGCCTTCCTATATCATAAAGAAAAGCTTACTTGTGTGGATACATTATAAAATATGATGTATATAGCTTACTTTAAATGGATAAGGGATTCTATAAAAGGATCCACATAAGTAAAAAAAATTACTTTACGAAATTGTGTATTTTTATTAAATAAATGGCATTAATGAAATTATTACTATTTTATTGTGCAAAGCTAGAACAAGGCTTACGGGTGATCCATAAGTTTCCCTAGCGAGATATATTTACAGAATTTCACATTGCGTACGTAGTGTACCTACGTAACATTAATTACTGTGAATTATAGCGATGCTGTTTTCCCAAAAGAAACAAATACGCTAATTCAACATACGATTATATTTAGCGCTATAATAATATTATTAATTATAAAAACGTACAAAAATTTCTGTCAGGTATTTGTTTATTTTTATTTTAACGTTTGTTATATATATAAATATATATATATATATATATATATATATATATATATATATATATATATATATATATATATATATATATATATATATATATATATATATATATATATATATATATATATATATATATATATATATATATATATATATATATATATATATATATATATATATATATATATATATATATATATATAGGTGAACGTAGTATGGGCTAGAATACGTGAAGCTAGCAATATGGCGCGCATTTTCTGCCATTTTTCTGACAATGTTTTTTTAGTCGATACCGTTTAAATCGATAAGCTAAAGTTAAACAGTAACGATATCAAAGCCTTCTAGCGCACAGCTTTATGAATAAATGAAGACATAAATTCAAAATGATGTACGAATTGATTAAAATCCAAAGGGACGTTGAGAATTTGGGCGATCTTAATGAAGATTGAATTAATCAGCGATTTGTCTTTGTACCAGACTAAGTTAGAAAAGTCGTTCAGTTACGTATTCATTGTTCAACGTCGGACAAATCTTATTTGTATCTCCAGTTAACTGACGTTTTAGAGATTTAGCTTATTGAAAAGTCAAGAAACTAACTTCATCTGATATTGGTAGTTAATATGCAATTTTTGTAACTGGTCCTCATTATAAAAATAGAGTTATCAAATTCCTTTTCGTAGGTGATGTACACGGTGATTATGGAAACAAGTATTACTTCTAATAGTCTAATAGTAGATTCTTCTTCTTCTTCTGTGTCGTCATGCTCTTGGCAGAGCAGTCGTGGTCGTTATAGTTGTGGCCTGTTCAACCAGACGCCGCCGTTCATCCCTCACGGCTGCATTCTTCATGCATTCATGTAGGGGGCTATTGAGAGCGGACTTCATCTGGTCCGTCCACCACATCGGAACTCTGCTACGCTCTTGGGTTCCATACCCGTTACCGTTCCGTACCGTTGACATACCCGATGACTCGTCTATGTCAACTTCATGTGAGAGACACCAGAAGCACCAGCTTCACCGTATAAATATGTAGGTTTCTATATTTTGTGCGTAAACACAAAGCAGTCTCTGGATGGTATTTTCACATTATATTTCATTCATAGTACTATAATATTAACACAGTTTTATTTAAGCAAGATTTTTACATCATAAAAAAGGTGCACAACACACTCAGTAAGAACAGTCAAAAATTGTACTTAGCTAAGATCCGCGACAAGCAAAACAACAGAAAATTAATAATGTGTGTTTTTCTGTTGGGTTAAGTGGATTTATTTGGGACTTAAACCAAAAACTTACCGAAAATCGACCATCAATTCTCCACCCACCAACCACTATACACAACACCAAACACACATTATCACTTTACCATCTTGTAAACGACACGTGTTTCGCCCCAAAACGAGGCATCTTCAGGTATAGTAGACTCTACGGAAGACAACCGAAAAGTGGTTTTCGGTTGTGTGTTTATGTTAATGTGTGTTTGGCGTTGTGTATAGTGGTTGGTGGGTGGAAAATTGATGGCCGATTTTTGGTAAGTTTTTAGTTTAAGTTCCAAATAAATCCACTTTACTCAACAGAAAAATACACATTATTAATTTTCTGTTACCTATTGTTTTGCTTGTCGCGGATCTTACCTAAGTAAAACTATTGACTGTCCATATAGTGATGGATTTCCGCAAAGTAACGCCTGACTCCATTATTAACACTCAGTAAGATCATATTTAATAGTTTCCTTTCGGACACAAAAATGGAACTCGCCGTTATTTAAGAGCTCGGGGAATTTAATTAAGTCCAAGGGATTCAGATCTTAAGCGAAATGAAATTGTTTACGGATTTATTTTAGTAATTTATTGTTACAAAGCCATTACTAATCCATGTTTTATGTCAGCTCGAGCTACGAATTTACTTATTAACTTTAAAATTTATCTGTTTTTGTCATATCTAATAAGTTTGATTATAAAACACATGATCTTATAGTCTCAGTGGGTAAGTTAGCACTTTCGGATAAAATTAGAGTGATCATGTATCTAGGTAATAACCATTGTTATAAATAAAATATATACATACTTATTTTACACACATATTTTCACGCCTGTTTCTCGTAGGGGTAGGCAGAGTTTCCACAGATCTCCATCCGCTACGATCCCGGCACATCTTCCATGATTCTTCCACACTCACCCATCTTTTCATCCACCCTTCCTCTCACATTCATCATAATGACGATGAAATGACTCTCTGTTAGTCGCTTCTCGCCTTCGTAGGAATCACGACGAATTTATTATACGTCGTCATAGTGAATCCCATGGAATCTATTATACTTCGTCATAGTGAATCCCACGAGCCGCAGGATGGAGGTCAGCCCCAGCAGAGCACCGCATGCTGAGGTAAGGCACTATATTACCCGGGGATGCCCAACCCCTAGATGGTCGGCACGCTTGCAACTAAGCTCGCCCTTAGCCACCCATCTATTGGCCCTGCAGACCATGACGGAGAGGAAGGGAAAAGAATAGAGAAGAAAGGGAAGGGCAGGGGAAAGGAACAATAGATTTAGACAGGATGATAGGAATATGATACTACCGCAATGGAAGATAAGGAGTGATACGGTAGTAGCTCGGGAGACCGTGGTCGCGTACCCATGTACCAATACCATAACTACAGCACAGACGGCTAGGCAAAGATACTCCCTGATGCCACAAAAATATATATTACATTAATAAACAATACACATTTGACAGCATTTAAGAGTATATGTATTTATGTATTAGTAATGTAATTAAGAGTATATACACATTTGACAGAATGGTATGGCATCCGTTTAGCTGAAAATTTACCGCTTTTGGATTTAATGGATGCGGGCTAAATTTCCGCGCCATGATAAATATATTATAAGCATAGTATGTACATATGTATCTTTTACGAATCTGGATGTCTCGTCAATTTGACTTAGGCAAATATGATGGTATACCCCCTCAGATATTGGGAGCCAATAATCCGAACGGCTGAAAGGATATGGCGACCGGATGGAAGCTGGGGAGTACTTCATAATGCCGAAATTGAGGAGCTTGTGATCGATACCAACGTAATCGAAGAGACAAAGATGCACAGACTCAGTTGGTTTGGTCTGGTGGAGTGAATGCAAAAGGACATACATGGCAATATCGTTTAGTTCAGGTCCGTTTGGTCTCCCGAGGTACCGGAGCGACGCAGTGATCGCTGATCTGAGCGCGCATCCGACAAGCAATTGGGTAGAGGCAGGCCAGCTTCGTGACTAATGGCGAGTTCTCGTTTCTTCGTTTTTTGTAGTGCCAGCGTAGTATTAGTAATATCCTTGGGGATATTTTTACAGCCCATATACATCTCACTGTTGGCAGTGAGATGTATATGGGCTGTAAAAATATCTAAAACATGATTATTCCGTAGGTTTTAGTGCAAAATAAAAAATTACAATGTCACAAAAAGCTATTTCTTGTACAAGGCCTCTTCACATCTCTTGGAATTGTGTTATGTAGGGGAATAAAGTTAATACCACCAATAATATATTTAAGAAACTCCTCACGTGTACCATCCTAGAAGATCTTACAAAACTTGCGTGTGGATGCGTGCTTAGAATCATTAAAGATATAACAAGTGTTGAAAGGTTAGCTGTAGAATAGAGAAATACATGTAATGTACTTTATGGAGTAAAAAATTAAAGAAATATGATATTTGCAATATTATAATATTTCGTATAGTTTTTCGCGGAACTAAGCAAGGTAATTATCCCCTCTCCATCTAAGCATCTCTATCTGACTCTTTGTAAATCGTTTTATAAAGTATCTAAGTCCCCCAATTCCTGTTTTATGGAATAATATTTTTGAGCAATTATCCTTGGCTTAAATAAGCGTTACTTTTCTAAAAGTGGTAGAGCCTTATTACAGCACAAATAGATAGGCTTGATCCGAAAATTACCACATCAATATAGAATACCTATTGGCAAGTATTTAATGTTCAGTTAAAGGCTTCTTCTTTCATAATAAAAAAATTAAAATTGAATTAAGTTTTAACGAGCAGGGTAAAAATATTTTGGAGTCAAATGCATTTAAATTTATCAATATAATTTAGAATAAAGAAAATAATAGGAGAAAGAGCCCGCACGTAGCTGTAGGCCAGAAAATGTGCAAAAAAAACGAATTAAAAAATAAAAAACTTGATTAAAATAACGTTTGTATATTTATTATAAACATAAGGAACATGATTTACTATTTAAAACTTATCTTAATAATATAGTTCATTCACACTTTATGTTAATACAGTTTTTCAAATATTGATTCATTAAATTAATTAGTTCAATCGTTTTTTTAATTAAATGATATATTTAAATACTTTAATTTAATTAAAATAACATAATATAAATAATAATAATTAATTATTAACTAACTAACTTTGTGGCGCAGCGACCCAAAATGGATCTTGGCCTCCGAACAGATCTTACGCCACTTTGCCCTGTCCTGCGACACCTCCTACCAGTTACAGACTAGAAGGTTGCGCAAGTCATCTTCAATCATGTCTCTCCAGCGGTACCTGGGGCGCTCCACAGGACGTTGTCCAGTTGGGCGAACCACATACGCTCTCTGGATTGCGCGATCCTCCCCCATCCTCTCCACGTAGCCCAGCCAACAAAGACGGTGAGCTTTAGTCACTCATTAAGTTAAACATATATTTGTTTTGTTGACCTCAGTAAGAATTGATTAAACAATTTTTTCTATATTATCTGCTTTTTAGTCACTTTCTGGTATACAAATCCTTCCATTCCTTTTATGACCGATGGGGCAAAGATTATGTTTAATAGTAGATCTGGTGTTCAAACGACGTACGACATCAGTACCAGATTTATTATTATGTGACCCATCACTCGATTGGGGTGTATTTGCTGCATCACTTACTAAATCTTCTAGAAAATAATCTGATAGATCTTTAAAATTATATGACAGTGGGTTTACAAGTTTAGAATCTTCAAATTGATCTTCATCATAAACTTTATTTAAATCAGTCTCCGCAAACTTTTCTTTTAGCGCCTTTATCATATTTAAATTCCTACGTGATGGTAAATGTTCATCTTGCGTCTTTTTACTGCCTTTTATTGTGATCTTCACTACGACATCATTTTCAGATTCTCCGATGTCCTCTATTTTAATAACACGACACTCCACATTAATTAAGAACACGAAACATATCGCACACTTAAAACAAGTTTTAGCCATTTTACTATGTTTGATATTATATTTATTGTATTAAACAGTTTATTTTATGATGTCAAAATTGCAAAAAACGTGGATTGTATATAGAGTGTGAATAGTTCTGTGACTGAAGCAAGTATGAAAGTTGTAATCCGAACTTACCTTCTTAAATATAAAAATGTGAAATACAGAGCGGGAATATCCAGTTGACGAACAGCTTCTTGACGTATACGGCGCTTTACCAAAAAAAAAACAACTATATGCATAGGGCTAGGATATACATATTTTATTACATTAAATTATATATATTATTACATTAAATTTAAATAAAAAATAATTGGGTATTTTGTTACGTTACGCCGTTGTCACCGAAAGCTATATATATATATATATATATATATATATATATATATATATATATATATATATATATATATATATATATATATATATATATATATATATATATATCTTTAAGTAAACAAAAAATATTTCTGCTTTATTTCTGACATATTCCACATTAACATAATAATGGTCCTTTATAAAAAATGATGGATTTCGTTATAAGTTTCTTTTTGACGTGAATATGCGTACCACACTACAGGGAGGCAACTTTGACTCATAGGTTTTTTTCAAACAATTTTATACATGACACATTAAATATTCTCATGATGTACAGATCGTAAGAACTGGAATTAAGTTACGAAATAATAAGGGTTTTCCTCGTGCATGCAATGATGACATCATGCATATGATAACGTATTACAATATCTGGTGCAAGTTATCACCTTAGCTGGAATAGTAATACATATATATATGTATTACTATTCCAGCCACCAATTTTTACACATATATATATATATATATATATATATATATATATATATATATATATATATATATATATATATATATATATATATATATATATATATATATATATATATATATATATATATATATATATGAAATTACATTCAACATTAATAATTCAAATAAAACGTATACTATGGGTACAGCAATCATTTAACATCAGTGATTTTTTTTATTTAATACGCAAACGAAAAATAACTAAAAACTACTTATTTCTCATTTGCACGCAAGTACAATTCCCGGGCGCGTGTATGACCGCGCTGTCAATATAAACTGAAAGAGCATGCTGTAGCCCTTACGTTTATTACATTATAAAACTACCTTATAGAATATACATACAAATGTATATATTATCACGTCTGTTTTCCCGTAGGGGTGGACAAATACTACAGATTTCCACCTGCTACGGTCTCGGCACACTTTCTTTGCTTCATCCACATTTTCATTTTATTTATGACAATTTACACGCAAGTTGTAAATTGTCATAAATAAAATAAAATAAATAAAATGAAAATATTATAATTATTTTATTAAAAACCACCATCATTCTTATATCATCTAGAAACACAGCGCCGCAAGTAATATAATATTTAGTTTTGTCTAGTACATAAAATATTTAAATAATGATATTAATTCTAATACACGTGATATGTTAACACGTGTTTCGCCTCAATATAAAGCATTTTCCCCAATTGGGCCTCTTGAAGGTGGGTTTTACTCTAACCAGATTTTAGTCTTTTTTTTTTGCTATAAGCTTGTTATGTTATTAAATGTTCTTTGGCTAAATCGACGCAACGAAGATGATGGACGATCGATGATGACCTAGTGGACTCAGTGGCGATGCCTCTGTGCTCGGAATCAACGATCGTTGATTTTTAATATTTTCTTTTATAGTTATTTATATATATTATTACATTACTATATAAAAACGGTAGGTATTCACAAACTTCATATTTTTTCTGTATACTTATTATAAGTGGTAGAGCCACGCTGCAGACGAATACTTTGTCAAGAATGGCATATTATTTGTCTGTAGCATGAATGGGCCGGCTCGCCCGGGGAAGTACCACACTCCCGCAGAAAACCGGCGTCTGAGTGGTAGCTTAGCTACCGCGCTTCGTACCCTCTTCTCCCCCTCCCCTTCCACTTCCCCCTCCCAGTGCCCTTCCCCTTCCTCCTCCCACTCCCATACTTATACTCATCTTCAATAGATAGAAGAATTTAAGGTGTATCATAGGCCTTGTGTTCGGTAAATGAGCGATGGCGTTCACTTTACAACCACGAGCTTTATGAGCTGTACAATGAACTGAACGTCATCAAAATGCCCAGCCCACGGCACGTCATACGGATGGATAAAGGTAGAATACCCAAACGCGTACTCGACGGCAAACCAGATGGTCGTATTTATATTTTTATGGATGAATTTTTAAGGTAAACCTTAGTAAGGTTCGTAAGTAGTAAGGGTAAAGTAAAGTAACTTGTCAAGTATAGAAAAAGATTTTAAAATAAAAACAAGATTTTAAAAGAAATTAACCAGTTTCTTTTAATTTGAATTTATAAATATTATTTTTTATACGAGAAAATAAACATTCTGCATATAAGGTTATTTATAGCTTGTACACTTTTTACCAATAACAGAATACTACTGACAAATCCATACTTTTTAAACCAGTATTCGTCAGAGCAAACGTTTACTTACAATATATATATATATATATATATATATATATATACATATATATATATATATATATATATATATATATATATATATATATATATATATATATATATATATATATATATATATATATATATATATATCTATTTTATATATTACGTGCCGAACCACGTCGCCGTCATTTTTCGACAAATTAGGTATATTAAATTCGTCTTTAGTGAATCCTACGAGCCGCAAGGGAGGATGGAGGTCAGCCCCAGCAGAGCCCTGTATACTGAGGTAAAGCACCATAGTACCCGGGGGAGCCTGATTCCGGGACGATCGGCACGCTTGTGACTAACCTCGCCCTTAGCCACGCATCCTTTGGCACAGCAGACCGTGAATTGGCGGAAAGGAAGGGAAAGGATAGAGAAGAAAGGAAAGAGTTGGAACGGAAAATGCGGATCCGGGGGGATATATTTATTCCGATGCGGGAATCGCACCCACGACCATTGACTCCGTGGGCAGAGGGCCCCACCACTGAGCGAATCGGTCGTCAAACAAAATATTCGATTGAGGACAGTTTTCATATTAAGGAATTCAAATTTTTCGCCCGCTCCAGTGACTCTTAACACATAATTATGCGTCTCTCCAGGTAATCCATAGCTAAACCATAACCGTAATAAGTCCGCTGAATTAATATCATTGTTTAATTATTTTATGCAATTGACAAAACCTAATTTATACAAATAGTGGCGCCATCTGCTGGGAGACGATGTAAGAACAATGTTAGTTTATATAAAATAATTATAATAATTGTAATTTGTACAAAATAAATTATTAAGAATTATGTGATACTCAAATAAATGTGTATTTTGGATACTAAGCTGTATTTTAAGAATTGTTTTATAGGAATTTTGTTTGTTTGTTAAAAAAATATACTAGCTATACGTTGAACCAAATCTTTTTTTTATAAATTTTGGGAATCCTTGTTAGTTGTTTACTATCATTGTTATTTTAATTAGTTTCCATCTGATTAATGGATTTCCGCGAAGTGACGTCTGATTCCAATCATCTTAAGCAAGCTAGCATAGGTGTACCAGGTAAGTCTCTACATCAAATTAACTATACTCACTTCGCGTTGTGTTCCCTGCCACTTCGGCAGTTCAGAAACTTTGGTAAATACATATTAAAGTATAAAAACAAAGTTAATACACACAGTCGAACAGCAAATTTTAAAGTTAACGTGGATCTTAGCAAAGTAGTTATGCACTCTCATTATATTTAAAGAATTCTTGCGACATATTTTCACAATAATAAAGAAAAAAGAATTTAAGAGAAAAATAATATAGTTACTTCGATTTTAAACGCTAATCACCGAAGCCACTCAACCAATTTCAATGAAATTTAATGAGCGTGTCCATACAGCTTGAAAGTCAGGAAGAACCCTGACTTTCAAGTTGTATAAACACGCTCGTATAGATGGTATCTAAAGCTTCTTTTTTATTTTCAATCAATATTTTTTTATCATATCTGTGGCAGCAAAAAGTCTGTCCGGGAACACTAGTTTTATTAAATATATTTTAAGCTGTTGCTTCTCCGAGGAACATAGCCTTTTTACTTTAGCTTCTTAGCTAGTAAAGCTTTTTTATGGAAAAGCTAGGCAAATGAGCGAGAGAGTGAGCCTTTTGCAACACGAAAGGCTCTTAAAATGAGATATAAATAAAGGAAAACGAGAGTTAAGTAAAATAGACATTATATAAAGCAGGTAAATGTTTATAAAAACACTATTTTTAATTAACAAAAAAGGATAACTAGATTACGTATATATATACGTAATCTAGTTATACGTATATAGAGGCAGAGAACAAACGTGAATTTTAACGACTATTAATTACTTGAAGTAATTATTAATTAGTATATATTATAAAGATAAATTGACTCTGTAATTATCATCCGTCTTAATTGCGTATGATCTACGACTGGCTATGCTATTGAAGAACAAGCTTAATTGTTTTAAAATTCAAACATTATGAATAATAATATTATCAGTTCAAGTTTTGTTTGAATTAAAATTCAATGGGTTTTGACTAGTGAGAACTAATAGTTTATTTGTCAAACGTCTTCGAACAATCAAACTTTTTCCACTTCGTAAAGAGGTTCATTTGGACAAAGAAGAAACGGTGGAAGAAACTCCCCAGGTATCCTCCTTTAGTTTTTTTCCTTTCTTTTTATTATACAATGCACTATCATGAAAATTAACTTTTTTTATATATTTTTTTTTATATATTCACGCCTCTCCCCCGCAGGGGTTGGCAGAGATCACAGAGCTCCATCCGCTGCCATTCATCGCAGCAAAACGGCTCGTCATTGGTCGTGTTTCGCCCTCGTGAGAATCAGGACGTGACGGGTGGCGAACCACGTCGCCGTCATTTTCGACAAATTAGGTATATTAAATTCGTCTTTAGTGAATCCTACGAGCCGCAAGGGAGGATGGAGGTCAGCCCCAGTAGAGCCCTGCATGCTGCGGTAACGCACCATAGTACCCGGGGGAGCCCGATCCCGGGACGGTCGGCGCGCTTGCGACTAGGCTTGCCCCTAGCCATGCATCCATTGGCACGGCAGACCGTGCATAATATTTGAAAACTATCTTCTTTTTTCATGTCCGTCGTAGAATTGATATGAATGTATTTTATAATTATTTATATGATTTCATCTTCGATTATTTTTAGAGTTTTTATGTTTTAAGACTAAATATCTGACAGTCGTGTCTGTACATGAAGTAAATTAGTCTGTACATTCATCTTCAACGATTTCGAAAACCTATTATTTTCGCAAGTGAAGATTTTTTATGACTTACGCTATTAGCCGAAGTGGCACTAATAGCTAGTCGAAGCTGTGGTCAAAAGTATGATTCGAAGATGTTAGTGCCTGTTGGCTTTTACAGTTTTGTTGAACTGGGCCCACGGGAAAAATGTTGTGACAATGAATAATGAAATGAATCTAGGTCTCTATCTCTAATCTAATATTTACACATGATGTGAGCACGAGCCTCGGGTACCAAAAAAAATCCAAGCATCCAGTTTGAGTTGGTTATTAATAACGAAATAGAAGATCCACAGTCCACCCCCGACTCCACCATAATTTAAAGTTGAAATTGTCACAATATTGTAATCATAATATTGTATTTTAATATCATGGAAACTCAATGTATGTGCAAATTTTCATAAGAAACGCATTAGCAGAAGTTGAAAAAGCTTTCGCAAGATTTAAAACGAAAAAAATATATACAAGGTCAAGCTACATAAAATACATACAAAGTCAAGCTTGCAACACCTCAGGTGCCCTCAGCGATTGTAAAGGATGCGCTGAGACACCTAAATGTCGATCCCTGAGCTAGCTAGCACTCAAAGAAATAAACCGCAGGTAGAACCCTACCGTTACATTTGCACCGCAGGTAACATACTGGCGGAAGGCAGGTGACACCCTCCGTTAAATTGTGCACCGCAGTAGAATCAACACCGCAGGTGGAATCAACCCCGCAGGTAAAAGTCTGGCAGGTAGAACCCCGCAGGTAAAATGTGCAGGTGAAACCCCTAAAACGGGGTTTGATTCCTGCACTTTTTAAAATAAATACTGAGCGAGGGCGCTCTTAAGAGACGTGACGGTTCCCGTTGATATTTCCATAACGGACGAACCATCACTGAGGTGGTGTCGATCCTCGGCACCCGTCAGTAACTTCCATAAAAAAACCCGAGCGGTACACGAATAAGGCCGAAATAGCACGAAGGCGCGAGCGCCCCACCTACACCTACTTGAGTTTACAAATTCCTTCAATCTGTCACCGCGTTGCTTTGAACACTTAACGTATGACAACCAAAAATGTTCAATGGCAGATCATGTTTATGTTATAATAAATCATTATTTATTATATTAGAATAAGTATTTAAATTTGAATAAGGAATAGTGTACTAATACTAATATTTTTAACTTAAACTTACTATTGTAAAGTTACATAATTAAAAACATGTAACCTTCCGTTACAAGTTACATAAAATATATACAAGGTCAAGCTACATAAAATCGGTAATTTATAATGTATAACACAATGCAAATTCGTGTATTAATGATTTTTTTGTTTTGAACTTTGTTTCCCACAGTGCTAGACTTTCAAGGCTATGTAGTTCTCATTCTTAACATAAAGATTCATAACAGACTAGTATAGAACGATACTCAGTATAGAACGATACTCAGTATAGAACGATACTCAGTATAAAACAGACTGTGAATTAATCAAGTTTCCTTTTTGAGTTTGATATGGAATCTATACCGAAGGATAAAATACTACATTTTAGGAAGGACACGCTGCAAAGTATTCGCAAAGAATACGAATTAGACAGTCCCGGACGAATGGACCAAGCTATTGACGTATTGCTTCAATGGGTTAAAAAGCAGAACCATTTTATAAAAAAAGATTTTCGTGAGTCACTTTTTTTCACTGGCCATATATGTATATATATGTGTATATATATATATATATATATATATATATATATATATATATATATATATATATATATATATATATATATATATATATATATATATATATATATACATGTGATATTTTTTTTATAAAAAAAATATCTGTTTAGCACGAGCGTCCTGAACGAATGGGCGTTAACCCGCCACGCTTGTCCAATTATTTAGCAGATTTACCAGGATTAGCACGTTTACCAGGATCGGAATAAATATATGTAGGCCATACATATATTTACGGCTGGCTGGGCACGCGGTACGGATGGACGAGGCTAGAGTTCCCAAACGCCTACTCGACGGCAAACCAGATGGTCGTAGAAGCCGCGTAAGGCCTAAGTGTGAGGAGCTGGAGGGAAAAAGCTAAACGAAGATCCGACTGGAAAAATTTACTGGACCAGGCTTAGTCCAAGTGTAATGCCTTGATGATGATGATGAATATATTTTTATTCCGAAGCGGGGATTGAACCCGTGACCATTGACTTGATGGGCGAAAGGCCCGGCCACTGCGCTGATTGGTTGTCAACTTAGTTATAATACTGTATTGTTTGTAAATACAGTCATGATTAAAATGTTTGAGAAATTATTTTGTTCTAAAACAGCTGTTACAATGTTGGAAAGCTTGTATTCTTCGACTTTATTCAGTATCTGCTAGCTGCCTTACGCAGATTGTCGCTCTATTTAGTCTTGGGGCATCCCATACTAAGTTTGACGGAAGACTGCACCCCTTGTTGACTTCAACGCTTGTGGATTCTCCGACAAACGTTAACAGCATATTGCCATTCCAGTTTGCTAACTCTGAGAGTTATTTCGGTGACTTTGGTTCTAAAGTGTGTTATATAGAAATATATCCTTGCTGGTTCGGTGACTTGCGTGTTCGTATTGAGTTCTATGAAACACAAGCAATCCAAGTTGACTGTTACTTTTACTGTTAAAAGCCCAGGGTTGTGCAGTATCCTTCATCAACTAATCATAGTTATCCTCTAGACAATTTTATAAAGGTAAACAACGCTATTACATAAAAATATTAACTTCTTAAATTAAAATGTTTTATTGTAACCTTAACACACTACTTAGGATTGTAGTTGCCTTGCCTACCTTACAAAGAATCATCCAACGGGGAAAATAAATCCTTTTCCCTTCCTGTATATCAAGAAGAAATACATAATTTTCCCTTCCGTTATATAGAGAAAGGAATGGGGCCTTCATAATACATCGCCGATATTCGGTGAGATAGACCAATTTTTCACAGTACAGGCTGTTCGGTTATGGAATGTATATACTTATATTTTTGCTTATGGCTATTATCTTTGTTTATTAATAGTTTTTGTTCTTACTTTTCTATCATCATATCGATAGTGTATCACCAACCTACATCAAATTATCTTTTCAACATTGTGTCCATCCTACGGTTGTCTGGAAGAAGCACGCTATTATCGATAAGACCGCCATTTGTATATAAATATTACAATCAATAATTGTATAACTTTATTTTGGTGTACAATAAAGAATATATCTATCTATACCCACGGGCGAGCCCACCCATTCATACGATATAGTTCTACCGGTACAAAAGTGAATTTAATACATTTTTTATATGTTTCAGGTCGAGATTATTTGGAGAGACGCATAATACAATGTAAGGGATCTGTGGAACGAGCTAAAAAATCCTTAGACGGATCTTGTACTATGAAAACTTTGATGCCGAACTATTTTCAGTTTCTTGATGTAAAAAATGACTATCCCGAATGGAATGTTATGTAAGTATCCTTTGGTAAGAGTATATATTTCATACTGATGTTCGTCTTGTTGTCGATTTTCACGCCTATCCCCCATAGGGGTTGGCAGAGACCACAGAGCTCCTTCCGCTATCATTCATCGCAGCGAAACGGCTCTCCATTGGTCGCTTCTCGCCCTCGTGAGAATCAGGACGTGACGGGTGGCGAACCACGTCGCCGTCATTTTTCAACAAATTAGGTATATTAAATTTATCTTAGTGAATCCCACGAGCCGCCAGTGAGGATGGAGGTCAGCCCCAGCAGAGCCCTACATGCTGAGGTAAGGCACCATAGTACCCGGGGGAGCCCGATCCCGGGGTGGTCGGCACGCCTGCGACTAAGCTCGCCCTTAGCCATGGATCCTTTGGCACGGCAGACCGTGGATTGACGGAGAGGAAGGGAAAGGACAGAGAAGAAAGGAAAGAGTAGGAATGAAAATGCGGATTGGGGGGGTTAACAGACTCGGAATAAATATATATAAATCCATATATATTTATACCGATGCGGGAATCGAAGCCGCGACCATTGTCTCCGTGGGTAGAGGGCCCCGGCACTGAGCCAATCGGTCGTTTAACTTAAAAATAGGTACAAAGCTATTTATTCATATGTGTTTCTATAGCAGAGCAGACAAACAAAATACAGGTCATCTAGTGATAAGTGATCACCACCATCCATAGACATTCGCATCTCCAGAGACGTCTCAGATGCGTTGTCGGCCTTTCATGAATACATACATGCACTCGTCTCTTGAATGCCCCTATGTCGTAACAATGTGTCAATACCGGGGATGGTAAATCGCCGTTTGTTATAACAAAAGTTACACTGCAGTAGTTCCGATGGCGTCCGAGTCTAGAGACCTGTACTGAAAGACGGTGAACCATGATCTACGAGACAGAAAAGCTTAGGGTTTTTTTTTAGATTAATAAAAAATTCTTCTTCTAAGAGTGCCTCTCCAACTTGCGAAGGTTGGCAGCCAATTCAGCACAATTCTCCTCCTCCTTCGCGAGGTGCAGCAGCTCTGGACCACTCGCTATCCCGGTCCCAACCCTGATATTACGTAACCAAGGCTTTCTTTTTCGATCAACTTGTCTTTTGCCCGCGACTTTTCCCATCATGATCAGTTGCAGCAACTTGTACCTGTCATGTCTCATGTTATGACCCAGGTAAGCAACCTTTCTTACTTTTAACGGTCTGCAAAAATTCACATTTTGCTTAAAAATTAAAAATACTAAAAATGCGTTAAAATTAATCCCTTTTTTGTAATTCACAGACAAGATGCACTTCTTCCTAAGTTAACTGATGATTATTACCGAGTTTACTTACTAAGGAACATTGGAAAACGATTTGAAAACGGATTTATTAATTATTTTCGATTTCAAATAATGGTGAGCAAAATATTTTTGTTATATATTTACTGTCACATAAACACACTCGATGTGATTCAATTGCATACCTCATCCCAGCCAGCACTTTCTTTTCTTTGATGGCACTTAGTTATGACTATTATGCCAGTGTCAAGTTAAATACATTTATATCCAATCTCTTGAAATTTAACAAGTCAGCTTATTATGTTACGTCTCGATAAAAAGGTAGCTATTTTACCAAAATCTTATATGGACTTTTTAGCCAACTTAAAAAGTTATGATAGACAAATTTATTTCATATCACTTCACTTATACGCCTTAATCGAACTATATTGCATAATACGCCACCACAATTAAACAATATAACTGATAATAATATAAGTTTATTGAAATGAAATAAAAACACAACGTCACCGATGTAAGTTGGCGGTAAAAATTCCGAGCCAGCTTTATTCAACGAACTTTACAGAGATCACAAGGAACTTATTCTAAAATAACAGCAGATATGTAATTATGTACATCAATATTTTACTTTAAAATTAAGTCTATTTTATATCGTAATTTTCTCATTAATACTACATTAATGTGTTTTATTTATATATTCTGATATTAATTGTAACAGTAAGCTACCTCAGTGTGTATAAATTTACGTTTTTGTTATAAGTTCTGCAAGAAATTGTAAAATAAAATAAAATATTGACATTATTTCATGTTTACTATTTTTTTGTCCTAGTATAAGTGCTTAAGATATTATGGTTCAACCAATTTGTAACAGGATTTGAGTCATACATTCGGAGCTGGTCGCATTTGTCGGCGAGGGAATAACAGGTGATGAGTGGTGACCGAGTCACGGCAAACATTGTGGGGCAGAAACTAGATAGGTGGACCCAAAGATAGAGCTCAGCGGTGTGCCTTAAGGGATGTCTACATCGAGTAGTAGACTTTGCAGGCTAATAATTATTACACTCTTATTATTTATATACATAAAATTCTAATTCTTTTTTTTTAGCTCCTCGAATATACCTTGGCACGCGATTACTGTAAAGGAATCGTTGTTATTTATGATTTTACAGACATCAACATAATGGAATTCCTCAAAACACTGGACCTAGTGGAATTACGGCAACTGGCAGGAATTATAATGGTAAGTTTGATGATCAGCATTGTAGTACTTATATATTGTTACATCATTCCCAGTACACATTACAACTTTATTAATGATGATTTATATTTATATACTCCATTAATAATATGTTCATATTATTAATGGAGTCAAGCGTTACTTTGCGGAAATCCATCACTATGTGGACAGTCAAAAGTTACTTAGCTAAGATCCGCGACAAGCAAAAACAATAACAGAAAACTAGTAATGTGTGTTTTTTCTACTGGATGAAGTGGATTTATTTGGAACTTAAATCAAAAACTTACTTGTCTTCCGTAGAGTCTACTATACCAAAAGATGCCTCGTGTTGGGGGGAAACACGTGTCGTTTACAAGATGGAAAAGTGGTAGTGTGTGTCTGGTGTTGTGTATAGTTGTTGGTGGGTGGAGAATTGATAACCGATTTTCGGTAAGTTTTTGGTTTAAGTTCCAAATAAAACCACTTCATCCAACAGAAAAAACACACATTACCAGTTTTCTGTTATTGTGTTGCTTGTCGCGGATTTTACCTAAGTAAAACTTTTGACTGTCCACATATTTTCATGTTTTAAAACATTTTCTTGCTTTTTCTATTTTAAAAATATTGTCAAATTTTCATAAAACTATTGTCACCATTATTAAACCATCATAAGTATTGTATTTGTCTATGTATTTATTCATTTCTTGTTTACTTTAGCCTATATCTATCTGAGATTGGATTCGAAGATGTTAATGCTGGTAACCTATTGGCTTTAACAGCTTTATCGTATTCAGGGCCCTGAGAATCTGAGAATCTCTATCTGAGAATGAGTTGTCTTTGTCAACGACAAAGAATGACAAAGCGTGCGTTGTCTTTGTCAAAAATAAAGAGTGGATGGTCTTTCTTCGCCCCTCTAGCGGAGCGTCGTATATATGGAAGGAAAACTTTCATCCCCACGATCTGGATGAGTGGCGATCCGTGTACGGTGCGTTTTTTCAAGAACTTCTTTCCAGGCACCACCACCCAGTGAAACCAGCTACCTCCAGCAGTGTTTCCGAACCGATACGACATTGAAACCTACAAAAAAGAAGCCTACACTTTTCTTAAAAGCCGGCAACGCGTCTATACTACCTATGGCACTGCGGATGTCTATGGGCGGCGTTCAGTGTTGGGCATTAATCGCTTAATTTGTCAACTATCTTGTTAATTGACTAAAAAAGTAATTGCAATTAAATTAATTACAATTAACTTTTAATTGCACCTAGCAATTAAATTAATTTGATTGACGTATGTCAATTGTAACTCACAATTAAAATAATTGCAATTATCTTTTTAGTTGTTTTATGAAACAATTAAAACTAACAATTAACTTTATGTATTTATATTAATTAATTATTAATTTATTATTGTTAATTGTTACTACTATAGTTAACAATTAAATAATTGTTAATTGTAATATTCCACAATTACAATTGATTAATTGTTAGTTGTTGTGGTTACGTTTACCAATTAATCAATTGTTAATCTGCAATTGATCTTGCAATTTAAATTTGCCCAACACTGGCGGCGTTGAATGCTTTCTTTCAGGTGACTCTCCTGCTCGTTTGCCTTTTTATTCCATTAAAAAAATCAGACGTTAACGTGATCCTTACCAACTGAGCTACTGCTGCTAGAATGGAATGGTTTATCTTTTAATATAATGGTATTTCTTTTTTCAACAGGAAGGCTACTCCCTGAGACTGAAAGGTATACACATTGTCACAACATCGAAATTAATAGATAGTTTTGTGGTTATGTTGAAACAAATATTCAGTCCGAAAATAGGCAATCGGATAAAAGTCCACAAAAATTACGAATCATTACGTAAAGACATCCAGAGTGACATACTGCCAGTTGAGTTAGGAGGGAAAGAGAGATCTATTGAAAAGCTGCATGGTAATTTATTATTTTGCTTTTTGTTTATGTTGTATGTAATATGTTTTATATCATAAAACAATAAAGATTTCCAAAACATATAGGAATACCCAAAAACATTTTATAGATTTGTTTTATGGGTAGAAAACGGAGTAACTTTAGTATCAATTAAAACTAGTGTTTTATTTTCGGATGAAAATTGAACCCTAGATTCATTAGCTCAGATGGTTAGGAAGGTCTCTAACTAAAACTCTAATGACTGAACCAAGTAGTGGTTACTTTATCAAGTGAGTAGAATATATCGACGCAAAAAACACACAAAATGAAAATTTACCACCAGAGCCAAAAAACTTTTAAGATTACTGAAAAAATTGGACCTAACCACTAAAAATCGGTCAGTTTCGATGTTGCACTAAATTTTCTATTAATCGTGGAGCTGCAAGACTCAGACCATTCGATGCAGTATTTTTTCTGATCTCGAAAAGCAAAAAAAACAATTGACATCTGTATAACGGGTATGCAACCCCGGCCTCCCGAGCTACTATCGTATCACTTCTTGTCTGCTGTTGCGGTAGAATCATATCTCAATTGTGATGTCTAAATTCATCTTTCCTTTCCCCTACCCTTTCCTTTCTTCTCTATCTATTTCCCTTCCCGGGATCATGCTCCCCCGGGTACTATAGTACCTTACTATAGTACCTTACTATATTACCTTACTATAGTACCTTACTATAGTACCTTACTATAGTACCTTACTATATTACCTTACTATAGTACCTTACTATATTACCTTACTATAGTACCTTACTATAGTACCCGGAGACTATGACGAATTTTATTAAAACTAATTTGTTAAAAAATGAGCGAATCGCCACCTGTCGCGTCTTGTTTCTCACGAGGGCGAGAAGCGACTAATGGAGAGCCGTTTCGTACGATGAATGTGAGAGGAAAGATGGATGAAATGATGGATGAGTGTGGAGGAAGCAAGGAAGGAGGAATCGTAGTGGATGGAGATCTGTGGTCTCTGCCTACCCCTACGGGAGGCAGGCGTGACAATATGTATGTGTGTAGGTATGTATGTATCATTTACAGCGTTTTCGCTTTTTTGCGTCGATATATCATATCTGAATACACGAAACCATCAATATAGACTGATCATTTTTTATGAGACAGGCGAGCAAACCTGTTACCTGATGGAAAGCCATCAACGCCGCCCAGAGACATTCGCAACATCCTAAGCATTACGGAAGCTTTGCCGGCCTTTAATAATAGCACAATTTTATTTCAGAGGAATGGATAGATGTTCTTAACTCAAAGGAATTCGAAGAATACTTTCAAGGGATGATAGAAGCCCGTACGGATGAAGCGTGCCGACGGACTGACAAATTCAATGAGGAATATATGGGCACTCCCGGTACATTCAGAACATTCAACGTTGATTAATATATCACCATAAACATCTTCAGCTTGCTTCAGTCCACTGGACGTAGCCTTCTACCAACACGTGCTACCTAGCGGGATTTTTGGCTTCACATCAAGTCTCTGCCAGCCGCCCTGCACAGATCATTGAACCATTTAGCCGGGGGCGTATCTAACTACACTTCCGACTTCCTGCCAACTTACATCAGTGATGTTGTGTTTTTATTTCGTTTTTATAATCTTATATTATTATCAGTTATATTGTTTTATTATTATTATACAATATAGTTCGATTAAAGTGTATAAGTGAAGTGATATGAAATAAATAATATCGTAACTTTTTAAGTTGATTGAGAGATAAAAGATTTTCATAAAATAGCCACCATTTTATCAAGACGTAACGTGACAAGCTGGACATTTAAAGAGATTTAATATTATTCCATTTTACTTGACACTGGCACAAAAGTTATAGCTAATTGCCATTAAAAAAAGAAAAGAAACTAAATTTACTAAGACGCAGAAGATGAGGGTTTCCTAACGTAACCGGCTCCTTATCGCGTCAGTTAATATATGATTGTATGTATAGAAAAATTAATAAGATATGTAAGGTATAAGAATAAAGAGTATAATGTCGGGTATGAGGTTAGAAATAAAATGTTAAGAATAAATTTAAATAAATAATTAGGTTTTAAATCGTTTTTGTTTTATTAATATTATATATTATTTATTTATTATATATTATTTTAATAAAAAACCAACATATTTTATTGTTTATTTCCCAACATCAACTATGCATAAATGTTTTTTTTTACTGCATTTAAAATGCAAACGCAATTACTAATACAAAATTGAAGCCGCGACCATTGACTCCGTAGACGGAAGCTCCGCCACTGAACCAATATGTCGTAAAACTTTTATAATACCATAATATATATAGCCGTACAAATACCATGAAGCCGGCAACGTGGATGTCTATGGGTAGTATTGATTGCTTTCCATCAGATGACACGCCTGCTCGTTTGCCTTCCTATCCCAAAAAAAAAAACACAAGACAATTGAAGAATGTTGTGTGTGAAATACAATTTGATGATAAGTTTATGAAGAAGTACCGATTAAGTTATTGATAGATCGCACAGAATCTATTCAGTGAATAGTATAATAGTTCTGGTTAATGAAGTTGGTCATCACCCCCGATGTAATAATATTGTTATTGTACGTCTTTGCCAGACTATACAACTGCTATGGCATAAACAAAATAATGCTGGCGATACCAGGGCGTTTAGGTCATCACTGGTTGTTCCTTGCCACTCACTGCTCAGCTCAAATCGCTCTAGCTCTAAATACACCGCAACCAAGTGTTGGAATTTGCCACCATCTTTTCGTGATTTGCACGATGCATATTATAAATATGTTTTAAAAAAATACTACACACTAATTTTAAGTATCCAAATAGGAACTTGTTCTCCTTGTAACGGTGCATTTATGATGTGATTTAGTGTTATGTTTTTAATGTTATTGTATTGTATATGTATCAAACTAAACCAATATCAAACATACAAAGAGATTGGGGTAAAGACACTAAAGGAAATTACTAAAAGTACACATCTAGGTGTGATTATAAAAAGGAAAACCTATATATACTGTGGGTGTGTGATCGAGCCTCGGGGATGAACCATACTGTCCGCAGTAACTGAAAAACTGCCTACCCTACATCTACAGGTCCTAGATGTCGCCTGTCCTAGCGGTTTATGGCGTTCTTTAACGACTTAGCGGAGTTAAGTGGCTGAACGTAATCCGTCCGTAATCTGAGTCTGTCCCTACCCCTCCCCCCTCGCGGGATTCAGGCGGAGACAGGAGGATTTCACGTGGAAGCGGGCGTCGTTTAGGTGGAAAGGAAAACCTTCGATGTATCCTCCCATGTCTATCCTACAGATGCAAAACTTGGTCCCTAAACAAAAACCAACTGGAGAAATTGGCAAAATGTCAGCAAGGAATGGAACTCCAACATAAGGTCAAAGGTCTCCAACATAAAGTCAAATAAAGGTCAAAATGGAGCCAAAAGGTCACAGTATACACACGGTATCCGAGGAATGGCACGAGGAAAAGAGGTCGCTCAGTGAGAACATGGGAGCATGACTTCAAACTAACAGTAGGGCCATGCTGGATACGAGTAGCAGAAGATAGGAAGCAATGGAAGGAGTTGGAGGAGGTCTATGCCAAAAGGCACATTAAAATTAGAGATTTATTCTGAGATTTCAAAATAAAAAGCTTTCGTTATTATATTGTATATGTATTTATGTATGTATAGTAGTATATAGATATATGTGTACGCATATGTGTGTCTGTATCAATGTTGTTACTGTGAACCGCGATCTGACCACGTTGATTCTTGTTGAAAACCAGCGCCATGTGCTCCAATAGAACGCCTGGTAAATGCTGAGGCAGAACCATTTTGTGACATTTATTAGATTAAAATTATTTTCTTTTTGTTTTGTTTATTTGTATAATGTAATATTATTTTGGCTCAGTGGGTGGGCCCTCCGCCCGCGGAGTCAATGGTCGCGGGTTCGATCCCCGCATCGAAATAAATATATGTATGAATTTATAAATATTTATTCCGAGTCTGGTAAACCCCCCCAATCCGCGTTTCCGTTCCTGCCCTTTCCTTTCTTCTCTATCCTTTCCCTTCCTCTCCACCAATACACGGTCTGCCGTGCCAATGGATGCGTAGCGAAGGGCGAGCTTAGTCGTAAGCGTGCCGACCGTCCCGGGATCGGGCTCCCCCGGGTACTATGGTGCCTTACCTCAGCATGCAGGGCTTTGCTAGTGCTGACCTCCATCCTCCCTTGCGGTTCTTGGGATTCACTAAAACGAATGTAATGTACCTAATTTATTAAAAAAATGACGGCGACGTGGTTTGTCATCCGTCACGTCCTGATTCTCACGAGGGCGAGAAGCGACCAATGGAGAGCCGTTTTGCTGCGATGAATGGTAGCGGATGAAGCTCTGTGGTCTTTGCCAACTCCTGTGGGGGATAGGCGTGAATATATAAATAAATAAAAAAATAATATTATGTAGGTATAAATTTTAATTACTTATATTTTATTGTATTCAACCCTATATGTAGCCTTATATCCTTTTATATTGTTTCGGAGGCTCCATCGAGGATGTATAGTTATTTATTAATCAAAATTAAATGTTCGAAAAGTACCAGGAGTGCCCATATACTCCTTAATGAACTTGTCGTCCTGTCTGTACTCTTCATTCGTGCAGGCAGCTTTCATTTCTTCGAAGTAATCCTGGTACTCTTTTGAGTTTAATATATTGACCCATTCCTCTGAAAAAATATATTTAAATTCATGTTAAACAGGATATGGCAACCGAATTAAAAAGAAAAGCTTTGTTGAAAAGCAATGTTCTCGGGGTTTAGTCCGACATTAGGATAAATATATTTTGGACCTTTAGGATACTTATTACATGAGTGCATGAAGAAGGCAGACGTGAGGGATGAATGGCAGCGTCTGGTCAAGCAATCCACCAGCAATATAATGACGACGACTACTCTGTCAAGAGTATCACGACGAAGAAGATACCTATGTTCCACAGCTAGGCACGGGCTTCCCAATTCCTTGAGGAATGGACTTAAGCCCACCATGCTACTGTCCAATGCAGATTGGCGGGATTACTAGAATAATAAATGTGTGTAGGCCATATATATATTTATCCTGACGTGGTGGTCGAAATCGCTACCATTGACTCCGAAAGCGAAAAGAGCCATGTCTGACGTGTGATGTCATTTACTCGTATTTATTTCATCTGGTTGCTCCGCTTATCTAGGACAAGCATAGTGCATGCATACTGAAGTGAAAAGACCCATGTCCAATAATCAGATATATATGGAATGAAAAATAACATGGTTGCTGGTGGAGTTTCCAGTTGCCTTACGAGGTAACTGTAGTAGCAAATACAAAGAGACGTTTACGAAGATACTTTTATTATGTGCATTTTCCGTCACCTTGAAAAAAGGGTTAAATTTAGTTTTATCACAATAACTCGGTTCTCCGCTGAGATACGAGAATTTTGATGAAATATTCTTATGTTGCTTTTTTACGAACTACAATTAAGGTCCTTTGAATTATTCACCTATCATTCATCGTTATTGAGATATCAATCGAAAAAGCCAAACATTTCGGTAGTGAAATTTGCTATTTTCTTTTGTTTCATGATAGATATCGAAAAAATGTCTAGTATCAAACTTGTAGAGCATGTTCGAACGTACAATTTCGTTTCTTTATTTTTTATAATTTAGCGTGGTTATTTTTTAAAATTAAAAACTAGCCTTCTCGGTTCACGTGCAATTACAAATGTATATAATGACTGCACTATTTTTTCATTTTAAGAACAGATTTCCGCAAAGTAAAGCCTGACTATATTTATCAGCGCGTAGTTTTTATAGTTGTAGAGCCACGCTGCAGACGAATACTTTGTCAAGAATGGCATAATATTCGTCTGTAGCAAAAAAAAACAGAAAATCGGCGTCTGAGTGGTAGCTTAGCTACCGCACTTCGTACGGTGAGCGAGAGTTCTGGAGGCCCAACACCCTCCCCCTTTCCTTCCCCTTTCACCCCCTGCTTCCGCACTGCCTATGGTGCTGCGGATGTCTATGGGCAGCGTTGAGTACTTTCCATCAAGTGACGCGCCTGCTCGTTTGCCTTCCTATCCCATAAAAAAAATCCATATATGTTGTATTTGTGTACATACTTAAAAAGAAAAGATTTCAAAAATATGTCTTTACCGTGTAACTTTCTGATCGATCTCTCTTTCCCACCTAATTCAATCGGTAATATGTCCCTGGGTACCTCTTTATGTAATGATTCAAAGTCCTTGTGGACTTTAACCCTAGTCATTATTTTAGGGTTGAGGATCGATTGCAATATAAACATGACTTTTTCTATCAATTTTGATGAAGTGATAAAATGTACAGCCTTGACTCTAAAGCCGTATCCTTCCTGTAAAAATTAAGTTGTTATTTGCATCAAAGTCATCAAGTTTGTCTTTTAAGATTAAATAATTATTGATTATATTGTCTTTATAATATGAATATATTCTGCTTATGAAATTTCTAAAAATAATATATACAACAACAATTGTTTTTCACAAAAAAATAATTACTTTTTTTTTATGCTGTAGCAAATAAGTGTAGAGTATTATTAAGAAAAATACATTTTACATACATACATTACTACATATTGTCACGCCTGTTTCCCGTAGGGGTCTGATAGATCTCCATCCGCCACAGCCCCGGCACACCTTCTTTGCTTCCTCATTCAACTTTTCATCCATCCTTCCTCTCACATTCATCGTAGCTAAACGGCTCTCTGTTAGTCGCTTTTGGCCCTAGGGGGAGTCTGGACATGATGGGTTGTGAACCACGTCGCCGTCATTTTTAACAAATCTCGTATATTAAAATTTGTCATAGTGAGTCCCACGAATCGCAAGGGAGGATGGAGGTCAGTTCCAGCCCTATATCCCGATCCCCTGTACCCAGGGGAGCCCGATCCCGGAACGGTCGGCACGTTTACGACTAAGCTCACCCTTAGCCACGCATCCATTGGTACGGCAGACCATGGATTGGCGGAGAGGAAGGGGAAAGGATAGAGAAGAATGGAAAGGGCAGAGAAAAGGAAAGATGGATTGACGAGTGCTTAAATGGGGTCCACGCCTTGGAAAACGTAGTGTGGGAAGCCAAATGGAACAAAAATCAATGCAGAGCGACTAACGACACCTGAGCACGTGAAGCCGAAGATCCGAAGCCGAAAGCATAGGTCGCACGTCTTATGGGACGGCTATGTCCAGCCGTAAAATGACACAGACGATACATATATGTATATTATGTATATTAGAATTGATAGTTCGATAGAAATACGTACATCGATCAATCAATATCAATATCAGCCCGATACAGTCCATTGCTGGACATAGGTCTCACTCAAGGCGCGCCACTTAGCCTGATCTTCAGCTACACGTATCCAGTCTCTGTCTCGCCTTGCGCAGATCATCGCTCCATCTAGCAGGGGGGGGGGGTCCCACACTATCTTTGCCGAGTCGCGGTCTCCGCTCCAGCATTCGTCTACTCCAACGATTGTCGGTTCTCCGACAAACGTGTCCAGCCCATTGCCACTTCAGTCTGCTAACTTAAAGAGCTATGTCGGTGACTCTGGTTCTCCGGCGAATTTATTCATTTCAAATTCTATCCACCAGAGAAACACCGAGCATAGCCCTCTCCATAGCCCTCTGAGCGACTTCGAGCTTGTCAAGGAGACGGTACTTATAAAATACGTAAATACATATAAAAATACGTACATGTAAAATTGTTATTGCTTGCCGCAACTCTGTGATATCTAATACCTTCAGCAAAGTCATTATATTTAATTGTGTATAATCGAAAATAATAATCACTCCTTTCAAGTAATCGTGTGCCAGGATGTATTCCGACATCTGAAAATTAAAACGTCTCAAACAAAAAAACACACAAAGCGGCAATAGCTCAATTGGAAAGACTCGACATAACGAACTGAACGTTATGAGTTTATATCTTCATATCTTAGCACAAGCATTATAAGCTTAATTGAAAAGTTTACCCAAAAAATTCTAGTAATATAAGAAACATTTCTATTTTTTCTTTAAAATTAAATACAATAAAACAAATAAAATACTTCATAAAAAGTTATGTATTACTAATAAGCAACAATAGCTCAGTTGGTAAAAAATCGCGCTTACGCTCTGAGGTCGAGTTCGGATCATATATTGGACTATTGATGTGACCCATAGCTTAACACAAGCATGATAAGCTTAGGTGAAACGCTTCCCGAAATTTCTAGTAATATAAGAAACATTGCTAGCTTTATTTAAAATAAAACATAATACTTTATAAAAAGTAATGTAATTACTAATAAGCAACAATAGCACAGTCGGTAAGGATCGCGCTTCCGCTCTGAAGTCGAGTTCGGATCATATATTGGACTATTGATGTGACCCATAGCTTAACACAAGCATGATAAGCTTAGGTGAAACGCTTCCCGAAATTTCTAGTAATATAAGAAACATTGCTAGCTTTATTTAAAATAAAACATAATACTTTATAAAAAGTAATGTAATTACTAATAAGCAACAATAGCACAGTCGGTAAGGATCGCGCTTCCGCTCTGAAGTCGAGTTCGGATCTTCTATTGAACTATTAATGTGACCCATAGCTTAGCACAAGGATTATACGCTTAGTGGAAACGGTTATCAAAAATTCTAGTAATATAAGAAATATTGCTAGTTTTCTTTTAAATAAAACAAAACAAATAAAATACTTTATAAAAGGTAATGTATTACTAATAAGCAACAATAGCACAGTTGCTAAGGATTGCGCTTACGCTCTAAGGTCGAGTTCGGATCTTCTATTGGACTATTGATGTTACCCATAGCTTAGCACAAGTATTATAATCTTGGAATGATTAATTATATTTATAATTATTGCATGGCTTTTTTGACCAGACCAGCCATGTGTTTTTTTATATGAATTACGTAAAGTCGTATTTTTAATTTTATATCTGCACTCCTTCTCTAAAAAAACTTTAATTAGAGATACAATGTATAACCAGCAGATAAATGAATAAATATATTTATTCATTTATCTGCTGGTTATACAATGTATTCTATCTCTTAGTTAGCTTAGTTGATACGGATCGCATTTATAGTCTGAAGTCGTGATTTCGGATTTTCCATTGGACTTAATGTGAACTATGCCTTAGACCAAACTGTATTAGTTATGTTGGAATATTTTAAAAGATTTTTAGTAATATTAAACGTACTGCTAATCTTCTTTAAAAAAATACAATGTGAACAACAATTTAAATGGTAAGCTTCTTTTTTCATAGACGATCATGCGGGTCTCCTGGTGGTAAGCGATCACTGCTGCCCATTAACGTTCTCACCGACGGAGACGTCGCAGATCGCGTAGCTATCAAACATCAAAACTTTTTGGCATACTTTTTAAATGTGTGCATCAACAAATAAAGTCCTAGAAAATACAGTCATCTCTATATAGTCAGTCAAAACTTTTACTTAGCTAATATCCGCGATAAGCAAACAATAACAGAAAATTAATAATGTCACCCAAGACTGAGAGAAGAGAATGTGGCCGAAAAAAACTTTTCGGTTGTCTTCCGTGGAGTTTACTATACCTGAAGATGTCTCGTTTTGAGGCGAAACTCGTGTTGTTTACAAGGTGGAAGATGGTAGTGTGTGTTTGGTGTTGTGTATAGTGTTTGGTGGGTGGAGAGTTGCTGACGGCCGTTTTTCGGTAGGTTTAGTTCCAGGTAAATCCACTTCATCCAGCAGGAAAACACAGATTATTAATTTTCTGTTATTGTTTGCTTTCCGCGGATCTTAGCTAAGTAAAACTTTTGACTGTCCACATAGTGATGGATTTCCGCAAAGTAACGCCTGACTTTATTAATCACAGTCATCTCTCTTTATGTTGTGTACATTATTTTCTCTTTCGTGCATTCATAATTGATTCAAAATTAGTGAGCGAAGGGAAAGTATTTCAGCGCGTTGATTGTAATGTTTGGGTGTACATTTATCTAATTATTTAATTCGCATATAACATGTACGCTCACCATCATAACCAATCGGTAGAAAAACACTAAACGGTTTTGTGAAAGTCGTTCTGCTACATTTCTTATCACATAAACCCTGTAGTGATCATCCGTTTGCTTTGGCAGAAATGCGTCAAGTCTGAAAAAATAATAAGATTTAATTGTTCCAAAGTAAACTTGACAGTCAAACTTACTTCGCTAAGATGCGCGAACACAAATGAGAAAAATTATATTGCGACGTTGACAATGTCAAACACACATTACCACTTTGCACCACAACACACAATGCGTTTCACCCCAACAAGTGGTATCCTCAGGTGTAGTAGACTCGACTAGAAAGACAACCGTTTACGGTTGGAGGACTTTACGGATTCCTAGTCTGGGTACCCCACCAATTAGCATTGGATAATCGTAGTATTAATGCTCATTCCATATATATGTAATTACCGTTCCATCGATCCATCCGCCAGTCCATACGTCGCTCCATCCGTCGCTCCATCCGTCGCTTCGTCCCCAGATCCGTCAACCGGTCCGACGATCTATTCATCGATCGATCCGTCGATACTTCTATGCATCCTGTTCCGTCCGTCCTTTCATCCATCCATCTATCTATCTATCTACCTGGCTGTCAGGACGCTATGTATTTATGTAATACGAGCACAAATTCTTTGTCTCCAACATAAGATATACTAAGCCAAATTCGCACATATGAAACGAAGAACCGTTCGTAAAGATCGTTCACGTTATACGTGGTAGTAGGCGTTAAACAAAGATCTTGAGGCCCGATTTTTTTACCCTATCTTTATTACCTTCTTCCCCTCCCATTACTTCCTTCTACTCTTTCCATTATTCATATTCTTATAGTTATTCTATTTCACGATGAAGGTTTGACTTTGCTTGTTGTTAACCGTACACATACACATGGTGCTAGTGTGCGTAGGCGTCCGAGTCACTAGTGTTTGAGTCCGCGCACGATGTCTACAGAAAGTACCGTCAGCAAGGCAACTAATCGTAGAAAATTCGTTAAAAGTGAGGTAATATTAATTTTTTTTGTTTGAATGTAACGTGGTAGATTAAGTTGACAGTACTGATTTCGTTTTGTTTAATTTTAGGGTCGGAGCACAATAGCTAAGGTTTATCATTTCTTAAAATAGGAGTATGAATTTACCAAATCAGTTACAGAGCCTAACTGTGATTTGTCTCATTTAAGAAATATTTACTCAGCATACAGCTGAGGCAACAGGTGTTTCTCTTTCAACTGTCCAATGGATTTTAAAAGAAGAGAAGGAATTGTCATCCACTTCCACAAAGTTTACTTCTCCTATAAAGAAAAGATGAAAACGAGATAATAAGATAGACATACATAATTTCACAGCCGATGTTATACGAAGTACGATACAAAATTTCCATGTCGTTCATAAAGCGATCCCAACATTTAAGAACGCGTTTTTGATTTCTTTGCTAAAGCTCCTTTAGTTTACACACACAAACGCGCCTGTCAGTACACGTCATTACTACATGGAAGGTCAAACCTTCATCGTTAAATAAAATAACTATACCTTAAGGTAAGCAATGAACGACCTGTGTTGCAGATGTTCGTAGGCTGCGACGGTTGATTCCGTAAGAAAAAAAAGCAGAAGAACAATAGTCTGAGGAATTGGGTTATTCATATAAGTACGATTTACTTACAAAACATCCGATTCAGGGTATTCAGATTTCACATCGACGTAGTGAAAAAATTGCGGCAACAATGTCCTCATGGTGCACGATTTGTCCAATTTAATTTTTGTTCGTTCTACTAATCCTTTGCAAAAAATGAGACGTCTTTCCAAGTAATCTCGGGCTGAAAAAGTAAGATAAATATTATGAAATTACTTCCCGGGCTCTTGTTATAGATAACAAATTGATGTTGCTTCTTAGAATATATTAATATCGAATCCTAAACTGATTATCCAGTTGAGGCGCTTCGTCGTGGTATCTTCTACAATATTTATTCAAATAACGCTGGTATCATTTCTCATCGGAGTGAGTATATAGATTTAGGGTCAATGATCTCAGACGTACGTATATGTTAATATGGATCGTGAGTCTGGAACTCCAAAATACAATAATCAACTCAATTCAAATGAATAAGAATGACATTTAAGATATTAATAGATAAAGGTTATTACATACATACATACATACATATCGTCACGCCTGTCTCCCGTAGGGGTAGGCAGAGACCACAGATCTCCATCTGATACGATCTCGGCATACTTCCCTTGCTTCCTCCACACTCATTATTCTCTTTATGCAAGCCCGTCGGTTGACGATACTTTGACCTGGCCTTTCTTAAAAAGTTCAGCAATTTCGTCAAGGTATGTTTTTCGTGGTCTTCCTCTTCCGACCCTTCCATCCACATTCGCAAGGTAAATTTCTTTTGCCAGTCGTCTTTCATCCATCCTCTCTATATGCCCAAACCATCTAAGCATGCCTTTTTCTACTTTTGTCACAACACCTTCATTTTATTTTGCTTTTTAGGTTATTACAAGTTGGTAAAATTAGTAAATCTACTCCGATGATTGATTTTTTTATATTATAATGAGCGAAGACAATTTTTTACATAAAAATAGTATTACTTGTTTACGAACCAGCATATAAAATATGGAAAGAATACGCTAAATTTGTGGATAGAAGAAGTACCACACCCCTACACAATATCAGTGAAGAAGGAAGATGTGAGTTAAGTAGTAACAATGTGAAATGGTAGCATTTTACCATGTTACCGAATGATTGCAGAAATCCAGACTTATAATTCCATTCCACATCGCTTATTTTCTACACCCCAGCAACTTTCTTCTTCCCCACCCATAACTTTCTTCTTCTCTTGCCATTATTCACATACTCATTCTGAATTAGACGATTAGCCGCACTTATCATAGTCCGCAGATGATGGGCGGCGATGGTTCTTTCCCATTAGACGATCCAATTGCTCGTTTGCCTACCACTTCCACAAAGAAGGAAGTTCGAATCAAAATAGCTGGCTTCTGAAATTACAACACGGCCACTGAATTCCACTACCGCACAACTCGCCTGAAGGAAAAGTTTCATCCCCACCATCTGGATGAGTGGCTATCTAGTACGGTGCGTTTTTTCAAAAACTTCTTTACACGCATCATTACCCTATGGAACCAGCTGAAATTGGAACCTTAAAAAAAAGCCTACACTTTTCTTAAAGACCAGCCACGCTTCTGCACTGCCTATGGCACTGCGAATGTCTACGGGCTGTTTTGATTGCTTACCATTAGGTGACACGTCTGCTCGTTTGCCTTCCTATCCCATAAAAAACAACGTACCGGAGATGCCGTGTATCCTGCTAATAATGCACGGGTCTGGTTCGTTCCCCTCATGGACCACCATGTTAAGCGTTTAACGTTTTTTTCGATTCAAATTAAACTCCCGCATAGTACTTGAGATTCACTTTAATCTACGTGTGGACAGTCAAAACTTTTACTTAGCTAAGATCCTAAGATCTAAATGAAAGTTTTGACTGTCCACATAGTGATGGATTTCCGCAAAGTAACGCCTAACTTCATTAATCATCTTTAATCTAAGTGTTTAACGTGTCGGTCGTTGATAATATATTCCAACTATTATTATCAACTACCGACGTTGTTAAAAAACTCTAACAAAAACCTTAGTGTGTTAGTTTTCGTGTAATATTTATGACCACGAACATTCTACTTAATAATTAACTAACATAATACCTACCGGTATTAGTTTTTGCTAAACTCAGCATTTGAGCAATAAATGTATATACCTAGATATATTAAGATAAATTACCTAGATACATAAAGGTATCTTGTAGATAATATTTAAATTAATTTACATCAAATACTTAAAAGAATTCAAGTAGAGTATGCGATTTCAATATGAAAATCTATCTGTAAAATACAATGTGTAGCAACAAATACGATTATTTAGCCAAGTCTTACGTATGCCTGTGAGGCTTGGACACTAACGCTAAAGGAAGAGAAGAAATTTATGATCACAAAACGAAAAGTCCTCTGAAAGATATTGACCGTTATTCTATTCAGCTGGGGGATTCCCCATATTATGTTTGTCACTTCACTACTCGTCAAACACAATCGTGGCCTGCCCATTGCCATATCAGTCTATATAACTCGAAGGGTTGTATCGGAAATATAGGTTTTCCCGATGATTATTTCATTCTCTATCTTAACTATCTAATAATTCCTGAGAGACTTTTTTCAATTCCCACTATTAGTTCACACTCTACATACATATCGTCACGCCTGTCTCCCGTAGGGGTTAGGCAGAGACCTCAGATCTCCATCTGCTACGATCTCGGCATACTTCCCTTACTTCTTCCACACTCATTATTCTCCTCATGCAAGCCCACCGGTTAATGTTACTCTTGACCTGGCCTTTCTTAAAAACTTTAGCAATTTGGTCAAGGTATGTTTTTCGTGGTCTTCCCCTACCGACCCTTCCATCATTCCACATTCACAACGTAAATTTCTTTTGCCAGTCGTCTTTCATCCATCCTCTCTAAGCATCCCGTTCTCAACTTTTGTCACAACACCTTTTACTCCACATTGTTCCCTTATACATTCACATTCACACTCTACTTGTTTACATATATTTTTAAAAGGTTCAACCGTTAATAAAATACTTTTTATTCATCCACTCAAGTGTTAATACATTTTTTTTAAATTTGCAGTGGATAACATTTGATGTTAATACCGTTTTTTCAAATATAAATTCATTGATTAAATTTAATTATTAGTAGGAATTTACTTCAATTTTTTTGCATTACTTAGCCTTAGACTTAGCGGATCTTCCGCGACAAGCAAAACAGTAACAGAAAATTAATAATGTATGTTTTTTGTGCTGGACGAAGTGGATTTATTTGGAACTTAAACCAAAAACTTACCGAAAATCGGCCACCAACTCTCCACCCACCAACCACTATACACAACACCAAACACACATTACCATTTTTCCATCTTGTAAACGACACGTGTTTCGCCCCAACACGAGGCATCTTCAGGTATAGTAGACTCTACGGAAGACAACCGGAAAGAGTCCTTTTTCATATGTTGTTCATAAATCTGAAACGGAAGCGCTGCCGGCCTTAAAGCTATGCGCGCTTCCGGGATTCCTTTAGTGTTGCGAATGTCTAGGAGCACGTTGATTGCTTTCCATCAGGCGAATGCTTGCTTGTTTGCCCTCCTATCCCATAAATACACATTGTTAACCTTTGATATCATTCCACATTCTGAATTCAGATTTAACTGATCCCTTATAAACGCATTAATGGTACATAGGATAATCACTTATTTTCTTGTGTTTTTATTTTTTGTTTTAATTTTTTTATCTGTATTTTTAGTTAAAACAAATTATGCTTTATTACTAAACAATGAATACTCACGGAAGTCTTTTCTATTAAAATGGTCCTGTTTTTTAATCCATTTCTCCAATAGATCTATAGCTTCATCCACTCGTCCCGGCCCGTCTAAATTGTATTCCTTGCGAATACATTCTAATGCACCTTCCTTGAACTCTAGTATTTTATCCGTCGGTATTGAATTCATTTTCAAAACGCGGTGAGACGTCGATGTTTCTTTGAACCTTCTGACAAAGTAACTATGTATGTGTAACCAAAAATTGTATTAACTATAAACTTGTGTCTCTCATTAGCATATATTTGAAATTTCCATACTTAAAACTTAATTGAGAGACGCTTATTTTAGTATTCGGTGCACATATCACAATTACGTCAAGGGTTCAGAATTCAAATACCAGTAAAAATTAAAAAAAAATAAAACTTATTTTAGTATATTGTCGGTCTAATTTGATAATTTAAATTGTTAGATAAAAACATATATTTTTTTATGGGATAGGAAGGTAAACGAGTAAGCGTGTCACCTGATGGAAAGCAATCAACGCCGCCCACAGATATCCGCAGCGCCATAGGCAGTGCGGAGGCGTTTCCGACCTTTAAGGAATGTGACATTGTGGGAGTGAGAGGGGGAGGGGAGGGGGAGTGAGAGGGAGAGGGTGTTGGGCCTCTGGAACTCAGACCGCTCACCGTACGAAGCGCGATAGCTAAGCTACCACACAGACGCCGGTTTTCTGCGGGAGTGTGGTACTTCCCCGGGCGAGCTGGCCCATTCACGGTACAGACAAATAATATGCCATTCTTGACAAAGTATTCGTCTGCAGCGTGGCTCTACCACTAGCAACACTTAGTAAGTCTTAACGTCGTTTTAAGTGCTCCTGGTTAGATGAAGCAGCTATATGTTACACGGCAGCTGCCAGAAAGTGGTAAAGAGGAACGCATCTAGTCAAACTTTAGGCTAGGCTGTGCGCTTTGAGTAGACTGTAACAGGTTAATGATAATGATGCTGCTATTGTATTATTCGGTCGTCAGTGCCTCGTTGGCTTCTCACCAGAGTGCAAAGGCAAGGGTGGTAGGCAAGGTTGACGGTTCCAGAAGATGTGTTTGACGGGATACAAACATTCAACATTCTCTTATAAGTATCGAATTGTATTGTATTTTACAATTTAGGTTTTATGTAAAGGTTTTACGCTTTTTACTTCTACTTGAAATATAAATTTTGATTCTTAATTCATAATTATTTGTTTCGACAGCACAAGTTAAAGAATATTTGGCTTATAATATGAGAATACGCCTGGTGAGCCTGTATATCAGTTCACTAGCCTTCCACCCCCGATTTCTATATTCGACTCCTCCTACTGCTCTTTAATTGTATTTATGTAAAAATAAGCAAAAGAGAATATATATATATATATATATATATATATATATATATATAATAACTAATTATTTATTTTTAAATATTATATATTAATTTTGTTATTAATATATGTGTGTGTGTGTCTGTGAAAAAATAAACAAACTGAATATTTTTTTTAAGAAATGTATATTAATTTTATTAATATTTATGGTCTTTTTTCTAGTTGGACAGATCCCCTGTAGATGAAGAAAGAACTTTTTCTGTGTACTTGCCAAGCGAAGCTAATCCGTTTGCCTGTATAAGAATAAATTAAGATTTTTAATTACACGTTGAATATTTCCCAATAATTAAAACATCTTTACATAAAACACTTTAATTATCTCATTAGTTTTTTATTAGACATTTTAATGCACGCTATAATACATAAGAAGATTAAATATATTGTTATTTAATATTATATTTCATTCAAAATACCAATAACAAGACGAATAAATATTGTGGCTAAGCTATTGGAATATTAGTAAGTAACCATGCATTATACCTTTAATAATAATTATACAATTATTTTGACTAAAATATAAATACTAGAGAAATTATATATAACGCTTTTCTATATTCCGGTAGATATCAATGAATTATAGACTTCTTTCGTTGCGGAGAAACCACAAACATTTGAACTGTACTGCACAATTATCTGACAGTTTAACAATTGTAATAATCAAATTAAAACACATATAAAGAACGACGCAAAGTATACACATATAGGTAGCTGGTCTACCACGCTTCGTACGGTGAGCGGTCTGAGTTCCGGAGGCCCAACACCCTTCCCGCTCCCGCTCCCCCTCCGATTCCCACTCCCCCTCCCACTCCCACTTCCATAATTTCACTTTTCTTTAAGGTCGGCAACGCTTCTGCACTGCCAATGGCATTGCGGATGTCTATGGGCGGCGTTGGTTGCTTTCCATCAGGTGACACGCCTGCTCGTTTCCATTCCTATGCCACAAATATATATATATATATATATATATATAGAACTTTCCACGTAAAAAAATTAAACTGTATTCGTATCATCGTCATCAAGGCATTACAGGTGCGGGTGGGCCTTAGCCTGGTCCTGTACCTTTTTCACGTCGGAACTTCGTTTAGCTATTTCCCTCCAGCCCATCACACCGATTGTCCTTAAGTCGTCCTCAATTTGACGTACACTAATATTATATAACACGTGAGGGTGATAGCTATAGATATGCTGTTATTAGTACAGCATGTTGCTGACGCGACTCACAAAACTTTATTCATCTGTTAAGCGTCCAACGCACACACATACAATCGGGTACATACAATGTGTTGGCGTGATTCGTGTACATAGACAACTGCGGCCGTATTATTGTGTTTAAAGAATATCTATAATTATACTCATAGCTATAGATATACCTTAGGCATTAGCATGTTGATGACGCGAACCTATAGATTTTTCCCTACCCAGAGTCATGTAACGTGGCTATAGAAGTTTTCACGTGAAATTTTTTTTTATAGCACATACAAATTAAACATTTTCTAGTTGATTTTCTCAATGCCACGAACGAACCTCCCCATTTCTGAAAGAATGGACATTAACCCACCACGCTTGTCCAAGGTCAATTAACGGTACACCTAGCCTCGGAATAAATACTTGCAGGTCTTACATATATTTATCCCAATGTGGCAATCGATCCGATCACCACTAACTCCGAAAGCCTAAGCGTAGCTTAGACGATTGAAAACGGTTAAAACTACCTTAGCTCTTTTTAGCAATTCCTGTTGACCTTTTTTCACATTCTCATCCTTCCCCGACCAGGTCTTCCAAACTGACGCTTGTAGTGCTCGGCCATAACTAAAGGTTAAAGTCCAAGGTTTTTTCTTTTGGATTTTATTTATAGCATTGAGATTAACGGTTGCCTCTTCTGCGGACTGGCCACCGGAGAGAAATGCGATACCTTATAGAAAGAAATATTATTAGAAGAAACTTTTCGTTTTTTTTTTATTAGACTAAAGATATTAGAACTATAAGAACTAAAACTAATAGAACTATTAGAACTAAAAGAAAATAAATTATCTGAAAAAAGCGTAAATATGAGTGGATAAGAGTGATTGAAATCTTATAATTTTTAATTTGGTACGCATTTTAAAAAGATATTTTTTTATTTTTATGTAGTCTATATATGCTGCCCTGCTTGACAACTCTTATCCATTTCTGGAAAAATGGGCATTAACCCATGGATCACACATCAGATGCGCATTTTCAAAATTTTGGTCGGCAAGGGTTGGCTTTTTTCATTTTTCGATTTTCAAAAGCCTATTTATTAGGTCCTTTTAGAGTTTTAGATGTCAATGCTCTACAGCGTAATAAGTTCCATAATGCAAAAAAAAAACTGAACAAATTTTCTTGGACGTGTCCCTTACTAGTTTCTGAAATTGGACTTCCAAGTTGTTTAACGCAAAATGGCGAGACACTCAGATTCAAAGTAAATACCTCTAAGTCTTTTATAAAAAACAAAAAATCTTCTAGACAAAAAACCTGATAATGTTACATTACTGCACTCAAATATTCATGTTAGAGAAATTAATTAAAAATAATTCACCGGGTAACGCTGCTGGCACTGTCCTTAGAAAGGTCGTAACAGTGGCATGTGCTATTTCGTCCGCAGTGTTTCTAATCGAACAAGCCTGACCTGGTGTCACCTAAAATATAAATCTTTTATTTTTTTATAAAAATGAATAGATTACGTAAATAAATGTTCCTTCGCAAGACAAAGTCAATAATGAGAACATTCTCTCATCTCTCTCTCTCATTCGAGGAGAACAAGACCTATGGACTGTGAGGGCAGGTGTTACGAAGACCAAGGGAAATGCTATGCTGACGTTTGTTTTAAAGAAATCACCCTTTATTATATTATAAACTAGTGTTAGTAAAATTACAAAATTTTATGAAAATATATTTTACATTTTTTACATTTACAAAACATTAAAATATAATACATTAATAAATTATTACAAATTTGAGAATAACAATGTATGTCTATAATAACTTTAAAATAGTAATGAAATAATTTAATTTTACATTTTATTTTATATTAAATTAATCTGAATAATAATAAAAATAATAAATAATGCATAAAACAGAGCGAAAATAAATTACAATAACACATTAAAACCTACGTTAGTTAGTTCGGAACACAAAATAGTATCAAAATAGATAAAACAGTAATAGAGACCCCGTTTCGGGTTCGATTCTGGAGTTTTCTTCTTCTGCAAGGATGGCATAGCAAAGCTTAGATGGCCACTCTCCCTGTTGCAAGCCATAAACGTTGCACACATTTGTTTTTTTTTTATCTTTTGTCGCCTACAGTTCTTTTTCTTTAATAGAGTTGGTGGTGTACAACAGCCGGAAATTACATGATCAAAAACACATACACATATAACAAAAAAAAATATTACAACATTACCATGTTGGGTTTCAGTAGTGATCCTTCTAAGTAGACGTGGTGGTCGTTGAGCGCTTTGTAGACCGCCGCTAAAACGACTTCTGTAACTTTTTGAGCTCTCACGATGTCATGATCGCCTGGTAATAATTTATTATAGTATATATCCACCTTGCAAACGACACGTGTTTCGCCTCAACACGAGGCATCTTCAAATATAGTAGACTCTACAGAAGACAAACGTTCTATTATACCTGAAGATGCCTCATGTTGAGGCGCAACACGTGTCGTTTGCAAGTTGGAAAAGTGGTAGTGTGTGTTTGGTGTTGTGTTTAGTGGTTGGTGGGTGAAGAGTTGCTGACAGCCGTTTTTCGGTAAGTTTTAGTTTAGTTCCAGGTAAATCCACTTCATCCAGCAGGAAAACACACATTATTAATTTTCTGTTATTGTTTGCTTGTCGCGGATCTTAGCTAAGTAAAAGTTTTGATTGTCCACATCACATTATTTTTTTACATTGTTATAAGGCATAAATAAACGTAAATTAAGTTTTTCCAAATACTGTCGTGATGAGGTGTGGGTGTATATAAAGCGTGTGCTCAAATTGTGTGTGTATTTTGGGTAGTGTAATCAAAACCGATAATAACTAAATTGAACTCATCAACTTTTCATAATTGAGCTCACCGTCTAACAAAATGTCCGGTTCAACGATAGGAACCATTCCTTGGCTTTGACAGATCGACGCGTACCGTGCAAGCACCTGAGCGGTGTCCTGTATGGCCCGGACTGACGGTGTATGCGCCCCAATTTTCAGCGGGCAACGCCATTTGGCAAACCTACAACCCTCTTTCTTGTAAGCTGCGCATCTTTGAGCCAGGTCATCTAGGCCTATTTTAAAAAATAAACGAAAATTAATTTTACTGTAGCACAACTCGCCACCACAAAAACTTTTATTACCACCATCTAGATGAATGGTGAATCAGTACCACAGCCGGTTATCGTTGGTAGCCAGCTACCTTTAGCTATATTTCTTCACCAATGCAACATCAAAACCTTCAAAAAACACCTTCTTTTGGTCTTTAGACCCTCGTCCACAGTTCAAGCGATAAAATAGGTCGCTGTTCTAGATCCCGTATCTTCTTATAACCATTTCCATGCATTGATCAATAGCAAAAAGACGCCAAATATTTTCCCTTCATACATTTCACTCAAATTTAAAAATAATACTCTACAACTCATTTAAAATAAAAAATAATACTACACATACACACACACTGCATCATTCATATAGGTCAATTTTAAATTACTTAACACATACAATATATTTACCCTGAGTCGTAACTTCATCCTCAGATAAGAACAACGGCACCACATCTCTGTCCACCTTAATGCCTGGAATTATATTCTTCTTTTCCAGCACGTCTATGAAACGTGTTCCGTCATCGGTTTTCTGGTATACAGTCTCATCAAACAGGATCACAGCTGAAATATGATCCGAAAGACCCTGAAATTTTATTAAGCTGATAAACACACATTTTTTGCGAATTGCAAGCAGGTCGATCTATGAAATGAGTCACCGCCGCTACAACTGTAACGCGAATGGAACCAAAGATGCATTGCCCACCTAAGGGTAAAGATGTGAATGGCGTGTGACAAAGAAGGACTTAACGGGAGGTCAAGTTATGGAAAGAGAAGTAATAGAAAGGGAAGAAGGAACTCAATAATCGTGACCCGCAATGTAAATAAAATACTAAACGAACTCGAAAGGTTTACTTCTCTTGAGTCCGTGTTATCGAGGAACTGGATAGCCTCGACATTCACATAGTGATGTAGTTTTCGTTCATGGCTGGCTTGGGCGTATTTATATGTAATACTATGTATTTATTATAATTTCTGACGTACCACGGGGCATTTAAAATACCCCTGAGTACTTTGTTCTGGAATCGTTGAATCATTTATATGTTACTTTGTTTGGTACAACCCCATAGTTGTATGTTATAAGTCCATACCGGTATAAGGCCCTTTTTATACATAAGCAATTTGTACTGCATATGTATAAAATATATTATAGTTTTAGTCTTTATTTCTAACGATATGACCAAAGTGTTGTATCTTAGGGCCAAACGATTGTCTGAGGAAGACAGTCTTTCGCGGATACTCACATGTGTGAGGATGGACTCATTAGTACGATTTGCAATCCAGGTCATGTTTATTCGTATAATAATAATTCATCATTCATTCATATCCTCACGCCTGTTTCCCGTAAGGGTAGGGAGAGACCACAGATCTCCATCCGCTACGATGCCGGCACACCTTCCTTGCTTCCTCCACGCTCATCCATCTTTGTATAATAAGTATAATATTGATAGATGTATAAAATTAAATAATTTGTATTTGTTTACCTTTGATCTTTTTAGTAGATTATTATCATCTTAATTAGTGAACTGTACAAAATAAAACAGTTTAATTACAACAGCCTTTTGAGACCTTACGTCTTTCCCGGCTTGTTTATCTTTCCAACTCACAATTAATTTCCAGCGTAAACTTGGCTCGAAATACCTACCTAGTACGTATATTTATCTCTGTTCAAGAAATTAAAGGATTTTCGTCGGTGTAACTAGGGACGACTTAACTAGGTCCCTTGAATGTTGTTATTTCGGTAATTCTCAAACAAGATATCTAGTTGTCACACATTTTTCTTTATATTTTATTTTAGTTATTTATTTTAGAAGAACTAACAGCTAATAATATAACCTCAATAAACTAATAATAAAATTCACAAATCATAAGTTCAAATAAAAGTTCCCAGTCATAGAATTAAATTAAGATCCAAAATAAAGCATACTATATAAAATACATACATACATATAGTCACGCATGTCTCTCTGTAGGGTTAGGCAGAGAAACGCTACGATTCCAACACACCTTCCATGCTTCATTCACACTCATCCATCTATTCATCCATCCTTCCCCTTACATTCATCGTAGCGAAACGGCCCTGCGTTCGTTGCTTCTCGCCCTCGTAGGAAGCAGGGCGTTACGGATGGCTAACAACGTCGCCGTCATTTTTTACGAGCCACGAGCATAAAATACACATTTAAATATATCCAAAGAATTAAAAATTATTATAATAGTAATAAAAATGAAAACAAAAAACAGTAGAGTAATCAGAAGAAAAAAGGAGCACCAAGTTTTTGATTATTTTTTTTTTATATATTCGCGCCTATCCCCAGCAGGGGTTGGCAGAGACCACAGAGCTCCATCCGCTGCCATTCATCGCAGCGAAACGGCTCGTCATTGGTCGCTTTTCGCCCTCGTGAGAATCAGGACGTGACGGGTGGCGAATCACGTCGCCGTCCTTTTTCGACAAATTAGGTATATTAAATTCGTCTTAGTGAATCCCACGAGCCGCAAGGGAGGATGGAGGTCAGCCCCAGCAGAGCCCTGCATGTTGAGGTAAGGCACCATAGTCCCCGGGGGAGCCCGACCCCGGGACGATCGGCACGCTTGCGACTAGGCTCGCCCCTAGCCACGCATCCATTGGCACGGCAGACCGTGGATTGGCGGAGAGGAAGGGAAAGGATAGAGAAGAAAGGATGGGCAGGAAAGGAAATGCGGATATTGGGGGGGTTATCAGAATCAGAATAAACATTTATAAATCCATATAAATATTTATTCCGATGCGGGAATCGAACCCGCGACCATCCGACTCCGCGGGCGGAGGGCCCCGCCACTGAGCCAATCGGTCGTCAAGTCTATATAATCAAGTTTTTGATTATATAGACTTAAATACATAAAATAAGTACTGATGTCTACAAGACCCTCTACGTATTATTGCCTAATAATTTCAGTCTGTCAGAGAACGGAAAACAGAGGAGACGAGCGCTGGAGTGAAGATAGCAGCTTGGTAATCGTAGTCGCGCCCTTCAGCTACATAGAACATCGAACAGCGAAAGACGGCTGAAGAAAGAGACTGGACACGTGTAACCCGGTCTATGTTTTGAAGAGCAAACGAATACGTATATCGCTTAATAGAAAGCAATCAACACCTCCCATAGACATCCGCATCACCATAGGCAATACGGAAGCGTTGCCGGCCTTTAAAGTATGTGTAGGCTTGTTCTTTGAAGGTTCCAATGTCGTATCGGTTCGAGAATAGTAAGGAAACAGCTGGTTCCACAGGATCATGTTGCCCAGAATACGGTACGGTACACGACGGTAGTATGTTGATATTCTGGTCACTGGACATTCGAAGTTTTCAGACAGACGTGATAGACTAAAGTACATATTTATATGTATGTCTACGTTGATATTAGTATTATTTTAAAATTGTATGTGATAATAAAACCTAACAAACCGAAAACCGAAACTACCACTTTCGGAGTCAATTGTCGCTAATTTTAGACGTATAACGATAAATATATGAGAATATGACCTTTAGGTCCCAATCTCGAAATATCAATTTATTCCGAATCTGGGTGATAAGGCAATTTGCTCGAAACATGCGTGGTGAGTTAATATTCATTTCTCCATAGTGAAAAAGAAAAATTCACTTACATCATCTGTAGTAAAAAGTAGGTGACGGTATCGTCTTCTGTTGTTCTCCGTGTTTTCCAAGCCTACGTTTGCCAAGAGCTTTCCAATACCCTCTGAAAATAATATATTTAAAGATTAACTTTTATGTAACGCATTTGTTCTTTTGACTATGTTTTACGTAATACCTACCGGGGTTACTCCTATACAAAAAATGGTTAAAATGCAAGTACTTACGTGAGGGAGAAAAAAAACAAAATGGAAAACAAGATGGCCGCCATACAAAGCGATAATCGCTGTTTATGAGCCTGTTACTCTGAAACTTAGTATCTGGAGGTTTATGGGCCTGATAAATAATTCTAAATTTTTTAAAAATTTTAAATTAAATTAAAAAAATTTTAAATTTTAAAAATTTTTGCCTGGCCTGCAAGCAGGAAAAGCTTCTCGATCTCAATAAGACGCATTTTTCAACGGCACGTGAAAACGAAATGCGATAACGGGGTTGTGCTCCAAAAAACATTGTTTACGAACTTTAGTCGATACCACGGATACACAATTTTCGGCCTATCTCGAAAAAAAATATTCTCGGCCGATAATTTTTAGACATTTTAAAGTTTAATTTCGGTCCGGTAGTAGTAGGTACGTTAAAACCTCTGAGGGACCGCTGCAGCGGGACCCAAAGTATTATATAGAGAAAAGAGCCTAGCTTCTCACAGCACAACGAGTTTTATTATAGTATCTAAAGTCGGCAAACGTAGTGTGGGACGCCCTCCTGCTAGATGGAGCGACGATCTGCGCAAGGCGGCTGGCAGAGACTGGATGCGTGTAGCCGAAGATCGGGCTAGGTGGCGCGCTTTGGGTGAGGCCTATGTCCAGCAGTGGACTGCCGCGGGCTGATATTGATATTGATATTGATCTAAAGTCTGCTAGTATGGATCTTATAAATTTGTAAATAAAAGCTTATTTATTTATTTAATAAGCGAAAAGGATTACAGATATGACTACAGAGAGAGGTAGAGAGAGGTAGTAAATTTTCCTTAAAATCAAAGGATGTTGCCATAACCCTGGCGGACGCAATCACGAATCGCAGTCAGTTAATTATTTTTATAAATAAAATATTATTCTATGAAGGTGATATATACCGTTAGATTCATCGACGGCAAGAATACCTTTCCCCGGGGCCACGATCTCTTGTACTGTTCGCTTAAGTTCCTCTTGCAACTTTGAATCAAGATACGAAAAATAAGTGGGCATTTTGCTAAAAAGAAATAAAATCTATTTATTTACACACCAATCTAATTCTAAATACATATTTATCTTCTATCTTAAATAATTTATCTTGCGAATGTGGATGGAAGTGTCGGTAGAAGAAGACCACGAAAAACTTATCTTGCCAAATTGCTTTTTAGAAAGGCCAGGTCAAGAATACCCTTAACCAGCAGGCTTGCATGAGGGGAATAATAAGTGTTGAGAAAGCAAGGGAAGTATGCTGAGATCGTAGCAGATGTAGATCTGTGGTCTCTGTCTTCCCCTACGGGAGACAGGCGTGACAATATGTATGTATGTATGTATGTATCTTAAATAAACATTTTACAATGGTAAGTGTAAACACACAACACCTTACACCTTACTTTTTTTGTAAATGTTTTGCATACCAAAAAGGCGAAATATATATAGGTATTATATACCATGTAACATCTATAATTATTCTTATTTCTGTCAAATAAAAATATTACTATTTTAATTAGGGTACATATAACCGCCTAAAGAAAATATTGTAGTTATGATAGTTCAGCATATTAACAAATAAATTTTATTTTAGGAAATAAAAAATCTTCAATAAAACTTTCACGAGAACGTGAGTTTTTCTTTCACTATTTAAAGCTTCAGTTATTATGAGCTCTATCTGCTAATTATACTGGCATTTAGTTTTGAATCAGTTGTAAAAGAAATGTTATTTGCAAAAAATTGTACCTACATACGTATATCTTGACTTCTTAATTAGCACCTTATTATTTTAATGTTGGCACCAAATTACCTTAATACGATTTGGTAAGATCGCCACTATTTTATCAAAAGATATTTGTTAGCTAATTAACTTGATTTTGGACAAAGTTTTTTAAAAAACCCACTAATAAGAAATGTTAATTTTATAAACATAATTAACACTCTTATTATGGAAATGAATTATCTATTGAAAAATGTAGATTAAAATTGCTTGGCATATATTTTTTAACAAACACATTTTGACGCTTCTCATGTACCTACAGACAATTGATTTTCGCAAAATAAGAACTGACTATTAATCACGTATTCCAAAATAATAATACCTTATATTCGGCAAGCAGTGTTACACAATCGTCTATTTTGCTGTAGAACAAACGCGTTAATGATTATATAATTTGTTGATTACAGAATATGCTGCTGATAACACATTTCTTCTCTGATTAAAGTCCAAACGCAATATAGTATATTTTATTTTACCACAAATTCTCATATTCGAAAGAAAATATTTAAAAGATTCTTTGTGTCATTATGATATCACTTCTGTATTTGTATTCTTTGATGGCAATCACTTACAACTATTATGACAGGAAATATATAGAAATGTACTAGTTAGCTTGTCACGTTACGTATTGAAAATGGTGGCTATTCTACCAAAACCTTCTATAGACTTTTTCAGTCAGCTTAAAAAGTCATGATACACACATTTATTTCATATCACTTTATTTATACGCTTTAGTCGAACTATATTGCATGATATGCCACCACATTTAAATAATATAACTAGGCCATCACATTTAAAAAATAATGTAAAAAAGAAATATTTAGTATATAATAAATAGTAATAAATAAAACTGATAATAACATAAGATTATAGAAATGAAATAAAAACACAACGTCACTCAAGTAAATTGGCGGGAAAAGTCCATTTGTACTGTCTGTCAACTAACATCTTTTTTTCTTTTTTTTAAGGGATAGGAAGGCAAACGAGCAGGTGTGTCACCTGATGAGAATCAATCAACTCCGCCCATGGACATCCGCAATGCCAAAGGCTTCTGCAATAAAAGTGTTGCCGGGCCTTCAAGAAAAGTGTAGGCTTGTTTTTTGAAGGTACCAATGTCATATCGGTTCGGAAACGCCGCTGGAGTAGTGGTGCATGGAAAGAAGTTTCTAAAAAAACGTACCATACTGGATCGCTACTCATCTAGATAGTGGATATGAAACTAATTAACACATAACACACATCTGCTATTTAGTACTAATAATAACCTAAGTTTCTATTTATAGTAAAAACGTAGGTTTTTACTTATAGTAAAAACTTATATGTTTTTACTTATAGTAAAAACTTATATGTTTTTACTTATAGTAAAAACTTATATGTTTTTACTTATAGTAAAAACTTAGATTATTATTAGCACTAAACGTAAAAAAGGAATGGCAAGAAGTAGGTGGTACATTCAATTAATTCCTACTTCAATAAATATCAAATATATTCATTTATTACATATTTTGGATTTTTCATTTCTAGTTTTACTAATATTTAGTTTTAGAATAGGTAAGTAACTTTGTTGTGTTTTGTTTCACACTGTAAAAGACTTTTAGATGTAATCTAGAGGGAGATTACATCTAAAAGTCTTTAACAGTGTTTTCTCCTTATATGCGAATTTAGGTGAGAATATTTATTTTTAACGAAAATAATAATTTTTTAAAAACTTGGGATTTTTCCTGAATATAAATATATATTATATTATAATGACGTAATCTGAATTTACTGCAATGTGCTAATGGTTTTATCATTTTTTCCAAGCGATAAAATATCATTTTTTATTTCACTGCCATCTATTAGTTTTATTAAGAACTTTTTTATATAATTACTTACAACATCGTTGAAAAGTTAATATCGAGAGATATACAAACATTTTTTTAGATGCCACTACTGAACATCGGTAAAACAGCTTTTAAGCCACAACAGTTTATCTTTAGTCCTTCAAATGACCTTTTATTCGTATCTTATGCTTGGCTTATGAAATTTTGACAGTTGTGCCGAAGAGTAGTTCGGGAGTGTCAGTAATTTTACACGGTGAAGAACTAATAAAAAAAGTGAGTCTAATTATAATTTACTTATTACGTTATACAATATAATTAGGAAACAAATGCTACGTAAAATATTTAACCCTATAGGTTAGCTTACTTCATTATATAATTTAGTTAATTTATTCAATTTTTTTGTTATTAAATTATTAATCTATATTTCGAAAAATTTTAAATTTGTTATTTGTTTTATTTAAATTAAAAACTATATATCTTAGTATAATTTTTTAAATATTTTGCCTTATTAATTTGATATATAATATTTATCCATAACTAATTTTTTTAAATTATTTAACTCAACCTATAAAAATCTATTTTTACATTGATTTTAATTGAACTTTTGACTTAGATAACAACATAACTTTTTGTTTATGTCTCTATAATTTCACGATTGCAGTTTTATAAAAATGTATGTGCAGTATATGTAACGAAATTTGTATTCTTTTATAAAAAAAATTAAATAAACGATTTGTGAATTTTTTTATGAAATTTCTCCAATGACCTGTCAAGGTCACCTTAACCTTTTTTAATTTTGACCAGTGCGTCCTATATTTATCTTTATACTGCGCAGATATCGAATATAAAACATTTAATTATCTATAATTAACTCCATTTACACACTATACTTTCTTTACTTGTATGACTCACGAGCAGCTTCTCATACGTGACTTGATGAACAACTTAAGTTTTTTTTTTAAATTTGCGAGAATATTTGTTGTATCTCCTTGTGTTAAAGACACTCCACTTAGGTTGGTTCAAAATCTTTAGCGTCGACATATCAAATGACTTCCAGCTCTGATACCATATGGAAGAAAACACTAAGCTGGTCTCTAAAACATATATTTCATACTGGCTCATAGCCTCCACATTATAAGGCACAGGTCATGCCACACATGAGATACTTTTTTCTTGAAACCAACTACCTTCAGTTGAATTTCTTTCTCAATATAATATTGGAAACTTTAAAAATCAAACAAAAAGGTTGGTGAGGCCTGTGTAATACCTATATTGTAGCAGATGTTTATGGGTGGTGTTTATTGCTTTCATCAGACATGATTGTTCATTCACCCTCCTATTCCATTAAAAAATTATTAATATATTGAGAGATTTAAAAAACTCCAATTGTTCTATGCACTTGGTGTATAGTTTCATTTTCTTGAATTTTTAAACCTATTTTAGAATTCTGATAATTACTTATCAAATTTAATATAACTATTTTTATGATTTAATTTTTGTACATGGTAATATTTTAATGTCAGTTTGATATTCCCAATTTGAATTTTTTAAAAACAAAACAAGTGATTGAATGGTGTAATCAGTTAGGTAAGCTCTATATAGATATTATTTGTAATGTCGAGTATAAGATTTTCTAATTTTTTAAATTTATATAAATGTATGTAAGTTTAATGTTTTATAATATACATAAAAATTAAAAAACCAAAATGCCTCCGAAAGGAAAAAAGGGCAAAAAGGGACCACCTGAATCAGGATGGATGCCAGGATTTGGAACAAAAGGTATATACTATAATAATCCCTATAAAGTAATTGGTTTCCAATTAGTTCTAAACATTTTATGTAGGTTGCTACCTATATTTATATAAAAAAGAGCTATTAATGTATCAATACACATAATACTGCATATAATTAAAAATATAATCATGCAGGAGGTACATATATCACTCTTTTAATGATCTTAATTAATTAATTTGTATCATATTATATCTGTTTTTATAAATACCTAAACTATCAGTACACAATATTGTGTAAATCAATTATCCAAAACCAGTGAAATAGTGAAAGTTCTTCATTTGCATACATACATATTGTCACGCCTGTCTCCCGTAGGGGTAGGCAGAGACCACAGGTTTCCATCTGCTATGATCTGAGCATACTTTCCTTTCTTCTTCCACACTCAGTACTCTCCTCATACAAGCCTGCCGGTTAAGGGAGAAGAGGTTAAAAATCTTCATTTGCAGTTAAGACATACAGCTTAGTAAATATAACTTCGGAAATATTTTAATTTTAATTAATAAAATATATATTATATATATTTATTTAGAAAATATATCATATTACACAATATTTATTTATATAAAGAACTACCCCTATAAACTGGCCCTTTCTGTACCATAAGCAACTCAGAATTTTGACCAAGTAAGTCAACAAAATTATGACTTACTTTAATTGAATTTGATTTTCTTTATTTCATAAATATGTATTTTATTTTTTAAATAAAACCAATTTTAAATGTTATTATTTAAAATTTGTTTTATTATTTTTATTTTTTTAATATATTTGTGATTTATTTTGAAAAAATTTAGGTTTGCCTGTCCTAGTCCCACAGTTTGTTTTTGGTTAGAAAAGCATAACATTGATTTCTTTTGTTGATTGATTTTACCATATTATAATTTCACTCCGTAACAGTCTAATCATGTTTCCATTATAAAATAACAATTGCTAATTCTGACAATAACAGCATTTGAAGCTTACTTATATTAAAAATTATGTATTTGAAACAATGCAACCAGAGTTAAAAAACAAATAATGGGTGTCTCCATGGTAAAGCCGAGTGGTAATGTTATTGACAGGGATAAAAAAGATAGGCTTTAAAAAATAATGCTTAACATAGATAAAATAGACAATATAATAAAAATTACCTAGTAGTATAGCTACAGCTATATGAATAGAAACTGTTTACTGAGTAATACTATCTTTGTAGTAAACAAGCCCCTATGAGTCAATGACTGTCTGTAATCCTTGGCTTGCGGCTGACCCCGGGCTTTATAGATAAAGTTATAGAGCCAAAAGTAAAATAAATTGATTCCACCATATCATTTAATAATGAAATATTTTTTGATCACATTTCTTTGGTTTATAATTTTTTTTTTTGTATATATATGTAAGTAGAAACTAAATGAATAAATAGTATTTGAAACAAGCGAGTTCAATACCTAGTTTGTTAAACTTACCAAGACTGAGTGAGCAAAAGGCAGATATTCTGCCATCATCACACTTCTTACTTTGATGTAGTAAGAAGTGTCATGATGGCAGAATATCTATCTTTTGCTCACTCGGCTGGGCAGAAATTTGGACTGAGCAATGGCCCTATTGTATTCTACAGAATGCCCATTATATTATTTTTATTTATGTAATTTTATTGTAAATGTAATGTTTTTTTTCTAGTTTTTCTCTTTATTTTTTAATATTTCGCTATAAGCCATTGCGCTCTAAATTGATTAAAAAGTAGCGGGGAGGGAGGCTTTTAGTAGGGGCGTTGCCTGCCCATTTTTGGAGCAATGAACCCACCACATTTTTTTTCCTAGGCGTATCGGTGACACCCATACTAGGAACAAATACCTGTAGGCAACACATACATTTATCTCAATGTCAAAACCCGCGATTGACTATGACTGCGGTTTCACAATTGACCCAATTTATCTAATATATTCGAAAAAAGTACAATTTTAACTTTGAGTCATTACGTGAAAATCAAATACTAAACGCTGAGCGAAGTATGTGTAAGGTAACAGGAAAAGACGTTTATATTTTTTCCATGTATTAGGATTTCTAAGTTTAAATAGACACCCTTGAGTTGAAGCACGCCGACGTTGTTGGTTAATTAACTTGAGATCGTCTAGTAATTAGTAAAGTCTGTCAAATAAACCATGAGAAAAATATCGACGTATCGTCTGGCGAAGACGAAACTCCAAAGTATTTAGGTATACTGCCAAAAAGCTACACGTAATAATCCGGTCACTTGTGTAGTTGAAAAGGACAGTATGACCTTCATTTGCACTCTCAGGACATATAAGACAATTGCGCAATTGAGTGCGCAGTCGAACCTCTTCAGAATCTCATCACGTAAATTTAACATTATTGTAATATTAGGGTCAAATAAAAAAAACTTTCGATTTTATACCTACTAGTCGCATAGGGACGAACATAAATAATAAAAAAAATACTAAGAACATGAATAAAATTCAATAATTTTCCCGAAGGAGACAAGTGCTAGAATATTTTTTTAAAAATTATTTTGTCTAAATGCTGACCACCTCATTCGGACACCCTCTTGGAATCTAGCCACAGTATTCAGTGCCAATCGCTCAAGTAGTGACGGTAATGAATGAATGCCATCAACCGCGCGGACGATATTTACTGCTGAGATGGTCGTCAAGTTTGTTACATAGACTTTACTTAGGACGAAGTCCATAAGGGTGAGATCCGGCGACCTGGGTGGCCAGGAGATATTACCGAAACGGCTTATTAATTTATCGGAGAAGAAATCACGAAGCTCCATGATCTCTATAGCAGGTACTTCTTGGGCTATGTCCAGTTATTACGCTGGTTACCGCGCATAGTTGCGCATTCATGAGTTGAAAGAGTTTCCTTGTGAGGCCTTGATTGATTTTTCAGGTAGGGCTTCTTTGGATTGTCGCCAACCAGTGAGGTTGATCCAGTACATCAAAGTATTTGTTCGTATGTTTTTGATCATGGTTAAGAGGCCACCGAAAGGCAATGGTTTCGTTGTTTCCGGTCCAATGGCTCCAGTTATTGATGCATTTCTGGCAAGTTCATCTTCAGCATCATTACCCCTTGAACCACTTGATATTATTATGTTTACTTGCTTCCACAAGCAATTCTTGGACATTGAGAATAATTCCGGAATGTATCTCACTGCTGTTCAAACAGATCAGTACAGCCTGGCTGTCTGTAAATATCCTAATGGACTGGCCTCTGACCTCACGAGCGTTGATGGTATTAATGGCTAGGATTATAGCCATCAATTCGACTTGAAAGACCGATTTGTAGCTAACGCTGTTACACAAGTTACAATGTCCCGAAGTGATAAGACCGAGGGCTGTTATTTGTTAGGTTACTAAGGCATATTATAATGATGTATTGATAGACGACCAATTGACTCAACTGACTGATTACAAGATTCACAATGGTGGGTTAATGTCCATTCCTCCAGAAATGAGAAGGTCCTTGCCTAGCATTGGGATAAATTATATGGGCTAAGAAGATAAACTTATTGATTTGTTTGAGCGAAGAAATATGCATTATTTTAAAAAAATAATGTGAGGATATTCTAAAACTGGCATTTTCTAAAAAAAGAGTGTATTATTTTTGAGTAATTAATTGATATCTGCATTTAATGTCAGTAATTTTTACTGACATTTAAAGGTTGTTTACTTGAAATACTCTACCCATATTTGTAAAAAAATATTGAAATGTAATGTCATTGCAAAGCGTGTATATAAAGATTTTTAGATCACATTTCCTTAATCTATGTCCTTGTGAACACTAACAACAAAATACAGGACCGTCTATTTATATTCAGAATTAAAAAAAATATCACGTTTTAAGCGGTATATTGCATTTTCATCTTATTCTGAGCTATATATAATTACAAACTTATTCGCAAACGGCCAGCAAAGAAAGCGAGTTAATAAAAACGTGATAAAAAAAAATCTTTCATAGAACTTTAATTTTTGTTTTACCGTGTTGTATCGATGACTCCTTGGCTCCGGGACTATAGTACCTAACTTTTAAGTATTCTCTGGATAGAAATCCCAACTGGCAACTGATTTTTATAAACTCAAATGTACTGTTTTTTAATACAATTTATGTATATGTAATGTGTTCCGAATATATTGTATCTGAATTCTCCTCTCCTTCTGGATTCTAAATAAAATCGTTTCATAAGAAAAGGAGATTTCGGACGCAAAAGAGCGTTATATATTTGCGTTCACACTTGAGGACATGTAAAAGATCGACGACACCTATACGTATTTCCTGTAAGAAAAGCAATGACGTATTTTAGTTTTATACACCATTTGAATCGGACAAAAAAAGGCATTGAATGGTCTCGGTCATTATTTTTTTTTTAATTTCCATAAAAAAGGACTTAGACCATTGGATACAGTTTTTTTTTTCTGATTCAAATGGTTTTTAGGGTGGCCAATGAGGAGGTTCTCCGACAAGTCAAGCAAAAACGTGAACTTTTGCTGACTGTCAAAGGTAGAAAAGTTGCTTACCTGAGTCATATCATGAGACATGACAAGTACAAATTGTTGCTGATCTGAAAAACTGATCATGATGGGAAAAATCGCGGGCAAAAGACAAGTTGGTCGAAAAAGAAAGTCTTGGCTACGTAATATCAGGGAGTGTACCGGGATAGCGAGTGCTGCAGAACTGCTGTACCTCGCGAAGGGAGGAAAGTTGTGCTGAATTGACTGCCAACCTTCACAAGTCGGAGAGACACTCGTAGAAGAGAAGATAAAATCAAAATACGTCATTTTCTTCTTACAGCAAATACATTTTCTGTCGTCGAATGTGTCTTGCGCAATTCACACTTCTGACATTTCCCATAAAAGATCCCATAAGAGGAAAAAAATAGCTGAATTTGCTAGGATGAATTTATCATTTGTTTCACGTAATTTTCAATCTTCCGTCATTAACAACCTTTCGGTTGTGGATTGTGAGTTGCTACGCTTTTAAAATTAATCAAATTAATTAATGATAAAAACAGACACACCTACCGATATTGAAGTAACATTGACACACCCGCGATTATGAGACACAAGTTCATCGACATAATTACGGATCTTGTCGTATTTTTCACAGATAACGTATAAAAACATTGAAAAAAATACATAAATAACATACGCTGACGAAATAAAATGGTTAGATTTCGTGTTGCATCACCTGCTTTACAGATAACATTTTGTACTTTGATAACTTATTTACTTTAATGCGCGGTGATCAAAATAGAGATGAAGAAAACTTAATAAAGTAATGAGTGCTATTTATATACGGGGACCGTTAATTTAAGTTATTAGAATTACATACTATATTAATATAGTTACATAATAATATGTAATATGTACACAATGTCACAAAATAAAAACCTAACGTCAAAATATTCGAACATAGTAAATGTTCGAATATTTTCATTTTAGGTTTTATTTTTAAAAAATATACAAAAAATTACTAGAGTATGGAATAAAAGGTGTCATGACAAAAGTTAAGAAAGGGATGCTTAGATGGTTTGGGCCCATATATAGATGCCATAAGATAGATGAGAGATGACTGGTAAAAGAAATTTACGTTGCGGATGTGAATAGAAGGTTCGGTAGGAGAAAAACAAGGAAACATAACATACATTGGTGAGATTGCCGAAGTGTTTAAAAAAGGCTAGGTCAAGAGTACCCTTAACCGGCGAGCTTGCAAGAAAAGTGTGCCGAGATCGTAGCAAATGGAGATTTGTGGTCCCAGTCTATCCCTACGGGATACGGGTTCGTGTAGTCGAAGATTGAGCTCAATAGACTTAACCAAATCAGTGGACTTTTGTAGGCTAAAGATCATTAAAGACTTTAATTTTATGTCATTATTTTATTGAACAGTTAACCAATAACGATTAATTAGGAATCAAGAATAATTAAGATTTTATATTTTTCATCCTTTATATTTTTAAATTATTATAAAGTTCAATAGGCATATAATTCAATCTATTTCGTACAAACAGATTAATGATACCCAATTACGGTGACAATTAACCTTCTTACAAAATTAAAGAGATTAAAAAACTCCATAAAATATATGGTTATAACGTAGCTCTCTTGGCAACAATTGAGACTAAAGAAATAATTTTTTTTGCAGCCACAATGACTACCTACTTCCAGTACCCCACTCCCGAGCTGCAGGAGGAGCTGAGGAAAATCGCTCAGGCGATCGTCGCTCCAGGCAAGGGCATTCTCGCCGCTGATGAGTCCACCGGTAAGAATATCTCATCATCTTTTACTATAAAAATGAGTGTATACTGTGGGTATGTAAGTAGTAGAATAGAATACGCTTTATTTGTACTCTAAAAATAATATGTTGCTAAGCAAAGATCAAGAGTTTTTTTTAGTTAATACACAGATTTTGGTATATACTGTTTTAGCGAAAAACAAACTACACCAATATAACGTTATGGTATGACCACAACGCTGATTAAATGAATAATAAAAACCTAACCACGACGCTGATTAAGTGAGCGATAGAAACCAGAGGTCCAATCTCCGCTCTCCTTCCTTTGAAATCGTCATTCCCTTATTTTACTTCCAACTTCCTTTCCTATTATCCAATGAGGACGATGAAAAGGTGACATGTCTGATAGTTTTCCTACCCCTCTACAGCTCGACCAAATTGCGCGTTGATGGTAATAGCTTTCGAAGTTAAGAGTCGTGGGTGTGAATCACGCGTCAAGATAAATATTTGTATCACCTACATGTTCTTTTTTCTGTGTCGGTCTGTATGTCATTTGTATGTTTAAAATGCAGTTTCAGATATAAGCTTAAAAGCTGTTTACTATTAATTATATTTGATAGTGGTAGAGCCACGCTGCAGACGAATACTTTGTCAAGAATGGCATAATATTTGTCTGTGGCATGAATGTGCCGGTTCGCCCGGGGAAGTATCACACTTCCGAAGAAAACCGGCTGCTGAGTGTTAGCTTAGCTACCGCGCTTCGTACGGTGAGCGGTTGAGTTCCGGAGGCCCAACACCCTTCGCCTCCCCCCTCCCTCTCTCCCTCCCATTCCCACTACAATAATGACTCTTTCCTTAAAGGTCGGCGACGCTTCCGCACTGCCTATGGCCCTGCAGATTTCTATGGGCGGCGTTGATTGCTTTCCATCAGGTGACACGCCTGCTCGTTTGCCTTCATATCCCATAAAAAAAAATGTTATTTAAAAAAGACAAAAAAACATCACAAAATATATGTATTAATACTTGGCAACCGTTTAATATTCAACCTCATTGTAAAGGAACGATGGGCAAGCGCCTCCAGGACATCGGAGTTGAGAACACTGAGGAGAACCGCCGCAAATACCGCCAGCTTCTATTCAGTACCGATCCGGTTAGTAATATTTTTCCATTCATTTGTATGTTTCATTTCTAGATCTAAGATACAAAGAACTTGGGTTTCTTTTATTTTTCTTCAAAAAAATGCTAAACATTGTCGTAAAACTAACAGTAATTCAAGAGAAAATTTTCACATACCAATCTGACAATTTGGAGTATGAAAATTAGTGTATAAAATTATCTTTCTGTCATGAAAGTCTCGTACTTACATATTAGTTAGCCGTTTCCAAGATACTCGGAAACAATAAGTACAACGACCGTGTACAATTTTGATTTTTATCGTACATTCTTAGTCTATATATAAATAATTATTTTAATATACGTATGTATGCATCCTACTTCCTAATATCCTACTTAATTATAAATGCGAAAGTTTGTGAGTATGGATGTATGTTTGTTACTCTATCACGAAAAAACTACTGGACGGATTTGGATGAAATTTTACAGTAATATAGGTTATACATCGAAATAACATATAGATTACAATTTGTAATGATTTTATGTAATATAACGATACATGTCAATTAAGTCGGAAAAAAATGTGGCCTCTGACAGCTATCTTCGCATACGCTGCCTAAACCATTGGAGTTACACAAAGATGATGTACCGTAGGATTGTTTGTCTTTAATACTTCTAAATAAAAGTCTGCGACAGCATATCTACCTTTTATGTAGAAGCCACTATGACCAAAATTGTGAACCATAAATTAAGTAAAAAAAAAAAATATATATATATATATATATATATATATATATATATATATATATATATATATATATATATATATATATATATATATATATATATATATATATATATATATATATATATATATTTATTTAAAATGATTTGTCACAAAACTGAACGTGGCAGATTTAATTCCACGCGAGCGAAGCCGCGGCCATAACTCAATGGCATAGCTACCGTCTACGGAGTTAATTGCCGCAAGTTGGATTCCCGTAAAGATAAATATATGTATGACCTACCTACATCCTTAATTCTTAGTCTGGTTTCCCCGCCAATGCGCCTTGGACAAGCCTGGTCTGGTGGATGAACACTATGAATTGTGAAAATAAATCTTGAATTGTGCAATATACTTTTTACGTAATCAATTTTCTAGGCCATCTCGGAAAACATCTCTGGTGTTATCCTGTTCCACGAGACCCTTTACCAGAAAGCAGACGACGGAACCCCTCTTGTCTCGCTGTTGGAGAAGCGCGGCATCATCCCCGGTATCAAGGTCGACAAAGGTGTAGTCCCACTTTTCGGCTCTGAGGACGAATGCACTACACAGGGTAAGAAAATCTACTTATAAATATATATACCACTAAATTGTCAAGTGGGAACATTTTCCTTTAAACTTGATCTCCAGTTTTATATTATCATTTGAGATAACGATGTCAGTTCGTACAACAAATATCCCACAAGAGCGTCGTCTTGTCTGCTTATCGTACATATTATTTGACGTGCTTGTGTACCTATTGGACATTAATTTTATGATATTTATTACTCATTATTTGTATTGATTTCTACACACTGGTGTTTAGTTGTGAATGAGTTTATATATTTGGGGTCACTGTTTACAAGAGATGGAAAATGTGAAGGAGACATTGAAAGACGAGTGAAAGTTGGTAATCAGGTTAACGGAGCCCTGCACTCCTTTATGAAAAGTCAGAATGTGTCAAAAACGGCCCGACTGGTGGTTCATCAGGGGGTGCTTGTTCCGACGCTTATATACGGTAGTGAAAGTTGGGTTTGGCAGAAGAAGCATGAAAGCAGACTGAATGCGGTGGAAATGAGAGCATTAAGAAGTATGTGTGGTGTAACCCTGAATGATAGAATAAGAAATGAAGATATAAGAGAGCGATGTGGAGTAAAAGAAGGTGTTGTGACAAAAGTAGAAAAAGGGATGCTTAGATGGTTTGGACATATAGAGAGGATGGATGAAAGACGACTGGCAAAAGAAATTTACCTCACGAATGTGGATGGAAGGGCCGGAAGAGGAAGACCACGAAAAACGTACCTTGACCAGATTGCTGAACTTTTTAAGAAAGGCCAGGTCAAGAGTACCCTCAACCGGCGGGCTTGCATGAGGAGAATAATGAGTGTGGAGGAAGCAAGGGAAGTATGCCGAGATCGTAGCAGATGGAGATCTGTGGTCTCTGCCTACCCTTACGGGAGACGGGCGTGACGATATGTATGTATGTATGGTGTTTAGGCCTTAATTATAATTATTTTCATATAAAAAAGTAATTAAAAACTTACTCTTTTGTAATTTTATTCTCAATCTAAATAATACACAATAATATATAAAGCACTATAAGGGATCCGACTTAATCGTACATGACACAATTTATACAGAATTAAAACACATATAAATTGGTTATAAGATTTAGTTATAAAGAAGAAACTATATATTCATAAATTCAAATTCTACAAATGAATATTTGTTAAATAAATATTCATCAAAATAAATTTATAATAATAAATAATATCCTAAGCTAGGTAATTTGTATACGTCTATCTATTCCATTCCAAGTATGAAAGGATTCCATTCGTTGGTGGAGACCACGTCTTAGGAAACGTAGTGACGCCCCACTTTCGGCTAGAATGAACAACTATAAAAATTTAAGTATAAGTATAGCTTAAGATCGAGCTATTTGGTGGGCCACGGGGTAGGCCTATATCCAGCAGTGGACAGCCGTAAGCACTGATGATGATAACCTGCTTAGAACTGCCTACGTATAGATATTTAATTTGTATGCAAGTGCTTTTTGTATTTATTTATATCCAAGTATGTATATAAATAAATACAAAAGGTACTTGCATACAAATCCTTTAACTGATGGATCGATATTTCGATCCGCCTGTAGAATAATTGGGATGTTGTCTTCGACATACGACGCAAAATGAAAACTTATCACCAAAAAACTTAAGATTTCTGATAAAATTGTATCAACGAAACAGTCAGTTTCAACGCTGTACAAAATTTTCTATTGGTAGTACAAAATTTTCTATTTTTTTCTGATACAAATATGTAATATTTTTTTTTTGTAATCTGTCTCATTTAACCTTTTGCATCGATATAAACCTATTAATTACTCCAGGTTCAAAAAAATTTTTTTTTGTACTCTGATGTAAAGTACTAAATCTAGAACTTAGATACTGAGCCAGGTTGTAAATTATCATTAAACATTTAAAATACTTTAGGATATTTATTTCCTAAATAAAAAAGCGTCGATTGCGTTAGTTATTTTGAGCATTAGCTAACCTAAGTTGATAGTGCAGACGTTACCAGTTAATGATATGACCTTTGGTGTAATTTGGTTGGTTTATTGTACTGAACTTTGCTTTGACTTTGTTTATTAATGTATATTGATTACTGAATTCGTAATCAGCAACAAACATTTATAATCAGTAACCAACCCATTAACTGGTCAACAGAAGTCAAATTACTTACTATTTTTACACGTATAAATGCTACGTAAGCAAAATGGGACAAGCGCTTATTATTCGGAATTGAACTTAAATATATATAGATAACTACTATATTCTAGAAACAAAGTTATAATATTCGGAGAATTACACCAACGATATTTACAATATTGTCAGCGTATCTCTCAGAATTCTTAAGTCCATGAGTCAATTTTACAAGAATTTCTTTTAGAGTTTGAGAATTTTTTATAAAAACCTTTGTTTTTTTAGGTATAAAACGGTACCTTTTGAGTTAAATATAACATTTTATCGGATATGCTTAAGATTATGCTTTAGATCAAAAAAAAATGAGAAGTAAAAGTTTTTTTTTTTTTCGAAATAATGTATTCTGATAATTAGGCCGACGATATTACATATATACAAAAGGCAGTATTATCTTTAAAATCGATTTCTTCAAGACAACCCTTGGGTGCTAAATTAGATATTTAATGTGGACTGGTGGAACACTATCGGTAGGATGATAACATTTTACACTTTTTGGAATGCGTAAAATATATAAAAATAACTTTGTTGGCGCAGCGACCCAAAATCGATTTTGCCCTCCGAACAGATCTTACGCCACCATGCCCTGTCCTGCGCCACCTGCCAATTGCAGATTTGAAGGTTGCGCAAGTCATTCTCGATCATGTCTCTCCAGCGGTACTTGGGGCGCCCCACAGGATGTCGTCGTTCAATTGGGCGACCCACATACGCTCTCTTGACTATGCGATCCTTCCCCATCCTCTGTAAAATATATAAATATTTAAAATTTTATTGATTTATATTCACGCAAAAAAGCGAAAACGTAGTAAATCGCAAAATGAAAACTTAAACACCAGAGGCACAAAGACTTTTGATCTCTTTAAAACACTCGGTTTCGTCGCGGTACGAACTTTTCTATTGATTGTAGGGCTGTGAGACTCAGACCTTTCAACGCAGTATTTTTTCTGATTCGAATATGCAATAAAATTTACTACTTTTTTCTACTAGGGTGCGCTTCTCTCGAAACTTCTTTCCACGCACTACCACTACGTGGAACCAGCCTTCGGCGGTCTTTCCTAACCGATACGACATTAACACCTTCAAAAAACAAGCCTACACATACCTAAAAGGCCGGCAACGCTTCCGCGACTCCTGCGGTGTGTCGGTGGTCTATGGGCGTTGATTTTTTTTCCATTAGGCGACACGCTTGCTCGTTTGCTCTCCTATCCCATAAAAAAAAATCATTTTCGTCTCTCCACCTGCAGCTTCCAAACCATTAATCACAGCGGTCCTTTTACTCCACAGGTCTGGATGACTTGGCACAACGCTGCGCCCAGTACAAAAAGGACGGCTGCCATTTCGCCAAGTGGCGTTGCGTGCTCAAGATCGGCCGCAACACCCCGTCGTACCAAGCTATATTGGAGAACGCGAACGTGCTCGCCCGTTACGCCTCCATCTGCCAGAGCCAGCGCATCGTGCCCATTGTTGAACCTGAAGTGTTGCCCGATGGTTCGTATAGCATTTTCTGTTTTTATGTTGTGTCCCGGCGACACCCGGGATCTTTAATCGTTTTTATCTTCAATTAAAATTGTTCAACACGATATTATTTTATGTTTCTTGTTTCATTTTACATTTATATCACATCATATTTTTTCATTATTATATTTTATTAACACTTTTCAATTTACATTTTTTATATGTGTCGGATGGGTGACATGTCTATATAAAAGAACTATTCTTTTTGTTTTATTACAAAACAATTTATTTCTTTTTTATTTCAAACATTAAATAACGAATTTAAAAAGAAATATAATAAAAAGTTTTGTTGCATCAGTGATACATTTATTAATTTATCACTATAGTACTTTACTTTCTTAACTCGACCGCATACATACTCACATACAAACGGCCATCCCCATAAATCATTGGTTGGTCGATATCGATGAATTCGGTATTTATCGACTTTGTCACATGACTAGCCAATGTAAAAGACTGCGCGCGCAACAGCCTTCAGTTGTCCAAACCCTTGTGACGCGGAACGCATGCTTCTTGCTCTTACTTTGTTTATTGTGAGTACATAAATAAGATACATTTCATTCGTCAGATCAAATATCATTTCTTTAACCCTCAAAGGATAAATATCCAAACAACCACAATCATATTTATTCCCTTCATATTAAAGCTGCTTTATACATACATACATCACGCCTGTTTCTCGTATGGGTAGGCAGAGACCACAGATCTCCATCTGCTACGATCTTGGCATACTTTCCTTGCTTCCTCCACACTCATCACTCTCCTCATGCATGCCCGGTTAAAGGTACTCTTGACCTGGCTCTTCCTAAAAAGGTATGTTTGCCTCGGTCTTCCCCTACCCACCCTTTCATCCATATCACTTTGCAAATAACATTGCTTTTTATTGTTGTACAGGTGAACACGATTTAGACCGCGCCCAGAAGGTGACCGAGGTGGTGCTTGCCGCCGTCTACAAGGCTCTGAGTGACCATCATGTGTACCTTGAGGGTACCCTACTGAAGCCCAACATGGTAAGTTTTGTCTACATTTTGATTTTAGGATTAAGTCTGTATATTAACTACAGTAAACAGTGATTTTATTTTAAAATAAAATGTAATTATATACAATTTTTATTTAGAATATATTGTCTACTACTACTTCTACTTGTTCATCTACTTCTTGTTGGTCACTCTGAGCAGAGTGGTCGTCGTCACCAGTCGGTCGGGTCTTGTGTCGCCAGTCTCACGATGCGCCTCCGTTCCTCTCTGTTCATGCCATCTTGTGAGCAATCATGTTTGTGTGTGACGGACTTTATCAAGTCAATCCATCTGGTATCCTCCAGTGGCCTCGAGATCTTTCCCCTTCAACTTTCCCTTTAACCACAAGCCTATCCATTGATTCCTCGTTGGGAATGACATGATCGAAAAATAATATATATACGTATATATATTTTTTGATCATTGATTGTGGTAGAGCCACGCTGCAGACGAATTCTTTGTCAATAATGGCATAATATTTGTGGGAAGTACCACACTCTCGCAGAAAACCGGCGTCTGACTAGTAGTTTACCTACCGCGCTTCGTATGGTGAGCGGCCGTGTTCCGGAGGCCCAACTCCCCCTCCCCCTCCCCTTCTATTCACACTCCCATTCCCACTCTCAAAATGACACTTTCCTTAAAGTTCGTTAACGCTTCCGCACTGCCTATGACGCTGCGGATGTGTTTGGGCGACGTTGATTGCTTTCTATCAGGTGACACGCCGGTTCATTTGCCTTCCTATCTCATAAGAAAAGAACAGACGATGATAACCTTTCTTTAATTTTCATTTCTTTTAAAATGGAGATAGATAAGCAGTCCATGGAATGCCGAGCAAGTCGCCTCCAGCACCACATCTATTTTTTTGCTCATCTAATGTCATCGTCCACGTTTCAGCTCCATATAAGAAAATAGAAAAGATTATACACCTCATTGGACGGACCTTAGTGATCTTAGTTACTCTACGATCCTTCCATATTTTATTAACCTCTTAGACACGGCTGAATGTTGCACGAAGCTGCTTCTCTGTACTGTACAGCAGATGTGAAGGCAAAACAAGTATGAAACAATATGTGAAAATGATTATTACAATTTAAACGGTGAGCAAGTGTACTACTAAAATGCGCCTCTATAGTTGCCTATCTTTCAGGAAGATGACATTCCCTAAAGCCACTATAATGGCGCGTTGTGCCTAAGAGGTTAAGCTTCTCCAACACAGACCTAGTTGTCGCGTAACGTCTACGAATTTCTTCCTCGCATCCCCCATTGTTTGAATCTATATAGAGCCAATTATATAGAGCAATTGTAATATTTTGTGTTGTTCAAGGTGACTGCTGGTCAAGCTTGCAAGAAGACCTATACCCCGATGGACATTGGCCGCGCCACTGTTACAGCTTTGTTGAGAACTGTGCCAGCCGCTGTTCCCGGTAACTTATTTTTACTTTATATAAATAAAAATGGACGTTTCTTTGTATGTTTGTCCTCTATGCGTTCCTAAACACCACTCTTTAGATTTTGATGAAACCTTGGTTGGTTGTACTGTGTACATTTGCGAAGGTTTATGGATCAAAAAACGAAAAAAGGTCGGCCAAATTTGCTTTTAACATTTTAAAGACATTGTATATAATGAAAAGCATATAGCCTAAATTTTCAATAACTTTTTGAAGTTATATAAAATCTCAACAATTATATGTCTCAATACTAACTTTTACGAAACAGACAAACATTGATTAACCACTAGGTTCCCGAGAAGTCATTTTATCTGCTTTCTAATTTTATTTATAAAAAAAAACTATATTTATACTGATGCCATTTTTCCGAATTTTAAGATAGCATACAGTTGTACAAATACAATTGTATGTAAAGCCACAAAATTATAAGAAATTTTATCATTATAAATACTTTTTGTTTTCAATCAACAAACAGTCAAAATGGCTGGGCAATCTAGTGTTGACCCTTTGCAATCGAGACGCGTCAGTCGGGCACCACGCTTTTCCGCGCCGCAACTCGACCGAAAGACTTACATTGATCTTTATTTATTTTGTATTTTTTAAAGGTGTAAATATAGCTAATCTAATAAAATATTGTATAACATTTTTGTTAGTTAATTTGTCTTTATAATCACTATGTTTAACCTGTAAGATACAAGTACGCACCCGGCTGAAAAAGCTGTCAAGCGCAAAGGGTTAAATGGTGCTAATTAATATATTTCAGGAATCACATTCCTCTCTGGTGGCCAGTCTGAGGAAGAAGCGTCCGTGAACTTGAACGCGATCAACACAGTGGACATGAAGAGGCCGTGGGCTCTCACCTTCAGCTACGGCCGCGCTCTGCAGGCGTCAGTTCTCCGCGCGTGGGCCGGAAAGAACGAGAACGTAGGCGCTGGTCAACAGGAACTGCTCAAGAGGGCCAAGGTAAGATGACCGGTGGAAGCCAATCCAGGTCGAAAGGGCTCAGGTTAATTCATCACTTTCGAGATTCCCAAAGTTAGCGGAAGCAGAAACGTTCTTAGAAGGGCAGCTTCTTAGAAGGTTAAAGGTAAGGTGACTTGTGAAAATCGCAAACGAGTTTTATATCAGCCACGGTAGATAAGGTGAAATACTCTTAATACCATTGATTTATTATAGTACTTTAGAAAGGTAAAGTAACCTAAATATTCTATAAAAATATTAATAAACAGTGTTCCCTCTAATAATATCTTCTCTAATCTCTTCTAATCCTCTTATAATAATATAAAATCTAAAAAAATGTGCGCCAGTTTAAAAAAAGTATATAATAAAAAAATGAGCCAAAGTTTGTACCTATTTATACACATTGACTCGAGATTACAGGACACCATTTCTGCACAAACAAAATTATGTGCTAGTGAATATTCTTCAAGTGCGCTATGTTTAAAATTTATGTGCGCGCACACACGCACACATCTTAGACGGAACACTGTTATTATGACCTCCATTTAAAATCTATTACTTGACATTTTTCTTCGACACCTTCCAACCAAAATTGCTACTGTTGGTAAGTTAAGGTAAATTAAATTTTGTTATATTGCAACATTTATTTGTAAAGGCATTTATATATTTATGTCTGTGTTTCTCATTAGCTTTTTGTGTTTTAATAATAGTATAAAATGGTAAGATGGCTAAAAAAATTGAATAACGAAATTAATATTTAAATGCTTTTAAGTAAAATAAAATAAGTTTTTTTACCATACGCTTTATGCATTCTTATAGTCCGCTTCCAAGAATGTTTTGTAAAAATATAAATAAAATCTCATAATTGATGGAGCCAGGCGTTATTTTGCAAAAATCCATTATGAAGATTGACAGTCAAATTTACTTTGCAAAGATCCGCGAACACAGATCAGAAAAATAATATTGTGTTTTTGCGAAAAAATGTATAGAGAATTACTTCCCGAGAGACAGCCGTCAGAAAATCCTCCAAGGATTTGCCACTATATTATTGTTTTAAACACCAACAATACATTTTTCTTAAATAATGGTATTGTGTGTTTGACGTTGTCAACGTTAGTGACTATGGGGAGGTGTTGGGCACAATGTTTTTTTTTCTGATTTTTGTTTGCAAATCTTAGGCAAGTAAGTTTGACGGTTCATCTTTTTAATAAAATCATATAATAATTCTCTGAAATCTCGTCAACTATCAGCCTCAGGTGGTGTGTCTATTCTATTCTACTGTGTTACGGCGTTTCATACGGTGCGTGCATGGAACCAAATGCTGAATTTCTTTCCTTCGTAGTCTTTCGTGTTCCTCCCATTATTTACTTCCTAACCCTAAAGCAATGCCTTTAGTATTGCAGGTGTTCAGGAGCGGCGATAGTTGCTTACCATCGGATAACCCGCATGCCCGTCACTTCCATAATAGTAAGAATATCTTCCGGGTCTACAGACATTTCTACCCGGGGATGTCGATGTGACTATGAATGTATATATCCCGATAGACGAGCAATAGCGTCTAACTGAGCGTTTTTTATGGGATAGCGTGGTAAATGAGTAAGCCTGTCGCCTCTTGAAAAGAAATTAACGCAGCATCATAGACACTTTGGAAGCGTAATCGACCTTTCAGAAATGTGTAGGCTTTCGAAGGTTGTTCAATGCAGATGCTTCCAAAGAGTGATAGCACGTGGAAAAGTAGGAAAAACGCACCGTGCTACATCGCCAATCATACTTTTTTAAAATGTATAATATTTCTATAATTGTTTAATAAATATGACCTGTAATTGTATTGTTTCTCTTTTAATGTTGTGTTATGCATTGGACATTCTGGGAAGTGGACTATATCAACTGGAAGTGATTTTTGCATGTTTAAATCTAGCCGCATCAGTGTTGCTAGTTGTGCTTACTAGATTTGTAGTAGCTTTTTCATAATTAACTAGTTATTAATATTGTTTTTGACTGATTAATCTTAATTGTTGACGCTTATTCGTTCTATTTATATTTAAAATAACCAGAAAATAAATTATTCAAAATACGCTTTTGGGGAAAAGTAATTTAAAATATGTATAATTCGTTTACTTAACAATTTAATGTTAACAGTCAAATACATTATTGTCAAGTAAAATTCCTAGTTAATTTTTTGCACCAATCGTAACTAGTAAAATTCACTAATCCTTTTTGTTTTCACTACCAACAATTGCAACGCAATTTGCATTATATAACGTTTTGTTGCGTCTGATATCTTTAATTTCATCATAAGAATGCCTATCAGTTGCCAATAAATTTTTTTTGGAACAAATCACAGGCGAACGGGCTTGCAGCCAGCGGAAAATACGTAGCGGGATCTATTCCATCTCTGGCGTCGGCGAAATCTAACTTTGTCAAATCTCACGCGTATTGAGTAGTGATATTTTTTGTTATATAAGTACTTTTATTGCTCGAAATGTTTAATATAATTTTTTGTTGAAATATTAATACACTATTTTCAATTGTTATTTCATATGCATTATTGAGCATGACTCTATTACCTATATTATTTTCTAAAATATTCATTTTATTAAATGTCTATTTTTAATTTAAAAGAGTTCTAAATATTTTCTGTTGTTGTTAAATTAAATCGAAATTTTCTATGGTTATTATGGTCAATACATATATACAATATTTTCTATCTTTTGAGACATTAAATTGCTTATTTTAATTCAGTTTAATTGAATGGTAATAATGGTATTTTTTTAAAAAACAATTCATATTAATCATGATTTAAAATAAGTGAAAGTTTTATTAAATAATCTTATATTCATAAGTAAAAATAACATCACAATAATATTATTTTAAAAAATAGGAAACCTATCACATGCATGGACATAAAAGTTTTGTATATAGACAACGCCATCTTTGAAACTAGTATGTGTATTTTCGTGTAGCCATGATTAGCTAGTCTGCTTTTTAATTTCCATTACGTGAAATATAGTATATTATATAATAATATACATATTAAGTAAGAGAGTAATTTTAATACAATTTCTATAATATTTCGTATTTTTAAAGCGTGCGCGATTTTTATGAGTATGAAATGTTATTCACGCCAATTTTGATTACGTGGACATCGTCAGCCATTTTGAGTTTAAGTCGGCAAACAAAATGGTGGAATATTGAATAGTTTTTTTTTTAAACTATGAAATGATGATTTTATAATTCTTTTGAATAGTGATTCAAAGTATTTTCTAGAAGTTACTCTCTTACATTGATGTTGTTTTTATTCTTCACTAATTTTACTGCTGGACTGTGTGTATTGTGCTAACCATTGTATAATAAAAATTATAAATTATTTGTGTTTAATTTTGCTTACAACATTGCGTAGTAGTAGTAGATAATACTAAATTAGAAATATTATTATGTGTAACAGCGCCATCTATTTCTTCTACTTTATATTATAATACTAAATGGCAAATCTTATCCGTTAGTTATCACTTATACGGTCCTTTAGAGGAAGAGATGACGTTAATAATACTTTTTTGCCCACTTTACTGGCTTTATGCTGGCATGCGATCAGCCCTTTTTCCGGATAAGACTTCGACCAAGACTCGCACCTTTTATTTTTTCCTTCGTTCAGCGCCAACCATGATAAGTATCTTGTGCAGAAAGACTGGCAAGTAAAAAACTAACATTTTTTACCTAGTCTAAATGGAATTGTTTTTATATTGATCAACCCTGACCAAGCATGAATTAAGGCTAACTCTACTGGCAAACTAAAAAAAAATTCCATATATTCCCATTCATTATGTACAGTAGACAATTACTGACTGACATTGGTGAATAGACCTACCCACAATTCAAACAATGAGTCAGTGTTATCTTTTTTTAGAAAAGTAGACTTAGTTGGTGACAACTACCTTGTCTCCCTCAACGCTGCACCTTTAAAGAGAAAGTAGAATGCTATTATTTTACTAATTCTCCCTTTAGTAGTTTTTTTGCTTTATTTTTCACTGATTGAAATACAAATGACGAAAATAAACTTTATTAGATCTAAATAAGTAAGTAAATTTGCAGTGCAAGTATAGTGCAATTGTCATCCGCCTGTATTTATAATTTTTTATAAATATATTTAATAAATAGTTACCATTTTAATATTTGGAAAACCGGAAATAACTGGTAAGTTCTAGACAATTAGGGTATTTAAGCCTTCCGATTCCTGTTATCCCAAGAGAGCCGTTTCGAGACATACATCGATACAATTTATGGTTTGTAGAAAGAAAAGGCATTCTGTGTAAAAATAATTCCGTGAAAGCGAACGCACATTCCGCATAACTAATTATGCGGAATGTGCGTTCGCTTGTTGTTCGCTTTCATGGAACGAGATCAAATCGATTTCTTTCCATGCTACCACTGTAGATTATTTTTGTTATTTTGGAGTCATTATCAATCACCACCATAGTAAACTTTCTCCACTGTTAGACATAGGGCTGTCACAGGTAATGTGCATTTATCCTTAAGCCACCTCAACTAAATTATGAAATATGGAATATTTATAAAATCTTTAAACGATATGTAATTAAAAATTTAATTTATAATTATATACCGTTGAAAATAAAAACAAGCTAAATAACATAAGTAATCTTTGTGTCGTAATTCCCAACATAGAATATTGCCACCCCCATTTCTTCCCATAAATGTAGTACGAGGCGATTATGGAAACAAATATTAGATTAGCAGCAACATTTATCTAATTAAAAAAAAACAATCTGCGACCCTCAATCTGCCCATAGAGCATGGAGATTAGACAACACCTCTTTCTTTTGAAGGAGGCCAATATATGGCAGTAGGTTAATTTATGATGCGAACGTGACGAGGACTGTGTGCGATAATTATACCCAAGATACTGTCTATGAGTCTATGAGAGAACTTATGTCTATGAGTAAAAGACATCAACAAAACTCATACATGCCATTTATTACTGTTCCGTAGTATTTTACGATTCTTATTTAAGTAATCGACATAAAAATAAAAAATACTTCGTCGATGGCTCTTAAATATTATGCCACTAAATGATAGATATCTTGAAAAGTAAAATCTGTTATTTTGATAAAATGGCGGCTGTTAGTTTTATCTGTGGACTTATGAAATCCACTTGAAAAGTTCTCAGTATTTATTTTATTTTACTTAATGAGTCCCAACAACCTGAGTGCTAATAACATTTACGCAAAGTCCCTAAATTGACCTAAATTGACGGCAAAAACCTGTAGCATGTCGAGTCATTATTGTTTGATTGGTTATTATGACAAAGTTTAAACGCTTTCAGCCTTATCAATTGGCTAGTATAAAAACGTTTATTAATTAAAAAACAATGTTGATATGATGATGATGTTCACTGCGTTGTTAATGTGCACGCTTTACTTGACTTTACGAAAATGACGAATCGTTTTGACGTTAATTTTAAAAAGTATAAGTAATACATTTTTTTAGTCTTACCCCTAAATGCTTCGAACTTTCATTTCCAACAGCCTATTATAAAACTGCTTTTTTTTCAGATTCCATCATGAAGGATATTATTTTGTTACTAAACCAAAAAAAAATACTGAAAAATTTTAAAGTGTATAAAAATCTACGTAATAGCGTCTATGTACTATTTATATCGATATACACGTTACATATACACGTTGTTTATGAAATCGATAAAAATAGTATTATTATAATTACGTCATCAGATATACGGTATAATTTTAAATATTTTTTCATTTTTCCAGGGCAACGGTCAGGCATCGCAGGGCAAATACGTGGCTGGATCCGTAACAGGTGTGGGCGCAGAAGCCGGCCTTTTTGTTGCCAACCACGCTTACTAAACATACACTACACCTTACTTGATACAACTGGTTACCTTCACAGGTCGTCACCCTTCGATTTGACACCAAGTATCACTCAAACAAATAATTGATATCGATAATAGACAAATTTTCTTTTCTATATTTAATCCAATAAGAGGCAAGTGTGGTTACAGCTTACTATTAAAAATATTGCCATTGCAAAAAATGCTAGAAAATTTTAATCAACGATTTTATGTCTTAAACAGTTATAGGCACAAAATAGAAACGTAGTGCGTTATATTTTTAAACTTTAGATTTTTGTAGAATTTAAATATAAATTATAATTTTATCAACTTATAGATGATGCCACAGATTACAAAAGACAGTGATATTTTATTTACAAAAATGACACAAATCGCTATTCATGTTACGGTTTCGTGTGTTGTTTAGAAAATGTTATGTACTCTACGTATTGTTGTTTGGAGTAGAAATATATTTAAATTGATTGAAAATTTAGGAAAAAAATAAAAAAGATCGTAGTCGCTTCATGTATTCGTGTAGAATGGCGTAAGTATTGCTAGTTCTAGATCTATTGTCATAATATCGATATTATAAACTGTACAGTACAATTTTATTTTACTATCAACTATTTAAACAAACAGATATTAGACTTGGCTATTTTTATATTATTTAATTAAATTGTTTATATTTATTGTAAGTAATTGTATTTTGATATTTTAAGGAAATAAATTATCTTGATCGATCATGTACTTTGTTTTATTGTTAACATTCATTTAACGTCTTTTATTAATATAATAATAATAGAATATATCTATCTAGATAATAATAATAGAAATACTAAATGGCTCAGTGGTTCTCGTACTTATAGTCTACTGTTATTTCTACCAATTTGTAATTTAAAGTCATTTATTAATATTTAAGTACAGTAATCTTTAGCTTTAGTTCATTAATTAGTAACAAGAACTAATTTATACAAAAAAACAAATTTAATTTTTAAATAAAAAGGTATTAATTACCCTTTTTATACCAAGAAACTCTTGCTGTTTTCAAAAAAACAAGCTTGTGTGATCATCAATGGTCTGCTAAACATACGAGAATATGATACATCTGGTGTCGCGGATGTCTGGGCAATGGTCACTCACCATAAAGTGATACGCATCCTCGTTTGTATGCTTGCTCTATTATAAGAATGTGTGATCACAGATGGCGCCAAAATTAAAATGTACTACCTTACATATACCTTATAGTTTCATACCCACCTACTGTATGAGGCGATATGGTACAGTGCGTTGTATCCAAATTTTATTCCAAAATTGGTCGCTTTTCGCCCTCATGAGAATCAGGACGTGACGGGTGGCGAATCACGTCGCCGTCATTTTTCGACAAATTAGGTATATTAAATTCGTCTTAGTGAATCCCACGAGCTGCAAGGGAGGATGGAGGTCAGCCCCAGCAGAGCCCTGCATGCTGAGGTAAGGCACCATAGGCCCGGGGGAGCCCGACCCCGGGACGATCGGTTCGCTTTCGACTAGGCTCGCCCCTAGCCACGCATCCATTGGCACGGCAGACCGTGGATTGGCGGAGAGGAAGGGAAAGGATAGAGAAGAAAGGAAGGGGCAGGAAAGGAAATGCGGATTAGGGGGGTTACCAGACGCGGAATAAACATTTATAAATCCATATAAATATTTATTCCGATGCGGGAATCGAACCCGCGACCATTGACTCTGCGGGCGGAGGGCCACTGAGCCAATAGGTCGATCACAAACATTTTATTGAACAATAACAAGGTCGCAAAGAACTGACGACCGCTTATAATGGTGATGTAATTAAAATCTAATTAACATTGCGAAAGGCGAGCTTTAGAAGCACGCGTCGGGTTTATTGTTGTTTTGTGAACTTACTCGGAGGTTTTAATTCGTATGTGGCTGCAGTGTTTTAATGTTTTGTCGCGAGGTGATTAAAAACTAGAAGGTATGTGAATAAGTTGATTATACATTGTAGGTTTGTATGTGGGGTTGATCACAAGTATATATTATAAGGCTCGTATTTCTCAAGTTGCGCTGTGCTGCATCTCCGTCAGGATCGGGTGATGGCATGTTTCTTTGCTCAATGAGTGGACGATTTGACTAAGCCGTGATCGCCCATTTCTATCTGTATGTACTGTGAATTAATATTTTTTATGTAAAAAAATAATACGTACTCATGTGTGTAACCGAAAAAAACTGCTTGGGAGGTGGTACATACATACATATTATCACGCCTGTTTCCTGTAGGTGTAAGCACAGATCACAGATCTTTTCACAGTCACAGATCACTTTCTTTTCTTCATCCACACTCATCACTCCCTTCACACAAGATCGCCGGTTAAGAGTACTTTTGACCTGGCCAGTATTAAGAACTTCGGCAATTTGTTTAAGGTATGTTCTCCTTGGTCTTCCCCTACCGACCCTTCCATCCACATCCGCAACGTAAATTTCTTTTATTAGTCGTCTTTCATCCATCCTCTCTATTGGAGGTGATACAGGTAGTAATAAAATGAACGTGTGTCTGGGGGTGTAATTTTTTTTATGGGATAGAAGGGCAAACGAGCAGGCGTGTCACCTAATGAAAAGCAATCAACGCCGCGCATAGACATCCGCAGTGCCATAGGCAGTGCAGAGGCGTTGACGGCCTTTAAGGAAAGTGTCATTATGAGAGAGGTGAAGGAACTCAACCGCTCACCGGATGAAGCGCGGTAGCTAAGCTATACTACTTAGATGCCGGTTTTCTGCGGGAGTCCCCGGGTGAGCCGGCCCATTCATGGCTACAGACAAATAATATGCCATTCTTGACAAAGTATTGGTGTGCAGCGTGGCTCTACCACTTCAACTTTTATGCAACCGAATTGATAATTACAGTCTGAACGCAGTATAACAAAATTCAATCAGAACTTTAAATGTTTAGTAAAGCGATGTATTAATAACGAACTAATGCCATTAAACGTAAAACGAAATAATAAAAGTCCATAAATCAAGCGAAATTACGCGCTATATCCGCCGAATTACTCAAGTAGGTAGGAAAACAAGCTCTCAGTGTAATTGAAAATGTTTCGGGGTGCTTCACCTGCGCGACCGTTTTATTATCTCAATTATCTGAGAGATACTAGCTTAGTATATTATGAGTACTTTTAATTATGAAAAGTGTCTGAAAGTTAAGGTAGTGTACCAACTCGTTTCACGCATACACGAGATTTCTGAACTCTGTTTAAAATATGGTTATTACTGTACTTATTAATTGAAATGGTCAGGGAGTATATTTGCCTAGCCGTTTGTGCGTTAATTATGGTATTGGTACACAGGTACGCGACCCCAGCCTCCCGAGCTACTGCCGTATCACTCCTCGTCTTCCGTTGCGGTATTATCATATCCCTATCATCCTGTCTAAATCCATCTCTTCTTTTCTCTGCCTTTTCCTTTTTTCTCTATCCTTTTCCCTTCCTCTCCGCCAATCCACGGCCTGCCGTGCCAAAGGATGCGGGGCTAGGGGCTAGCTTAGTCGCAAGCGTGCCGACCGTCCCGGTATCGGGCTCCCCCGGGTACTACAGTGCCTTACCTCAGCATGCGGGGCTCTGCTGGAGCTGACCCTCCTCCCTTGCGACTCGTGGGATTCCCTATGACGAATCTTAATATACGTAATTCGTTAAAAATGACAGCGACGTGGTTTGCCACCCATCACGTCCTGATTCGCACGAGGGCGAGAAGCGATGAACAGAGAGCCGTTTCGTTGCGATGAATGTTAGAAGAAGGATGAATGAGTATGAAGGAAGCAAGGAAGGTGTGTCGGGATCGTAGTGGATGCAGATCTTCGGTCTCTGCCGAACCCTACAGAGAGAGAGGCGTGACTATATGAATGTATGTATATGTTATTACTTAAAATAACACGGTATCTGTTTAGGGTTTACCTACAGGTTTTATTACCAAATTCATAATTTAAAATACTATTTTACGGGTTAATGTGCCAAAATTAATTAGCGTATAGCTTGAATATGATGTCTCATCAGTCCAAGAAATAAGCCTACTCATTTCTCAAAAGGCGACAACCCATCTGTAATACATGTGGTGTTCCAGATTCCTATGTAGGCGACGTTAATTGCTTTCTATCAGGCGACACGCTTGCTCGTTTACCTTTCTATGCCATGAAAAAAATATCAAAAAATTACTTTTCCAAATGATTTATTTATTCACATTATGACAAAGATTAATAAAACAAAAGTACTTTAACTACATATTTTATTGTTGTTTGTACAAAAGATTCCTTTTGACCGCTTATTGTATCCTACATTTATGTTATGAAAGTCGTAACTTATCTACCGCTACGGTATGTAGTGATGTGAAAGAAATATCCGTAACGTAAAATGAAGTATTGGATACCAGACTTTTTTTATTCGCAATTTGTCTCACTCATCCCTCTCACTCTCAGTGAAATAGAGGGTGAAAATTAAGACTAGCTTCGAACAGACGTATGGTGTATTCAGCCATTATAATCACTTGGGGACATCTACACCCTGGAGGGATTTAGGAGCGAGTCTCTGGTTAGAACCCCACTACTCGGACCTATGCTTGGAAGGCGACCGTCTCCGAATCTTTGCGCCGCCGTTGTCAGCGGCTTTTAGGCGTTGTGTATCTGGCCAACCCCCTCATCTTCAAACCCGATGAGCAGGGTAGGGCCAAATAAGTTGTACATTGCCTTGTTGAAGTCAACACCGGACTCCATCACGGCGATGAGCTTATGGAGCAAACTGGTGAGTAAGCTGGCGACCGCTCCATATTGTGCAACCCCACTCCGCTCTGCTCCATACTGAGCGTGCGGGGTGGGGTTGAACACATTGGACAGCGCCGTCCCGTACTCGACGCGGGACATTAGTACGCGTAGGTATTCTATGATTGATTTGTAGAAGAGTAGCGACATCTATTAGAATAGGCTCTGAACCACTTAATTAGATCAGTATTGAGCTCTATTGTTAAAGGATGTTGTCATACGTATCATTATACATAATATTCTATAGATGGCGTTTGTTAAGGACTTAAGGCCACTATTTTTATGGAGTAGAGCTGCAAATTTCTTTCAAAACATATATTAAGAATGTTAAATGTTTTGTATATGGTATGTGTGTTCTAGCTCATTAAGAGGAAAATCCACTTACACAAAACCAATGTCTGACTTTGTTCACTGAGAGTAGAGAGTGGCGCAGAGGGAGTAGTCACGTACCCGATGTCTATACCTCGAGGTGATGCACCTTATACCATGTGCCCTCTACGAAGGGAGGAATTGAAGAACTTCAACTCCATTCCAACTTTGTGATCGGTCCTGTGGTAGGGAAAGTGTCATGGAAACTATGGTAGTATGTGACAGCATTTCTCGCAGTTTCGTCAAATAGCGTAGAGTGATTTAATAAAAGGGTTGAGATTGAGAGTCTTAGTTCTGTCCCTTTTCTTTACTTTTCTCTTCACATTTTATAGGTCCTTCTTAAAAAGATAAGATTTTTTTTTTTTGAAAACATTTCGACGTGTGCAATCTTTTTTTATCTCAAATATCCGATATTTTCGGTTATAGCATAGTACAACGTAATAACTCCGATTACAATCGCAATATAGCCCTTTGTTACGCGGTAAGCGATGGCGTTTACCATAAAAACGACAAACGTTTACGGTGCCACAGTTAAAGTATCGTTGAACCCGTCGAATGATATGGATGCGGGATGTTTGCGTTCCCGTTTCTCCCTTCGGCGTTATTGGGGTTGGGACATGGGATTAATGCCCTCTGTTGCGTATCCACCTCTCTTTGACTTATCTTAAAACCATAATGAAGTGCCCTTAGATTTTCTGTGAATTTAAATAGATTATAAAATTATTTTACCCATTGGTTCAAATTAGGATTTTCGCCTTCCAGCTCCAATTATCATTTTTTCATATATCGTTATGTTCTACAGATTTTTTTATTGCTACAACTGATCATGAGCTTGTTAATATGCGCTGTTCTACTTGTCTTAAAGCGATAATGAAGTGGGCTCAGATCTATTGCAACGTTAATTAAAATAATTTTTTTATGGGATAGGAAGGCAAACGAGCAGGCGTGTCACCTGATGGAAAGCAATCAACGCCGCCCATAGACTTCCGCAACGCCATAGGCAGTGCGGAAGCGACCTTTAAGGTCAAGGTAAGTGTCATTATGGCAGTGGGAATGGGAGGGAGGTGTTGGGCCTCCGGAACTCGGCCGCTCGCCGTACTGTTAGGAGGCCGTCCCCGTTTGTCTTTTTTTAAAAAAAAAGCTTTGAATACTGAAGTGGATTTTAATGTTTTAACAAATTTCCAAAGTATAGCTTTTACTGGTACCAAATTCCGAATTTCCCGGAACAAACCGCCCTTCGCGACTAACAGAATCTAACTGACATTTATAAGTAATAATTTAAAACAAGTAAAATAAAAATGCTTATCGAGTAGTTAGAACACAATGGAAATATACTGAAATAAGTAGGATGCTAATTCGACTTTATAAAGGAACTACATCGGGTTATAACAGTATGAAGTGCAGTAGCTAAGCTACCACTCAGACGCCGATTTTCTGCGGGAGTGTGGTACTTCCCCGTGCAAGCTGGCCCATTCATGCTACAAACAAATATTATACCATTCTTGACAAAGTATCCGTTTGCAGCGTGGCTCTACCACTATTATATATAATATATAATAAGTAATAAAACCTTATACTCTTATTGCTCCAAATTAGTGTTCCTCGTTTAATACCAGATTAAGACTAAATATTGGCCACAGAAACATTTATGCGCACACGGAAATCGACCGCTTAACCCTTGGCTTAGAAAGAAAACATTTCACCTATGTGCCACTTTCATCTATTGCGAGTTTCTATTTGAATTCTAAGGATACCAATTATCGCGTTACTTTAATTTGTGTCGACAAAAACTAAACATACTAATAACTAAAACTTTAATTTGTGTCGGTAAAAACTAAACATACTAATAAATAAAACTTTATATTGTGTCGATAAAAACTAAAGATACTAATAAAGATCTAACACATACTAATAACGTTGTAAATATAAAATGCGGAAAACCACTATTTCAGCAATGCACTGCTAATCATAGGCCCTAACTAGCGCCCAATCTATCGATACATATGTACATTGCTTTTGTCGTGAAATATCTTATCGCGAGGTATGGGCGTAGAATCTTAGACCGAGACGTAGTTTAGATTCAGGCTACGCTCCACTCTACTCGACTCGATACAGGGTCACTTATACGTGGCCGTAAGCATACGGTAGAGATCGAGCCGTCCTCAATGTGTCACATCTACCAAGTGTCCTATGACGATTCTCTTTTTTATACATAAAATTTATGTTTGCAAGTTTCTGTGGCGTACTATCCCTACCTTAACTCATTGAATATACACGAGATCTTCCAAGAAAACTCACAGGCGTCAACTTCGCAGGTTATATTTATCTTAGAAGAAAGAAAAATTAAGATTCTCATGTCAAGAATAACTTTATTTCTAAAATACATAAAACCTTATAGTGAATTCTGAGTAAAACTGTTAATCTATCTTTATTAACTCCACGCTACGAGTAAGACTCCATTTTGCTGAATGAAATAATTAAAAACACTTAACAGTTCTTTGAACTCTAACAGAAATCTCCGTTGGGTTATTAAACCTTACGAAAACACTTATAGACCCACCAACTTATTTTACTTTAGATCTTTAATCTTTTTATAGCGCAGGTACTAGTTGTATCCGTGCGTTAAAACGCTACATAAATAAAATATTGTTTAAGAGAAAAAGGAAGCCCACACATTTCTTAAAGGCCAGCAATGCTTCTGTTATTATTTGGGCTATCTGGGCGTTGATTTCTTTCCATCAGGTGACCCTTGCCTACTCTTCTTCTCCCTCCTAACCCTAAGCCTATATATATATATATATATATATATATATATATATATATATATATATATATATATATATATATATATATATATATATATATATATATATAATTTTTTTTTCCTGATTTTTCTCGTGATGGTTACAATCAATGCTGTCCCCCCGTGTCGGCTTGACGTTGAGTTCTGGGACACCCTGTATATATATATATATATATATATATATATATATATATGTGTGTGTGTGTGTGTGTGTGTGTGTAATTGGTGTATTTGGTTTTTTTGTAAGAATTTTCACGAAATTACGCCGATTAAGTCATAAAAATTTCATCATAATCGAATAAATGGTTTAGGGATGTATATAGGAAAAAAATAAAAATACATTAATATTTATTTGGAGTGCTTTTTTTTTCATTTCATTTTTGGGGAGTGATTGATAACCAACGCTACAATCCCTTTCTCTGATAGCAAAAGCTGAGCCACTTCCTTTCCCCAGAAAATTGTGTACTTAGTTATATATAATAAAAGTAAATGATGTAATGTAAAACTGTATCTTGTAAACAATTTTGTAAGTGTTGCTCTATACATATATTGTGGGAAATAAATTATTATTATTATTTATATAGATTAGTCATTGTACCATCACTAATGATTCCTAACAGATCATTCGAACCGTCACGAGTCTGAATGCGTTCGATCACATGGTTATACATGTGACAATGTATAATCCTCTTAGGAGTCTCGTAACAACGTGCTCTGAAATCATGAACGAACGGTCATAATCGGCCTTCAATTCATTGATACTTGTTCAGGATTTGTACCCCTTACCACTTGTGTACTTTGTTTGCTTTTTAATTTTCTTGTGAAACGAGATTCGGTTTACCACGCCAATAATTTAGTAATGTATGCTGCCTTTTGCCTCAGTATCTATAGTTCTTAATAATTATTATTATTATTTCCTCTTTATCTTCTTTAAATTAGCGTTCTCCAATTAAACTATAATGAAAATGGCATACAAAAACGTTATTATATTTTTTCGATACTTTTGTCACTAATACATATACAATATATAATCCATATGTATGTATGTAAACGTATTAAACCTCAAAATTAAACTTGCTACCAGAACCAAAAAAGGTTTCTGAAAAAATTGTATCTGATCACTCAAAAACTCGTAGAGCTGCGTTACTTAAGCCATTCGACGAAGTATTTTTTATTGATCCCGAATGTGCAAAAAAAATTTTTACTTCCGTCATTTACCGCGTTTTCGCTTTTTTGAGTATTTCACAATAAATTAACCAATATCTTATACTTTACCAATATCTTTACTTTTATTATACATTTTGTACGGAAAATTTATATAGGATTAACTTAAAGCTTTAATAATAAGATCAAATCCTGTTCTAGTTTTCGAAAGTTAGTAGTACGTGTGTAACTTGTGTACTTGTAAGTAGACATGTGATAATCGACTCAGAAAAGGGCAACCCCATTTTTAAAAAAAACATTCTGTAATCATCACGCATTAGGATTACAGCAAAACCCCACAACTTTGAGGGAGGCCAATGTCCAAAATTGCACATTGGACATAGGCGCCCGTAAAAAAAATTAAGTTATATTATCCCTTTTTTCTCCTGCCTTTTTACCTTTTCCTAGGAAAGAAGTTTCCAGTTAGAAGTTCACATCGCTCAAACTTTTCACTTCTGTCACATGCAATCAGGCACGTGTACCCCTTTCTATACGCATCAGGTCATATAGCCGGGCGACAGAACTGACAGACTGCGCATTTAATATGTAGAGCTTAAAGTTTAAAACACTTTTACTTATATAACAAACTCATTTATCACGAATTTAATTTAAAACCTTTATGTACTTTCTAACAACGACCAATTGGCTCAGTGGCGGGGCCTTCTGCCCGCGGAATCAATGGTCTCGGGTTCGATCCTCACCACATCGGAATAAAATATATGTGAGGATTACAAATATTTATTTCGAGTATGGTAACCCCGACAATCCACACTGGACAAACGTGATGAGTTAACGTTCGTTCCTCCAGAAATGGAGAGGCCCATGCTCAGCAGTGGGACATATGGGCTCTTAAAAAATAATATATACTTTCTAAATGCTCTAAAAGAGATTTTTCTATATCGATATATCAGATAATCATGCTACAGACAAATAATGTCATTCTTGACAAAGTATTCGTCTGCACCGTGGCTCTACCACTGCTGAAAATTCGAAAAGCGTCTACCAGCGGTATTTTCGAAAACAGTTTGAAAAATCCGCTGATGGTAGCATGTTTCGTATAGTAGTTGTATATTGAAAGATTAGAGACTATACGCAACATAGGTCTCGTTGCGGTAATCGAACTTTATTTAATTGACACTGGAAGCGGTAAATTCGCCACTGAAGTAATTGTTTCATGGTTTTAAGGTATTAACAACATGAAAATATGTGACAAACAAACAAATTAATCCGTTTTATTTATTATATATGTATATGTTCAAAAATTTCAATGTAATTTTTAGTTGGTTTTCAGTATATTATTTTTACTCTTGTCTAAATGTTTAGAATCTATTCGTTTTATGAAACGCAAATGTAAGATGTTGTGTGTAAGGTGTGACTTTTCGGTTGTCTTCCGTAGAGTCTACTATACCTGAAGATGCCTCGTGTTGGGGCGAAACACGTGTCGTTTACAGGATGGAAAAGTGATAATGTGTGTTGGGTGCTGTGTATAGTAGTTGGTGGGTGGAGAATTGATGGCCGATTTTCGATAAGTTTTTGGTTTAAGTTCCAAATAACTCCACTTAACCCAACGGAAAAACACACATTATTAATTTTCTGTTATTGTTTTGCTTGTCGCGGATCTTAGCTAAGTAAAACTTGACTGACCATATAGTGATGGATTTCCGCAAAGTAACGCCTGACTCCATTAATAATGTAAGATGTTGTTAGGACTTTTACCGTCAACTGACATCAGTGACGTTGTGTTTTTATTTCATTTTCATAATCTTATATTATTATCAATTATATTGTTTAATTGTGGTGGCGTATTATACAATATAATTCGACTTAGGCGTATAAGTGAAGCGATATGAAATAAATGCGTGTATCGTTACTTTTCAAGTTGACTGAAAAAGTCCATAGAAGGTTTTGGTAGAATAGCCACCATTTTATCAAGATGTAACGTAATAAGCTGACTAGTTATATTCCAGAGATTTGATGTTATCATATTTTACTTGACACTGGTATAATAGTTCTAACTATCGTAATCGTAAAGTTGCCATCAAAGAAAAGAAGAATATATTATTATATAGGTAATTGATATATTGTCTATGCATTAATTTTTAAGATATTGAGTTAATCTTAGCTTTATCATTTCATTTATAGCGACAATATAATTTTGTTTGGGGGTAAATGTATTTTCTATTCAACGTGAATTCTAGGTGCAAAGAACTCTGCATTTCGCATTTAAAAGCATTAATATATTTTTTTATTCGCAATGATTTATTCATCCTAAATGGAACTTGCTTATATATTGGCTTCACGTATTGCCATGGGCGATGCGAAATTGTTATTCCTCTCTAGATATCTTTATTATCTATTAAAAAAGGATCCTTTTTAGAGATTATTTAACCGCTTCTTTGTCAAATAGCTTTAAATTTAATGTAAAATCCACAGCATATACTATGCTAACACTTATATAAATTTTGAAAACATCTGAAGCCAATTACGGATTTACATAATTTTTTGTAACTTATATTAATAATATTTTACTGACAACCAATTGACTCAGTGGCGCGACCCCCCGCCTACGGTGTCCATGGTCGCGGGTCCGATCCCCGCATCGGAATAAATATATCAATGGCCTACAGGTATTTATTCCGAGTCTGGTAACCCCGCCAATCCGCATTGGACAAGCGTGGTGGGTTAAAGTCTGTTCCTCCAGAAATGGTGAGGCCCGTGCTCGGCAGTGGAACATATATGGGCTGTGGAAAAAAAAATTTAAAATATATACAGATTGGTTGGTCACGACGGTTAATCATACATACATTACATATCATCACGCCTGTTTCTCGTAAAGGTGGGCAGAGACTACAGATCTCCATCAGCTACGATATCCGCATCCTTTTCTTGCTTCCTTCACATTCATCGTAAATATCATTGTACCAGTCTTTCATCCATCCTCTTTATTAACATTTTGTATAAGTAATATGTTGTGCGTCTATGTATGGGTGTGTTATACCAGAAGTTAAGTAGCATGGTTGGATGGGTTGATCACTGTTGGATATTATCAGTTTTACCGCTGGGTTGAGTTTGGCCAGGGGAGCAACCTCTAATTACGAATGAGGTGACCTGACCAGGGCAAAACTACACACTCACAGAATATCGGCGTTAAGTCGTATCCTTTTTTCTGTGGTACGGCATTTCCTATGCTGATTATAGGGATCAAAAGGCCTTGCTCCCTTCCCCTTTGTTTACTTCCTTCCTCTAGTCCCATTGCATTCTCCTTCCTCTCCCATTATTCACATCCTTGACCAAGGTAGGTGCTATTCTGTAATACATCAGCAGTGGCTTCAGTATTGCAGATGTCCATAAGCTATGATTTCCACTACTCGTTTTCTGAGTATTTCCATAAAATTTAAAAACCTTTATTATACCCTTGGTGTTGCAGCTGTAATATCATTTATTAGAAGTTACTTGTTATCATCTGACTGGATTGTAAATTTGCTTGCTTTCCAATATACCAAAATTAGCATCACAGAAATTAACCATTCAAAGATAAATAGATGAAACAAGAGTCAGAGAGAAAAAACTAGAAGCGATAACACTGAAGCAATATACTCGTACACATTTACAAGATACTTAAGATATTTGAACTGTTGAGAGGAAGCCGGGACTCAGTAAAATTTGATGAAGTGAAAACTCAGGAAGTTGTTTCGCGATGAATTATGATTTGAGTAGAAATCATTTTAAAACAGAATGATAAATTTAATTTAACACAATAAATTAATGAGTAGTTCAAATGTTGGCCAGTGATACTTAGTAAAATAATTATACATATTCCTAAATTATACTAGTAGTATGTGTGTAGTAGTAATAATGTTGAAATCAAGCGCGTCTCTCCATTAAACCTAAAAGTTTTGCGAATATATACTATATAGTATAAGCACATATGTTTGTATTTTTTTGAATAATAAATAAAAAATATTAATCATAGCTCAAAGTTCAAATAATTTCCCGGGGTCTTATTTATCTATAACTTGCTTTTGCCCGCGGCTTAGCTCGCGTGGAATGTGGTCTGCCACATTAAGTTTCGTGACAGACCATTTTAAATAAATATATAATATATTTTTTTTTTACTTAATTACGGTTTACAAATTTGTCCACTTCCAAAATAACACATAAAAGTTAGATATATGTTGTCGCGGACTTTTATTTAGAACTATTCAAGACAAACAATCCTACGGTACATCATCTTTGTGTAACTCCAATCAATGGTTTAGGCAGCGTACGCCAAGATAGCTCTCAGAGGCAAGATTTTTTTCCGACTTAATTGACATGTATCATTTATATTACGACCAAAATTACATTATAGCCTATATGTTATTCCCATGTATAGCCTATATTACAGTAAAATTTTATCCAAATCCGTCCAGTAGTTTTTTCGTGAAAGAGTAACAAAAATACATCCATAATCACAAATTTTCACATTTATATTATTAGTAGTATAGGATTAACTTAGTTGGGAAATGTTGTTCGCTTCATGTGTGCTTTAATTCTTTCCACGTGTAAGAGGCGACGTAGTGGGGTAGTGGGGGAGGTGAATTAATAAAACCAATCTGCGATTCCTAATCCCTTAAAGCGCGGGGATTAAAATACCACTAATTTGTGTGAGGCCAATGGCCACCAGAAAACTCTAACGGTAACTAAATTATGGACTAAATTGCTAACCTCACGAGTTATAACTTTTGAGCTATAAGCGTTACATTAATTAAAGTTATCCAATGTAAGCAATTTTTGGCACATCTCCAGGGATACTGAGAAATAGACAACCGTCTGAAATTCAAGGCCACCAAACATCCTTGAAACAGGTTAATGTTTACAGAATAAACATTTATTAATAGAATATTTTTTCATTTGTCGTTGAAAAGTACTAACCGTTTTATATATGATCTTCTCTATCGTTATAAAAATCCGGTTCAAATCTTTTGTTTGAAATTAGAAAAAAACTTAAAGAAAAATTGTTCCTCAAATTACCCAAAATAGACTTCCTGTCAGATGGACAGAATGATGGAATAAGAAAAGAGTTTAGTTTCCTACAATGCAGGGACTTCTCACTAGAACATTTGACTTACACTAGAATACTAGACTCACCCTAAAACACTAGACTCACCCTAAAACACTACACTCACACTAGAAACACTAGACTCACACTAGAAAACTAGACTCACACTAGAACACTAGACCCACACTAGAACACTAGACTCATACTAGAACACTAGACTCACACTAGAACATTAGTCTCTCACTAGAACTCTAGACACACACTAGACACTAGACTAGAATATGTCAGAACAGCTTATAGCATATAAACAATCAATTCGTACACCCGTAATAATCTACTTTTGGTCATTGGGTCTCCCCCTAAAATAAGAGGTGTTACCTTCATCCCCTCGATTAAGAAAAGCACTTTAGTTTTGTAGCCAGTCTTGTATTTAGTATGTGCTTCAATAGTGGCCAACTACGACACCTAACAGAAGAATTACATATGTACATACATACTACACATCATCACGCCTGTTTCCAGTAGGGATAGGCAGAGACCACAGATCTCCATCCGCTAGAATCTCGGCACACTTTCCTTACTTTATCCACAGTCATCACTCTTCTTACAAGCTCGCCGGTTAAGGGTACTTTTGATGAATAGGGGTAGCCCTATTCTGTCCTAGGAACCACAATACTTCGTGGTTCCTGGGACAGAATAGGGCCACTCTACGCTTTACTGAGTGGCATATAAAATATTAGTAAATATCTCATTGGTTATTTAAAAATAGTCCACACGTAGTTTTCTTCTATTACAATTATATTCCTTAAAGAAATATAGTCTTTAAAGTACAAGCAATGTTGAAATGACTAACACCTTACATGAAACACCTTATATATAAATAAGAGTTCATATTTATAAAACTATCAGGCGCGTAATTTATTTATCGTTTGGAAGCAATACATCGATATACAGTAAGCCTAATTATCGGGATTCATAAGTCCGTAGAAGTTAATTTTATAGGAACGAAATAAAATTATTTTCTTTCATTGTTTGAGAAAATTTTATACAACCATTTTTACTTTATGTACACTAAGAGAAATAAAAATAGAAAAAACTTTATTCATGACACTTTTTTACGATAGCTAAAATTAAAACCTTAATAATATACAAATAAACAAAACAAAAAGAAAGTAATTTTAATCTTACAAGTGTCATAAAATTGTTCTTGCTCAGAAGATGCCAGGCGTTCTATTGGAGCACCTGGCGCTGGTTTTCAGCAAGAACCAACATGGTCAGATCGCCGATTACAGTGACGACATCGATATGGACACACATACGCATACATACATCCATATATATATACTACTACTCATATACACATACAATACAATTAAAACCAACTAAATCATGTAATAAATTCACTGCAATCAAAAGAACAAGTTCCTATTTTTCGTAGTTAACATTAGATTGTTGTATTCTGATGTAAATACGAAGTATTGCAGCGGTTAGTTCGCATACATGAGTGAGAAGTGAGGTAATTTTTTTTTAGGAATTATTTATTCTGATAATTAGGCCGACTACATTGTAGTTTCCCAACTATTAATAGATGTAGTGGAATTGCTTCATTGGCTTTTAATCATGTTTAGTGTATCGATTCGTTCTTATACTCTGAATTCTGGAAGGTAGCCAAAGAATTATTCGGTAATAGAGTGGAGAGAGTTGGGTTAAATGATGTACTAACAAAAACATTAACAAGAACTGTATAAATAAACACTCAGTAGTAAATAAATAAAAATATAAATAAGGTAAAGTAAATGTGATTAGAGACCTAAATGACCCAGTGTCGAAGTGATTATTTCATAGTCAAATGTTCGATTATTTTATTTAAATAATATATAAATATACCCTGTCAAAATGTTTTCCACTCTACCTGTTTCGACTAGCAGAAAACAGTTCAGGTATTATTCGCCCTTTTTTAACACTTTTTAGTATATAGGACCTAAGAGTGTTAGTCTAGATATATTTAAATGTCGCTTGCAAGATATGTACTCGTAGCTTACTAATAAATACCTCATAAATCCTCAATAGTAAATACTAAAATTTCAGATCTCTAGCTCAATTAGTTATCGAGAAAACAGTAAAATGTAAAAAGTGTAAAAATATCCAAGGAATAACTGAATTTATCATCCATTTCTGAATGCAATTTGAAAATTTTGAAACGCAGTAGACCATAGCGATAATGAAATAAAATATTTTTTTAAGTTTTTTTTTGAGTTTGAGGTAAATGCTATAGGACACAGATTTGAGTGTGCAATTGGTCTTATCATCATCATAGTACTGCACTCCATTACTGGACGTTGGCCTTTGACAAGGGTACGCCATCTACCTCGATCTTTGGCTACACACATCCAGTCTCTATCGGCTGCCGTGCGCAGATTCACTTCATATAACCGGAGGTCGTCCCACGATACATTTTCCGAAACGCCATCTTCACTCTAGCACTCCTTACTTGATTTTATAACCTACCTATATGTTTTCCACATTACATTTATTATTTTACACACATTTGTCGGTAACCATATAAATACATACATACATACATACGTTCGATTAACAATCGTAATAGACAGGTAAACAAAACAACAAGCGGAAGGCAAACGAGCAAGCGTAACACCTGATGGTTAGTTATCAACGCCGCCCATAGACATCCGCAACACCAGAGGCATCACAGATGCAGTGTATATGAGAGACCACAAAACTCCATCTGCTACGATCCCAGCACGCTTTCTTCGCTCCATCCACATTCACCACTCTATTTATTCACACTCATAGGTTAAAGGTAATCTTGACCTTGTAAATAATGGCTAAAGAATATTATTTCTCTTACAGGTTAATGGATTGGCGAAAACGCATAGAAGAGGCGATGTTATTTGCAACCATAAACTTGAAGACATTGTATTAAGATTGTATTACTGTTGGTTGAATTTTTTCGAAAATATATACTCGACATTAAAAAAATTGCATTTTTTTATTACATAGGATACATAAACGACAAGGTACCTGCAGTAAACAACCACTGCCAGCCATTTGCCAGGTATTTGTCTACCTAAAGGTAAGGATGACAATATTGGGAGTGGAAGACTGAAGTATGTGTTGTGTAACATTGAATGATAGAATAAGAAATGAAAATATAAGAGAGCGATGTGGAGTAAAAGAATGTGTAGTGACAAAAGTTGATGAAAAGGGATGCTGAGATGGCTTGGGTACATAGACAGGATGGATAAGAGATGACTGGCAAAAGAAATTTATGTTGCCAATGTGGCTGGAAGGGTCGGTAGAGGAAGACCACGGAAAACATAACTTGGTCAAATTGCTGAAGATTTTAAGAAAGACCAGGTCAAGAGTACCCTCAACCGGCGGGCTTGCATGAGGAGACTAATGAATGTGGAGGAAGCAAGGAAAGTATGCCGTGATTGTAGCAGATGGACATCTGTGGTCTCTGCCTACCCCTACGGGAGACAGGCGTGACTATATGTATGTATATATGGAGAAGAAAATAAATGGATAAAGAAGAAAATAAGAAGGTGTAAGGAATTAAGCCGGATTTCTGAACTCACCATATGCGCAGTAAAACAGGTAATTGCTAAAAGTTGACGCCGATATTCCGTGTGGTAATTCTCCTGTCCATTCGTGCTCTAATGGAGGTAACACTAATAAAGTTTATTTCAAGTGTGTGTTTGTGTATATCGTAACACATCATTTGAAATACACCAACGCATTAGCTAAACTATTTCAGGCCACTGTAAGATTTACTCGTACAACGATTTATTTCATCTGTTCATTTCCGGGTTTGTTTTAATTTACAATTGAGAATTGTTAGCTCAACCCTATTTTAAATATGTCAAGCTTGAACGCGTTTCAAATTTACTGTTTTCTCATCGCCTAAAAAATTACACTTAATTTCTCATACGTCAGTCTGTTAAGAAACAATCTACCCCTGTTTCTTAATGACGTTCCATTGATCAGAAAACAAACTGCGAAACAAACTCCAATAAATATCCTCTTTTGTAACTATCTTATTTTAAGGCAATATGGATACAAAACTATTTTTATACACATCAGGTGACCCGCATGTTAGTTTGTATGCTCTGATATATAAAAAAATATTCAATACGGCTATAACAGGCCACTGATGGACGTTGATCTCTTAAATCTATATATCTTTATAAATACTTTTGTATCTTTTTGTATTCGTTTATTAATTATGATTAACCTATATTTGTGTGTGTGTATGTGTATATATATATATGTATGTATATTTCCTTATGGATATATCTTTGTTTATAAATATTTGTCTTTCGTCTCTATTGTGTCCATCCTACGGCTGAAGAAATCGCTCTTAGCAATAAGACCGCCATTTGAATATATAAATATTACAATCAGTTATTGTATAACTTAGTTTTTGGTGTATAATAAAGAATATATCTATCTATCGTTCTATCTAAAATTGATAGAAATTGCTGTAATCCCCAAGCTAGATGGGTGGTTTTGGGATCGCAAATTGGTTTTAATAGTAAAGTAAACACTACCGCCCATCTAATTATACACCATTCGATGGGCTTCATCTTCTTCAAGTGCTCTCTTAGTCACCCCACTGGCTGAAATGGAATGGTCCTATCATTTGCTATGAATCACAGACAAGCTACCTACCTACACTCTAACGTTTCAGTTTGTGTATTTAGATACGAAACCCTAATCCGCCTCCGTTACCTCAAAACCACCATTGTTTTGTTTGTGTTGGCGGGTTTTTGAACTGTTCGCGTATTTCAAACACTTTATAGTCAACACCGTAAAATCAGTCCCGTGACTTATGTCTATCGTTAACGACCACGCGTGGGACATTAACTCACGCATCGCAATAAAAAAATACGTGTGAACTATTAACACATCAGTCATAAACTGTTGTTGGGCTCCGAAGGCAAATTTTCCTGTTTTCGCGAAGGAACGACTCAAATATTTTTTTTTCATGAGATAGGAAGGCAACCGAGCAGGCAATCAACGCCGCCTATAGACATCCGCAACGCTAGTGCGGAAGCGTTGCCGACCTTTAAAGAAAGTTTCATTTTGGGAGGGGAGGGAGGAGGTGGAGGAACTCACCGTACGAAGCGCGGTAGGTAAGCTACTACACAGACGCCAGATTTCTGCGGGAATGTGGTACTTCCCCGGGCGAGCCGGCCCATTTATGCTACATTCGGCCAAAAACTATATTATAACAATTTATAGTTTATAGCGTGCTATTGTCACATGATTTTCCTCAGTCCCTCGCGTTATACTTTGGCGACATCATTACGAAATAGCCCAAATAGATGAGATCACAGAATGGGGTGATTTGTTCTTTTAGAGCGTGAAAGGGGAGATCACACAGGCCCTCGCGATCAAAGACTGATTAAATCAACCATTCAATCAATACAGATGTAGTAGTCCAATGCTGGCCATTGCCCTTTCTAAATATTAATCTTCAAGCTTGGCAGACAAATTAGGGATCGCAGATTGGTTTTTATTCACTAGTAGACGCTGTAGCTCAGTTGTCCTCAAACTTTTTACCGCCGCGGATCTATTATATAATAAGCGGAGATAATTTTATCGCGGACTGTTGAAGGAGGGATGTTGATTGTTTATATTTTATTTCGATTTACACGCCTTTCCATCAAATCTAAAAAAGAGAAATACATACCCCACAGTTAAAAAAATGATTATAATTTAACATGTCTTGTGCAACTCGGTATCATTTTAAACAGAGATAGGGGGGGGGGCACCATTGCCCATCTACATGTATTTACTCCCATACTCGACTTATATGCCCGCGGGAATAAATTGTTTCTATGTATGTATGTACTCGTATACTTATGGAATAATGTATAGAGCATGTGGTATCAAAAACTGTAACAATCTCCATACACTTGCAAAAACAAGTAATGGTCTCACCTAATTTGAGCAGTACTTTTTCAATCACTATTATTCAATCTTACCCAAGTTCCGTGTTTGACCCCATATACGCGCTCCGACACGCCTGATCAATTTATAGAGCAATAAACACAATTATGTCTTTCAGGTTCGCGATATTTTGGGTCTCTGTTAGGGTTGTCGATCGATCGATAATATATAATACATATATTATCTGCTCGCGATATGATCAAGTTGTTCCTTGCTGAAAACCAGCGCCAGGTGCTCTAATAGAACGCCTGGCATATGCTGAGAAAGAGCCATTTTATGACACTTATTAGATTAAAATTGTTTTCCTTTTGTTTTGTTTATTTATTTGTATATTTTAATATTATTAAGGTTTTAATTGTAGTTATTGTTAAAGAAAGGTGTCATAAATAAAGATTTTTCTATAAATTGTATGTTTTTAATGAAAAATATAAAAATATTATTGCAAAACATCTGACAGCCCAAGTAGTCCCTAGTGACTTGACTTAGATGAGAACCGGGCTAGTTATTGCCCTGCTATCAAAGGAATTTGTGCTAATCTATAAACAAAATTGGCTTCCAGTGGCCCGAATTAGTTGCAATACCACTTAGTTAACGGTGGCTTAAATACTGACAGGTTACGACTTCACTCGGCCTGAAGAATAAGATGCTATTACTTTGGTTTTAAGGTCATAGCTGTACAATGAAAACTTACGTAAATTACATGACTTCGGTTGAACTATTTAGTTTTTCATATAATTATACATACATACAGTTGGACAGGACATACTCCTCGAGGAGAAAGGAAATGAGTAGGACAATCATCGATTGGTACCCGAAGAACCTGAAAAGGAGACGCGGAAGACAATACAAAAGATGGTATGAGGAAATAAACGAAATAGCAGGAAAATTGTGGATTAGGAGAACCAGGGATAGGGGCAAAGGAAAATGTTGGAAGAGGTCATCGTCATCCTTGTTATCTGTTTATCATTAGACAAACAGATAACAAGGATGACGATGTATATATTTATTATAGTATATTATATATTTATCTGAATAATCGCTTACCGGCGTTCAGAACGTAGTGCACTAGTGAAGCCGTTACCCAAAAGTAAGTTATTCGCAAATTTATCCTTCTTCCACTATAGACTCGTTTCATTCATGCTACAAACGAGAATCTGTTACAAATTTAATAATAACAAAATGACTAATTTTGAACAAAAAATATTTTTGTTTTTGCTTTGTTATAATATATTGAATATTTCAATTATAAAAAAACTATAAGGTTAAATAGACTTAAAATTCCTTAGTTTTAATATACTTAAAAATAAAATAACCGTAAAGAATGTTTATCTCATTTCTTAATGGAGCCAACCGTCATATTACGAAAAGTCATTATTCAGATGGAGGAGTCAAGATACTTTGATGAGAGCTTCAAGATTCACAAAAATCTTATATAATATTTTCGCAGAGCAAAATAATTCTTTACTCTATATCTGAATAAATATTCTTAGAAATAGAAAAAAACATTTATTCATGAAACATCTTTTTTTTTTACAAGAATGTAATGTGCTACAAAATGGCTCTTAATTAGTGTGGAAACCAGCGCCAGGCACTCTAAAACTCTTTATTTGTTCGTAATAACATTCACTGAATATAGTTATATAGATTATTTAATATAATATACGAAAATAACTCAATATTTATAGACATTATTCTAAGTATAACGTGAAGAAAATCTTGAAGAGAAGTTTCTATACGACATTTCCCAAAAAATACCCGAACACATACCTAACTTTGGTGTGAGTACAAGCACACCTGTATCCCGTACGTTACGTACACGTATTGGATGATAGGCATGGGATATTGAAATATTGATCGGTTCGGAAGCGCTCTCTCAGTTTTATGCGAACCTAGTACTTTCCGATCGCCAATCCGTTATTGGAAATTGCCAATACTCCGCCAATAAAGTGCTCTCCAATCTCACGATTCCATAATAATCTTCTAACGATCATGATACAAATAATTTTTTTTGATGTTCCAATTTTAGAGTCCAATTTTTATAATAAATCATGCAAAAAGAGTACATACCGTACTTATATATTTTTTAATTATTTACAATATTTCCATTGTAGAATCATATTCAAAAGGAAAAGTTAATAACGGCACTTAATTTTACATAAAATCATAAAAAAGTACATATTTATAATTTACTCTCATAAAAAATATTTACAAATGTTTGGATAAAATGTCTAATATATATAAATAAATATACTTTAGTTTCATATTACCTTCAATAGCATGCGGTATGGAAGGGAAGTTCGGTTCATTTAAGATATATTCTATTCTACAGCATTAACCATGAAAAAAATACGTGGGAATCACACTTCTATCAAGGGTATACATTCCTGGTACAATCGAAGAAGTTTGTTCCCGAATTTCTCACGCTCCTATCCCACTTTTAATATGCCCGTGATATTTTCGACAGCTAAACTTTACCTTATAACAACACAAAACAAAGTAGATTTTTGTTTAAAACTTCATTCCCATAAAATTCTTTAATTGTCGTTAAGAAATCAGCTGGCAATTCCTTTCATATTTTACCCGCATCCTGCTTTACGCATTCATATGCACGTATAAATTACATCTTTAGTCTACAAAGTTACGGTTCAAAATCAGTTAATATCCGTAATGTGTAAGAGAGATAGACTTTAACGTCCCGTTTTCATCCTTGTCTACCGGTTCATTGACCGTAACATTGTCTGACGCATTCGTTGTTAAGGATAGGGGCAAGCTATGGAATGTGGATACCTGCTACACAATGCTGTTCGCCTGGTATTTGTGGAGGCTTGCAACTCTACTGCGGTTCTAAAAATGTCTTTTTTAGTTTGTCCTTCATTTAACCGCCCGTTGATAAAACAATCTGGTCTGCCTAGGTCGAGGAGTTTGTATCAAATGAGTTTTGGTTAATCGGTTGTCTGTCTGTTTTTCAGTTACAAAATAATAAGAAATTATAAATTTACGGTGTTTTATTTAACCTGGGAAATAAAAGGAACTAAATTCAAAGAAGAGCTAGTATTCATTTCTTATTTTTAAAAATTCTAATCAAAGTCTTATTATAATCATTGATTTAAGCAAAAAGACTTCTTGATCTTGTAGTATTTCAAGCAGTAACAAACTGAGGTCATTCTTTTAATCTCAAAAACAATGTTATAAATATGTATATGGGTTCGCTATGACCCAGTTTCCACTCCAGCACAAGTCTACACGACGGTTCTCCGACAAACGTGACCAGCCCTCTGTTATTTAAATTTGCTAACTTTGATGGCCATATCGATGACTTTAGTTCTACCCTATGTTTACAATACTGTTGCATAAGACATATGAAAAATCATTTTTTTTATGAACCGATTAAAACCTCATTTTGAAATCTCAAAATCCTCATCAAGCAAACCATTATAACTTTTAAAAATAAATTGACAAGACGTCCGTCAATGCGTGATAAGAACAGTTAATAGAAAATAGCTGCGCGCGGATAAGAGACAGGACGATGTCTAGAAAAGGCTACACATTGCTAAAACATTTTCGAATTTTGGGATACTAGAACTTTAGATCGCTTTACCTATATAAAGGTGCGACGGTGCGTCGAAGAGGAGTTTTAAAATTTAATACGGAGGAAGATCGTAAGAAAATAATAGAAGAGAAGAAGTGAAACTAGTGGCCGATTTCATTTTTCCGATCACCGAACCCCAGCTCGTAACAATACAGAAAAGCATTGCAGATAAGTTACACGCCTTTGAAATATGTTTGAGCTTATTTTTGAAGAATCCAATATCATATCGATTCAGAAATACCGCAGAGAATAGAAGAAAGCTAGTTCCACAGAGTAGTGGCGTTTGGAAAGAATTTTTGGGATAAACATCATCATTTGGATGAACCACCTGTATGGTAGTGGAATTCAGCGGAAGCTTTTGTGTCCGAATTTCGTCGTCGTCTTTCTCCCTAGTCCGCAACTTTCGAACCTTGTGCTCGTTTCGACGAAATTTAAGAAGAAATAAAGAAATAAAAATAATAAAATAAGGATGGGTTTTGAATGTAAATTATCTTAATTTATTTCATATTGTGTAAAATGAACTTATGTTTTCACAAAAGGCCGGCAACGTCTCTAAAACGCTTCTGGCGTAGTGGATGTCTGTGGACGGCGGTGATCACTTAACACTAGGTGACCCATATGTTCGTTCGTTTGCCTTCTTCTTTATTCGGTCGCTCATTACTGAGAATCGTGGTCACTAGAATCCCTCAAACGGACAATCTGTCTCCATCGGATCCGGTCAAAGTAGTTATCACTACTTGCTAAAATTTGGAACATGATCGGATCATATCTTGACAACCGTCTTCGCACTTTTTTCCCTTCGGTATTGCCATGCTTTGACCGACTTTTCCAGGTTACCAACTCCTATTCTTTTTTCGTTTGTATACTCTGCAATGAAAAAAAATCTGCTATAAAAGATTGAAGATTCAGTTTTGGCTTTGTTGAATCATATTGATTCTATAATCATAACAAACATTTGAAAATTGCGACACAAACTTTACATTCGCTATATTTGGTAGCGAAACATTATTCATTTCGTCCTATAAATATCGCCAGTGTTCGCAACTTCCAGACTGTTTTGCGTAACACAATTGTAGGTGTAACAAGTTAATTAATTTAAGAGTTACGTGTTTCTATAGCAATGGAAAACGTTTAGTTTTCTAGAACAATTCGTTTCCTTTTCTTTACGATTCCGTTTGTTTATATTATATGTAATTTCTTATACATAAAGAGCACGCCGAAACATTCGAGAATTGCGTACTATGCATGGAGTTAAAATAAAACATTCTTACGTGAACTTATTGCTATGTTCTTTTCTTTTCTTTGATGGCAATTAGTTATAACTATTATACCACTGTCAAGTGAAATACAATAACGTCAAATCTTTTGAAATGTAACTAGTTAGCTTGTAATTTTACGTCTTGATAAAATGGTGGCTATTCTACCAAAACCTTCTATGGACTTTTTCAGTCAACTTAAAACGTTACGATAGACACATTTATTTCATATTACTTCACTTATACACCTTAATGGGACTATATTGTATAATACGCCACCATAATTAAACAATATAACGGTTAAAAATATAAGATCATAAAAATGAAATTAAAACACAACGTCACTGATGTAAGTTGACGGGACAAGTCCTATTGGTATGTTAATGATATTTACTCGATTAAAAAATATATACGAGTGTACCAGTTTAAAATGACAAGTCGATGAAGATAACGGAGTTCCAAAGTAATACTTTTCCATTTATGTATAGCTTTATTTCCTCGCAGAATATCGACGTTAATTGGTAGGTAGCATTTTATTGTGTGACCGCGTTTCATACGGTGCATGTAGGAATTCAGACACCCTAATTCCTTTCCCCTTTCTTTATTTTTGCAAATTCACACCAAAATCCGGCATGCTTTTTTATATTAGAAAGATACCGCTTTTACTATGGCGAGTGTTTCGAAGAATTGTTTGGAATAATTCCCACCGCTAAATTCCACAACCGCACAACTCGCCGTAAAGAAAAGTTTCATCCCCACCATCTGGATGAGTGGCGATATACCACCGTGCGGTTCTGTCGAAACTCCTTTCCACGCACCACCTTCTGTGAAATCAGCTACCTTCGGCGATCTTTTCGAACCGATACGATATACCTTCACCTTCAAAAAACAAGCCTACACATACGTAAAAGGCCGGCGACACTTCCGTGACTCCTGCAGTGTCACGGTTGTCTATGGGCGGCTTTGATAGCTTTCCATCAGGCGGCACGCTTGCTCGTTTGCCCTCCTATCCCATAAAAAAAAGATAAATTCATATATTTCTTTTTATTATTAAAAGACAACTAACAATAGCACAATACATGAATAACTTGAAATATTACAAATTAAACAATAATTAATTCTACCAACAACGACATTATCCACATCTCAATTCTATTGTATAGTATAATGACGCAAAAAAGCAAAAACGTAAAAAATTGCAAAATGAAAAGTTATCACCAGACCCAAAAAAACTTATATATAATATTTTTGAAAACAATGTATGTACCTAATTTGTCGAAAAATGACGGCGACGTGGTTCGCCACCCGTCACGTCCTGATTCTCACGAGGGCGAAAAGCGACCAATAACGAGCCGTTTCGCTGCGATGAATGGCAGTGGATGTAGCTCTGTGGTCTCTGCCAACCCCTGCGGGGGATAGGCGTGAATATATAATAATAATAATGTATGTGATCACCCAAAAACACTGACTGTTGTTACATCGACGCGAAAAAGCGAAAAACATAGTAAACCTCACAATAAAAACTTACATCTAGTAGTACTAAATCCAAAAAAAATATTGAAGATTTCTGAAAAAATTATATGTGTTCAAAAAACAGTCAGTTTCAACGCTGTACAAAATTCATTCGACGCAGTATTTTTTGCAATGAAATGTTTTTGACATCTGTGTTATGTACAGCATTTTCACTTTTTTGTGTCAATATATAAAGGTAATGTACAACAAAGAAACTAAATCTAATAATGAAACTAAATAAATCATAGCTAACTAAACAGAAAAGAAATGTAAAGAAAGAATAATTAAAATTATGATTGTTGTTCAAAAGTAAATTATGGACAATTAATTTTTTGTGTTGTTTGTTTGCATTGTTAGTGAAATTTTCATCGGATATTTACTATAAAAGTAAAAAAATTATATATAAACACTAGTAAAAATATCAGTACATAATACTAGTTCATTGACATTAATCGAGAAAAACTAGTCTATCCGAAGTTCAAAATAAAAAGCGTAGTCGTTGTAATCTAAATCTCGTGACAGGAGCTTCATAAATCAGCTACGTGGCTTTTGCAAGGCGGTCATGGTGATTTATAGTGGAAAGATTTGCTAGTATTAAAAACTACAATTTACATGTTAACTTTATATGAAAATATTTTCTTTAATAGATATAATATTTTATTCCCTCTGTAGCAACTCACATTAAATTATATAAGAGATCTTGTTATTTGCCAGTTACTGTGTTCAAATTGATATAACAACGACAAAAGAGTATATATGTATTTGTTTAAATTTCTTAAAAATAAATATTTACCGAAGAGAAATACGTTTCGCCCTTTACACTTCGTTTTCGATTATTTGTTAAAAATTTAATATTTGATTAAAAAAAAAGCCTCACAATTTAGTGATGATAAAAGTTTCAGTTAAAATTGAGGTCTGTTACCTTTCAATTCAATTATCTATTGTGTTTAAGTTATTTAGATATTGACGCAAAAAAGTACGTAGTAAACCGCAAAATGAAAACTTAGATATATTTTGTATTGTAGACTAAAAATCAAGTTACACAGTTATTGATTGTAATATTTATATACAAATGGCGGTCTTAACGCTAATAGCGATGTCTTCCGTACAACCGTAGGATGGACACAATGTTGAAAAAGATAATTTGATACATTATCTATATATAAGAAAGAAAATACATGTTAATAAACAAACATATTAGTCATAATCAAATATATAAGTATATACATACACACACACGCACGCACGTACACAAACATACATATACATATATACACACATATATATAGGTTAACCGTAAATAATAAACTAATAAATAATAAGATACAAAGATATTTAAAATGATAGATAGTGGTTTTTGACAAGCTTTTTGAAAATAGGGAGAGATTTCGCTTGTCGTTTCGTGTTGTCCTCCAGCGGCAACAAAATCCAATACTGAACAGCCTGTACTGTGAAAGTTTGGTCAAAAAATTTGGTATGAAGAGTAGGCATTTTTAATATTAAGTTTTCAGATGTTCTCAAAGACCTCGAATGTGAGTTATTGAGAAATCCAAAGCGAATCTTACCAAGAGCTAAAAAACTGAAAATTTCTGAAAAAATTGTTTCAACACTACAAAATTTATTAGTAGGCGTAGAGCTGTGAGACTTAGAGCATTGCCGCAGTATTTTTCTGATCCGAACAAGCAACAAATTTTTCTTGACATCTGTGTTTTGGCTTTTTGAGCATTTACAGCGGTTTCGCTTTTTGCGTCGACAGCATATTCGATTCAATTGTCTAAATATTATCCCTTTAATCAAAGATCGCGATTCCACTCCGGCATTGAAAAAATTTATATTTATGGACAAGCATGGATTAATATTCAATCTTTCTTACATGAAGAAGCCACATACCTAACAAGTTGAAAAGCATATGTGTATGGGCTGTAAAGAATAACATTTTCACAAAAATATACATTCTCAAACACAATTTTCTAAATTGTTGACACATATCAGTGACAGTTTTAATGTGAATTTGTATTTAATCGCGTGACTATTAACCTATCTTGTTACAATAACTAAAAATCTGACTGTTAGGGACAATAACAGACAATTCTATTTTTATTCCACTCCGTCCTGTCCTGGCTGTACTCTCTTACGGTGCCAATACATAGAGAATAACAGTCTATTTGCTGCACAAACTTAGTCACATAGAAAACTATATTCGGAGTTTCTCTGGTGAAAATAATCGAAACGAACCAGCTAGAAAACTTCTATCCTCCATAGTTAGATCGGTCGAAAGACTTACAATCGTGGCAGTAGACGAGACTTGGAGTGGAGACGTCAAACGTGTATGGATATTCCATTTGTTTGCTTGCTACCTCTTAGCCGATTTCGGCTACAACGACTGCACACTACTTGTGGGACCTTACTTGATTGATATAACCTAGATGATTAATGGATTCTCCACCCGCCAACCACGGTGGGTGGACAATTGATGGCCGATTTTCGGTAAGTTTTTGGTTTAAGTTCCAAATAAATCCACTTTATCCAGCAGAAAAACACACATTATTAATTTTCTGTTATTCTTTTGCTTATCGCGGATCTTAGCTAAGTAAAACTTTTGACTGTCCACCTATTTTAGCTGTAAACGTGCGGGCACATGTGCTACATATAAGGACTCCATTATTATAGTTGTAAGAAATATTTTAAGGCAGTTTATACTAAATGCCCTCACGTTTAGAGTCAAGATCTCGCCTTCGCTGGTCTTCAAATTTATGGACAGCGTCATGAACCGATCGCCGCCACTGCGAACGGTTTGACCCTTGTGCCTCCTAGGTGTCAGGCTCTTTCCCGCATCCTTTCATGTGCCGCTTTGTTTATCACTTCATCTAACCGCATTCCGGTTAGATGAAGTGACAATCAACACAGGGCAGTTGATGAAATTTAATGCGTGCAACGGAAAACTGAATTATGTGGTGCGCATTTAGAAAAATGTTTGTCCACGAATGGACTATCGCTGGAAGATTATAATGATATTATTAAGAAAAACAGCTAAATTTCCCTTAAGTGTTATAGTTTTATAATTCATTAATCGCTTTACTTAAAAACACATTTCAATCCTTTTTATACTTTTCCAAGTGAAAATAATCCGATGGAATAAATTGAAGATGTTTATTTATAACTATTTTGACCTAACATTTCTCACTACTCCTTTTCATTCAGGAAATTCGGTTCATTCGCTTTGACACCCTTAAGTGAAATAAACATAGGCAATAAAGGTGAAAATCGGCCGACTATTGGCAAAGTATCGGCAATTTTCGATAATGGAGAGTCGGTTCATTCGCTTTGACACCCTGACTGAAATAAACATAGGCAATAAAGGTGAATATCGGCCGACTATTGGCAATGT